>OZ022420.1:25913041-26513041 GCA_963989365.1 Rhimphoctona megacephalus
ATGAAGCCCTCAAAAAATTTCGAAATCCCCGAACAAAATTATCAAGTAAATTGGAATTGAGCAAAAAAACGACGATTCAATCTTCGCAAAAATGAAGTTTATACTTTACAAAAAGTTACTAAACAAGTAGAGAGCCACTACAGCATATATGGCCACGTATATTGAGCTATGTTATATTTTATGAACATTCTAAAAAATGTTGAAATACATTCCAATCGTCTAGGTAACGCCTTATAATATGACAAATTATCCCACGATTATAAAGTATAGTATAGTATAATTTGATAGATAACAATTTGATAAAAGCTTACCATTGTATGTTGAGCGAATACGCACAGACCACTTGTCGGGCTCAAAATTTTTTCGAATGGTTGAGGCTGAACATATGCTGTACTTTCCTCGGTGAACTTAAAAAACAAATTCAAATCATGACATGAAGTCATCGTATCATTCGAAGTATCCTGTGCACATTCAAAGCTCTCTCCCGTCAAAATCACGAAATCACATATTGCGTGCACAGTGTTTTATACGAGCATAAATTCGTGCGGATAACAATTCGTTACCAAATAAGATGAAATGATACACCGACTGAGCCGCAATGCGTGCAAGAGAAATAGCTGTTTTAGCGGTTCCAAACTGTCTTTTTGTTCGGATTTCGCTTTAAATAAACGTACATTCACGTGGATTACATTTATTCGGAACTTTTTGGAGGTTATACTATATATACACAACAACAACACCTTTGCGAAAATATCGGTACTATATACTAACCACCCCCATGGAAAAAATTTATATTTGAAATATATTTTGCATTATATAAAAAATATATTCCGCGCATATAAAAAATACATATTTTTATATGTTTCATAGATACATATATATGAATGATTTATTTTTTTTATAGATGATTTTGCCGACTTCGTTATATTAAAAATGTACTCTGAATATACTATATTACAACTATGAGTATATTTAAAATACATTTTTTATATATCAAAGATATATTTTTTCTATATTAAAAATACCTCTTTCGTATGTTGAAAATACATTTTTCACATGCTAAAAAACTTTTTTGAGCCAATTTTTTGCAAATTTATTGGAGCATATTCCTCAGGCTGAATTTTGTGCAGAATGCACTTGGAGACAAGAATATTTTCCACACTTATGTATGTATGTAAAATACTTATACAAGTACGCAAAGAAAAATTTTTTTAATGTAAAAAAGATTTATTTTCAATACGAAAAAATATACTTTTAATATATGAAAAAAGTATTTTTAATACACAAAAAATGTATTTCAAAAATACCAGTAGTAATAGCATAATATATTCAAAATACATTTAATATACAAAAATCGGCAAAATCATGGATAATAAAAATAAATTATTTCTATCTTTGTATATATGAAACGTATAAAAATATATATTTTTTATTTGCGCGGAATATATTTCTTATATAATGCAAAACATATTTCAAGTATAATTTTTTTCCATCGGGGCTCAGAACTTTGGATGGCCGTATTCTTAATCTTGCAACCCATATTACAAACCATATTACAAACTGTGAACGCATAGGAAACACCTTTATTCCCTCAGCAATTTCTGTAATTCGCCTTAAATTTTGAATCGCTGATGAATTAATTAGTGGATATCTCGACGATCACAAGGCCCCGGATTAGCATTGAAGTTGATTTTGATCTCAGGCAAACGAACCTTGAAAACTCAATGAGATCACGAGAATGTTTTAACATTGAATAGACAGTAAATATACATATGGTTCAGTAGTAAAGATACATGCAGTACATGCATGTTGTGTTCATTCTGTATGATATAAAAGATACGGCAGATGCGTGTTGATACCTAATAATGACAAATTCTCCTAATGATGAATTGCAATAGATTCTCATGCGGTCATTCATAGTGTCGCTCATGAAAAGATTCACGCAGGTCCATGAGACGTATGTAGACCGACTGTCTGTGTTCCATGCTTCTTATTTTTCATTTTATTCGCACGCTGCAAACATCACAGTACAACACATTCACTCACAAGGAAAGGTACTTTGGTGTCCCCCTCCGATTTTGATAATTTTTATATATGTTATAGTCCATCGAAAATTAAGAGACACGTAATTTTTTTTATCGGCTTAAAGTTATTTTTAAGGGGTGAAATCGACCCCCAAAGTTGAGCATGTTTTGCATCTGGTAGAGTGTTTCATATAGAAGCACTTAACCGATCGTAACGAAACCAATTGCAAAACGTTTTTCACGTCAAATAACCTGTATATAATGTTCAACTTCTTATGCACCCCTATTACATGGGGATGATTCACCCCCGAATATCCAGAATTCTTTTGTATAAAAAAAACTTGCAATCCGATTTCAATAAAACAAACGCCATTTTGCAGAGCAAAAAAAATAAAATTGACGTATTTTTGGGTTTTTCTCAGATTAAAAAAATTAAGGGGGTAAAACACCCTTAAAATGTCAAATTTCATTTTGAGCACTGTCCCCTTCCGATTTCAATATTTTTTTTATAAAATGTAGCTTATCGAAAAATAAGACCACCTATTATTTTTATTGGCTCAAAATTATTTTTAAGGCGTGAAATCAACCCCCAAAGTTGGGCATGTTTTGCATCTGGTAGAGTGTTTCATATAGAAGCACTCAACCGATCGTAACGAAACCAATTGCAAAACGTTTTTCACGTCAAATAACCTGTATATAATGTTCAACTTCTTATGCACCCTTACTTACTGCAGGGGGGTGAACCACCCCCTGACATTCATAATTTTTTGTATAAAAGAAAAATTGTCATTCGATTTCAATGGAAAAACCAACATTTTGAAAAGCAAAAAAAAATTATAGTGAATGTGTCTAGATTTTTCCAATAAAAAAAATTAAGCGGGTAAAACACCCCTAAAATCTCAAATTTCATTTTACGCACTTAAATGATAAAATTCAATTCAATTGGTCTCATTATCATTGCGTATCGACTTATATGCTAAATAATATTTATTTCGCATGTACATCGGCTTTTTAATTATATGAAAAATTGAGTACTCCTACATCTTCGGTGGTCGTGAGCTTCACGATTTTTTATTTTTGTATACACATGGTCTGTACACAAATATATATATATAGGTTATACATAGGCGCTAAAATCTTTCATGTAGTAAAAATAGATTCCAATTCAAATTTTCGTTTCAATTATCATTCCTGAACTTAATGATTATATTTTGAACAGTAATGATGTTCTTCGAAGAAATGTTTGAAACAAAGTGACTTTTTACACCATGAACATCTTACTACAGCCACATTTGTGCAGCCTTCAATTTCACATTGTGTTTGAGATGACATACCAAAAGCGAATTCAACGGGATTTTCGAAATGCTCAGGTCGTTCTTCTATGTACCCACTTTTGAACCAGGCATATCGAAATAAATTTTCGTACCTCGGAGATGATAATTGATTATGTACTAGAGATTGCAGCTTGATTATATTATTTCGTAAATGTAGACTTAAATCATAATCAAGTAACATGACACTGTCTGAAAAATGTCTGACATAATTTTTCCAAATTCTAAATCCGAAGACATCAAGTGGCTGGATATTCCCTGTTGTTCCTTTCGGTATGATCATTGTAACAATTTCTTTGTTATGTGGTGTAACTTCCGTGACAACACTAGGGCAATGTCCACTCCATGAGTCTATTAAAAGCACACTTTTCTCACCGACATTTGGGAAGAACACTTCTTGAAGCCATACTTTGAAATGTTCTATAAATCAATATGTAAAAATTAATAGCACATCTATTTTTTATATTTGAATATTACATACCAACGTACCTGATGTAGCCTTGCCAGATTTTGAAACACTTATAAAAACATTGGGAGGTCGAAAAATGGTTCGTTCTACGATTGGCCCCAACCGCCCGGATGGCTCTTTTAAAATTATCAGAAGAGGTGACAACAATTTTCCTGCTGCTGATATTGTCGGCTGGATGGTGTAGCTATGGGTTGTCGCTGAAACGGATTGTACAAGGCATTCTACTTGTTTTGTACCTTCTTCTGTTAACGTTCGCCCTGAATGGACTTCTAATTGGAAACCACTTTGATCAGAATTATAAATATTTTCCAAGCCATATTCCTCAATTTTCAATTGAACTGCGGAGACAAATTTATTAGCATCGTTTTGTAATATGTCCTTTGATTCGAGAGTCTTTCTTGTCACGAATTTATTTATTTTTCTACTTGTTATTCGATGAACTTTTTTAAACTTTTTTATCCATGTTGGCGAAGCCCTGAAACGCAAATTCTCATGCCCAATCAATTTTTGGGCTTGTAATGCCCATCTCCGAAGATCGATATCGTGTACAATGAGACCTGCTTCTATGGCGCTTTTTAAATTATCGATTGTATATTCAGAAATGCGCGACAATTTTTCCTTGTAAGTTCCGCCTTTATTAATTTGTTGAGCCCAGCGCCTTAATTGGCGCACAGATTTAACGAGTTTAAATCGGTTTTGGACTGTTTCTATTTTCCTATTTTGTTTCGTTTTTGCACTTCTCCAGTACTCAACAGCTCTTTGTTTGTAGTCGTAGCTCAAATCTTCTTCATCGTCAGTACACGTTTCAGGGCTTAATGGAGATTCTCCAAGACCCCATTCGATGTCATTATCTTCGACAGGTTCTACTATGACATCTCTAAACGGTTCTTGAAAATCTAATGTCGTATCTTCGACGATTTCTAACTGATTGAACTCTGCCATAGAGGCCTTCAGAATTTCCGCGAAACTCTCTTTCAATTCCACTTCATTATTGTTAACAGGACTGTCAGGAATGTTCATTACCTCGAATGTAAGAAACAACAGTCTTATTACGTTCATTGGATTGAT
Source organism: Rhimphoctona megacephalus (assembly GCA_963989365.1). NCBI lineage: Eukaryota > Metazoa > Arthropoda > Insecta > Hymenoptera > Ichneumonidae > Rhimphoctona > Rhimphoctona megacephalus. The sequence continues at coordinate 25,917,934 of OZ022420.1, forward strand.
GGACATGTTAATAACAATACGGTATTCACGATAGCGGACACGATAATGACTGATCAACAGTCGAACAGCAACTTAACTTCTGGAATAATATAAAGTCAGTTTTACCTTTTTCATCTTGAGTGGGCGGTTTGATCTGACATCACCACGAAAACAGCATTTTTATTTGGTTTTCGGATATACCTCAAACATTAGCCTGAGCGAACTGGCTTTTTCAAGAATACTTGGGGTCGAGCCACTATAGCGGTTCTTGATATGAATAAGAATATGGCAAGGCATGAGCCAGCTTTGTTTACATTCTGGGCGGTGAATTGCTGATGCGACTCTTTTGATATTTGAGTTTTTTTTTTATTTTCGTAAATCGTTCAAAATAGAAACTTATATAAATAGAACGGATACCAACACTTCTTTATAAACGTGAAGCATGTCAGAAGGGCAGCGGATGTACATGCGAAATAAATATTATTTAGCATATAAGTCGATACGCAATGATAATGAGACCAATTGAATTGAATTTTATCATTTAAGTGCGTAAAATGAAATTTGAGATTTTAGGGGTGTTTTACCCGCTTAATTTTTTTTATTGGAAAAATCTAGACACATTCACTATAATTTTTTTTTGCTTTTCAAAATGTTGGTTTTTCCATTGAAATCGAATGACAATTTTTCTTTTATACAAAAAATTATGAATGTCAGGGGGTGGTTCACCCCCCTGCAGTAAGTAAGGGTGCATAAGAAGTTGAACATTATATACAGGTTATTTGACGTGAAAAACGTTTTGCAATTGGTTTCGTTACGATCGGTTGAGTGCTTCTATATGAAACACTCTACCAGATGCAAAACATGCCCAACTTTGGGGGTTGATTTCACGCCTTAAAAATAATTTTGAGCCAATAAAAATAATAGGTGGTCTTATTTTTCGATAAGCTACATTTTATAAAAAAAATATTGAAATCGGAAGGGGACAGTGCTCAAAATGAAATTTGACATTTTAAGGGTGTTTTACCCCCTTAATTTTTTTAATCTGAGAAAAACCCAAAAATACGTCAATTTTATTTTTTTTGCTCTGCAAAATGGCGTTTGTTTTATTGAAATCGGATTGCAAGTTTTTTTTATACAAAAGAATTCTGGATATTCGGGGGTGAATCATCCCCATGTAATAGGGGTGCATAAGAAGTTGAACATTATATACAGGTTATTTGACGTGAAAAACGTTTTGCAATTGGTTTCGTTACGATCGGTTAAGTGCTTCTATATGAAACACTCTACCAGATGCAAAACATGCTCAACTTTGGGGGTCGATTTCACCCCTTAAAAATAACTTTAAGCCGATAAAAAAAATTACGTGTCTCTTAATTTTCGATGGACTATAACATATATAAAAATTATCAAAATCGGAGGGGGACACCAAAGTACCTTTCCTTGTCAGTAGTCACGAAATCAAATCAGTCTCGAGTGTGACCCAGGCTAGGGTGTGAAGTCCTCTAGCATATTAAATTTTGCATTAGCATGAACTGCGAAAGAAAATCGGTATCACTGGATTCACTAGCCATACACTTCATTATATCATGTAGATTCTTCAATCTTTCCACATTATTCTTTAAGGGGCGAAGACCCTCCAGAACCTTCAATTTTTGCATTTTTTTTAACTTATCTTTTTTTATCCCCTTAGCACATCTACACTTTCCATTCTGCTGCCAACTTATTCAGTTACGAAAAAAATGATTTGTGAAAGCCATTTTGAAAAATTGACTGTGAATCTCGTTCTGCCCAACTTTTGTTTTAATTTCCCAATATTCGTGTGTTTTAGAATTTGATGTATATCCCATTGACAATATCAATACCAATTCATTATTGTTTGAAGTAAACTTGGAACTGTTTCGTGCTCTATCGCAAGGTTTATGTTTGCACATTTGAGATGATCTGAATTTTTGACAGTATCACGAACAAGGAGTTCAAGCAACTTCAGTGATGGTCTTTCACCTTCCCTTCCGGCTTCTTCGTCTGGTAAAGCTTTCACCCCTTAGCGTTTACATTCTATTCTTGTTGTTTGCCGGTAGATGGGGTAGCTGACGAGTGTGCATACGCATACTTCGGAGTTTAGAATCTCGTAGCAGAAGAGGCTCGCGGGTACCCAATGTTATAGGGTAGCTTACTTCAACTGACGGGGCGTAGGCGTAGATTACAGAAATACAAAAAGCTGCACAGTACACAGATAGATGGAAGTTAGAGTGCCTAACACTCTTGCTGAAACTTCGAAAGCCCTTCGCGAAGCTTCAACGCTCCTACAGAGATCTCATGAATTTTAGAGTCACCCTTTATTTTAGTACACCCTTAGCTTGAGGTTCTTCCTTCAACGCAATCGTTAACCCATGAAACTATAGAACAGCATAACTCGTGCTAGAACTCATGTGTGGAAGATACGTACCCTCTCTCACCCTCTGTATATATAATATATAAGCGTTATGTGCAGGTCTATTCTTACAGTCACTCGTAAATGTTACTTTCTCTAACAAACATTCGCATACCCTTCACAAATGACATATACGACTTTACAAATCTTTGTTTCCGTACAAACTAGATACTTCACGAAATGCTCTCGACCCTCTCCTTCTCCTTCAAGTTGTTATATCTCGTAAAGGCGAGAGAAAATTTGTCTGAACGTCTGTTTCTGACGCATTTTATGGTTCTTGGTTTTTTTTACCCTTCCATTTTATTTTTTCATCGGGTCTCATGATAAATATCGCAACGACTACAGTATTTTTTGTTATTCATTTGAAAATTTAGTTCTACGTGATAGTCGTATTTTTGCGTTGAGTTTTATTAAAATAATACGAACTATAAAATAATACACTTCGGTCAAAATTTGGTAGCCTTGTCCCGAAGATTTTTTTTTTTTTTTTTTTTATAGTTTCCTCAGCTTGATAGGAAATCTCCAACCAAATCGATTGGACTCGTCTGCCCACCTAATTTTTTAGCTATCCGGTATTTGCAGAGGTGTGGCGTAGATGTGGGATCGCGTGTATACGTAACACATTTTTATAGTGATATGTGTATATTCAAGTATTGGAGCCGCAGAAACCGCAGTGAGTTCCCATGCCAGAATAGCTCTAATATACGAGAGAAGAGAAGACGAATTCCGGTTGCGCGCTCAGCGAACGAATGCCCGGCCTGAATAAATTTTTAATGACAGAGTCGTCCTTTTGCCTCGCTCATTCCTCTAGTGCGGTTATCCTCCAGTTTCTCGTGCATGTTCACAGATACGAGGTAGCATAAGACTGGAAAAAAGATCCCCGACATTTCGTCCTACGCTTCACTGAACCTCAGGATGCTCACGTTTCTCGCCGCATTCGCGTTGTGAAGACAACATAAAATAAATACACATCAATGGGGCATACATCATCGGGCTGCTACTTTATGCCTATCCTTAAGATATATATATATATATATATATATGCATTGATCCTAGGTATATATAAACATATCCGACCGACGTAGCGTTGCTGCCAGCATACAGAGCATTGCAATTGGTTATCCTGGGTTCTATCTTTACCACTGTCTATATGTATTCACTCTAGATATGTATATATAAAGACTCTAGGGCAAGGCCCACGCAACGTTCTCTGGAGAATTTGCAATTTTGCACGGACACCAAGAGATGAGCCACAGTCTCTTTTATCTCGTTCTCTCTTTACTTTCCAAACGTGAAAAGATCTACATGTATAAGCTACATAAAAAACTTATATATTGTGTGTATACACAAAGTATAAGCCACACTTGGTATGTTACGGAGGTCTGATATGCATAAGGGGCATTCCATGCTAAACCGACCAGTTCGTGACCCCAACCATTTTTGATTTTGCCGAAAATATTTTATTTTCAAGTAACTACTGAAAGGAGTTTTTAGCATTTTTTTAGATTTTTATCTCAACCCGTTTGAAAATAATGAATTTTTCAAAACTTCGCACGAAATTTTTGTAAATGCTCATAGCTTTTTCAACAATAACAGAAATATGAAAAAAAAAAAAAATAGTAGATCATTTTTTTCTTCTTGAATTCTAGTTTCATAAAAATACACGAAAAACGTATCGAAAATTCAATTTCATATGTTTTTTTTTTCAGTTTTGAACCAAAAATATTGTTGTTTCATAACTTGGGTCGTTTTGTTTCTTTTGAAAAAATGCACCATTTTTCTAGATAGGTTTTCACATGTCTTAAAAAATTCACAGCTCGTGATATCCATATCTTCTATTTTTTTCTTCTTTTAAACGACATGTAAACCAATAATTATTATATGCCAATCCGGAATTATATTTTTTTATTACTTTTTTCCACTCTTTGAAACAGAAATTTTTGGAAACAGAAATGTCCAAGAGATTGGACATTTCTGGTAACCAAAAAATCGCAAAAAAAAGGTCTATTCGTAAAAGATATTCGCACTTTTAAATGTAGTACTCCTAAAGACTACAACACATAAAAATAGATGTTTTTCTTTCAATTAACAGAGTAGGCTACCTTGAAAAACTAGAAAAATGATGATTTTTTCCTCAGTTTCAATCGTTTTTATCGGCTTAGACATGAAAAAAATTTAAATCAATTTTTTTATAATTTAAAAATCAATAAAAAAAAATTAGCAAATAAATGAAGTGTAAAATCCTACCGTGCAGCCTCCCTGTCGCACACTTCCGATCATTAAAAAATTACGAACTAATGTCGGAGGAAATAAATGAATATGTACGAAATATCGTGATTTATCATTTAGTCAATAATAGCAATAATCACGTGAAAATTTATCCACAATTTTTTTTCTTTTTTTTGTCAGAATCTTAATCAGTGACGTTCAAAACCCGGGAATACCATTGATATTCAATTTTGTATTAATAGAAACCTATTTTTTGGATAGCCCGCCATATGGCAGTCCTACCAGTGAAGTGGTTAAGAAATACAAAAATATTGGAACTGGTTTCCATTTTTTTTTTTTCAGTTTCAACCATTTTTTTTTTACAACTTGGGTCATTTTGATTTTTCTGAAAAAATTCACTATCTTTCACGACACATTTGGGCATGTCCCAAAAAATCTGCAGCTTGTGATATCCACAAATTTTATTTATTTTTTTAATTCTCTGCCACGTGTAAACCAATGATTATTTATCAATTACTAATCCTTATTCATGAATATCACAAGCTGCGGATTTTTTGGGACGCGTAAAAATGTATCGGGAAAAATAGAATTTTTTCAAAAAATCAGAATAGCCCAAATTGTGAAAAAAAATGTTGGTTAAAAACTGAATAAAACAGAAATCTGCTCTAATATTAAAAAAAAAAATTTCTATTCGTAATTCCTGAAGGAATGGAATTATGAATGGAAAAACAATATTATACAGGATTGACAACTAATAATTATTGATTTACATGTTGTAAAAAATAAGAAAAAAGTAGAAAGTATAAATATTACAAGCTGTGAATTTTTTGAGGCAAGTCTAGAAAAATGGTGATTTTTTTCAAAAAATTCAAACCGGTCGAAGTTTAGAAAAAAAAATATTTTTGTTTCAAAACTGAAAAAAACATATGAAAATGAATTTTCACATGTTTAAAAAAAAAATTTTATGAATACAATTTAATATGAAAAAAATGACCTACATTTTATTTTGATATTCCTGTTCTTGAAAGAGCTAGGAGCATTTAAAAAAATTTCGTGCGAAATTTCGCAAAACTCATTATTTTTAAACGAGCTGAGATCAAAATCTAAAAAAATTTCCGGAAAACTCCTTTCAGTAGTTGCTTGAAAATAAAAAAATTTCGACAAAATCAAAAATGGTTGGGGTCACCGACTGGTCGGTTTGGCATGGAATGCCCTGTAAGTACTCCTGTTACCTCACTATATTGAGCAGAAGAGTTCGGGAAGATGAAATAAATTGAGTGTGCCGGAGTGAGCTTTTGAAATTCAAAACATTTCATCCAGCATTTTCGACACGAAGCAATGTACCAAGTCTATATAAACCGGTATGGTGCTGTACCTATATAATAGATTCAGAGATCGGGGTTGAGGATCATTCGAAATTCCCAGATATTCTTATCTACATGTATGTGCCTGCCTCGTCGATTCTGCGATCTGGGTGCATCCGTTTCAACATATACCACGGATAGATAAGTACGTAAATATACATTGTAACGGCACCACTTTTCCGATATCTTTTTACGAATTTTTATGCGATAAAACGAAACACTTACAACACGCGCATTGTTTACATTTCCGCGTCGGTCGCCATATTGGAAAACTGTCATGCGGACAGATCGGCACGAATCATGGAGTCTAGAGTACAGGAGGGTTCACTCCGTGCAAATTGCATAGGACAGGGTGAAGCCGAAATCGTGACTCGGTGAGGTGGCGCTAGCGACGTTGATGGAACACTGTTGTATGTGTTAGTTCCGTGTGTCAACACGTAAATTCACGTTTGTTGGAGACATTTGTACGAACATAACCTGTTCGTCTATACATGGATATCATGAATATATTGTTTTCAAAAAATGGAGTTCTCGTGCTCATATCCAGGTTGCCCGAGTGGTACAAGAGCAGATAAAAAACGACGATTTACGAGAATTACGAAAACGAATTACGATTTCGAAAAAAGTATTGCAATTCTAACTCACGAATGTAAATAACAAAAATATTACCACAATTAGCAACGATTCGGGGATGACACTATATACAATTTATTCATGATTTTATTTCAGCACGACAGTGCTGAAATGTGTATATAGTGTAGTTATATGAAATTTTCGCTCATCTGTACAATTCAATGAAAAAAAAAACGTTGAATTATCATCACTATGTACTTTATTACCTGAAACCGTATGGCAAGTATAGAGTGTCGTTCAGCTTTTCTAATCTATCTCCCTATTTTTTTTTATACCTAACCTGTGGCCGTCGATCGGACTGATATATATATAAATGTAATTACGTTCTATCACTAACGCCAGCGCCACCACTTCGGGAACCAATTTCGGCTTGACCTCAAAAGGCCGACTGAACCCTCCTGTACTTTAGACTCCATGGGCACTAATGCTGATGGCATGTCGCCGCCTAGCGACAAAAAGATGAAACTAAGATTGCGTACATGAGTCCGAACGTGTTTTAACAATCAAAAATATTAAAAAAGATTTTGTTATAAAAAATAGATGATTAACAACTGAATAAAAATATAAAACGAATAATGACGCGCATACGACCATAAAAATTGGCAGATAATTATCAAACATGCAAAATCGTGTGAGTCGGTAACTTCTGCACATGCGCGTGGTGATCGCGCTTGGGGAAAGAACGAATCGGAACAAATATTTAATAGTTTTAAAATAATAAAAAAGGATTTTATTATAGAAAAATCAACAATAAACGATCAAATAAAAATAAAAAAACGATTGTAAAGGGGAAAATTATTATAAAAAAATGTAAAATCGTATAATTTGATAATTTTCGCGCAGGCGACGCGCAAAGTAGGGGAATGGAAACACGAATCAGACTGCTAGAATGAGAGAGTTGGGGAGCGAAGCGTGAATTAGAAAATAGAAATAAACGAACATGCGCAGAACGGCTTCGAGACTATTCAAAAAGCGAATCAGAGCTCGAGCTCGAGAACAAAGGATTTGCCGGGTATAAAAGAGCGTGCAGACCAGCAGTCGATCCTCATTCTACTCATTCTCTGGAGAGATACCGAGCTCTCAGCAGCATAATATCTTCCCCGTTCTAGCAGCGGTAGAAACCCTTCATAGCATAATTTTATTTTTTTCTCTTTCTCCCTTTAGACGCTCAGGGTATTGGAGTGGTTCGGCGACGTTCAACTCCCATAGCCTGGGGTCTATTCCTACCATTTGGGGTACATGATATTGGCGTCTTTTGGTGACGTTCGGGGCCCGTAGTCTGTATTTCAAATCCTTTCTTCCTTCCTACCTTAGGGAGTTTGGGGTATTGGCGTCGTGTGGTGACGTTCGGGGCCCATAGCCTGCATTTCACGCTTCCTTTAATTTATTTTACTTATATGAATCTACCGCTAATGAAAACAGGAAAAATCTGCTTGCTATTAAAATTTTTTAGATCAAAATTATTTATTATAAAAAAGTTACTGAGTCACTAGTTCCTTTATACACAATTATCCTCATGTAATAATTCAAAAGGCTGCGGTATGATTTTTTTTTTTATATAGAATCAATTACAAAAATCATTATTATCATTCTATCGAGCTATGTCACTTTTGGATTATTAAGAATTTAAAATTCACGGTTCAAAAACATTTAAATCCTTAATTTAATTTACGGCAAACAAAAGACCGATTTAAATATAATCAAAATAAATCAAATGAATTATTACTGTATCGAATCAGCGTCAAAACAGCATAATCGATTATTTTGATTATTATTTTTGTTAACAATAATCAAAAATTCAAGAGACATTTTTTTTTCTTCGAAATACGTATCACGAACTCAACTATAAAAACAATATCATCATTTATTCAGTTAATGTAAAAAGCGAACAATTCATCATTGTTTCACTAAATATATGCAATTAATTATTGATTCAAACATAAAATCCGTGTTTTCTCATGTTTCTTTCATACTTGCTCCAAATTATAGGGAGCTCGAACCGACGCGTAACGACCTTCAAGCGATCGGCGAAAGCGTTCCTTTAAAATATATATATATATGGGGCATTCCACGCCAAATCGGCCACTTTTGAAATTCGCATTTTTTATTGTGTTGATTTTTTTTCTCTAATAGAACTCATTGAAAGCAACTCATCTGATTTTTTTTAAATTTTTATCCCAACACGTTCATCGGAAACGATTTTTTTAGAAATTTGCCGATTTTTTTCTTCAAATATCAATAACTCTCTCAAAAATACAGTAAACCGAATGGATGAGGGGTCAAAATTTTAGTTTTAAAACGTACTTTTGTATAAGAATATGTAGGAATTCATCAAAATATTAAATACAACAATTGTTCAAATTCTAAGCGAGAAATATTATTTTCCATAGTGTTAGCCCACTTCGATTTTGCTCTTGAATTTTTGTCAAAAACTATGATTTTTTTAATGACTTTTAAGCCGAGTTTGATTACGGGAAAATCGTTCGGTGTATTTTTTATAATTAAATTGTGAATTTTTTTACTATTAATCATGCACAAATCCCTGAAAAATCATACAAACCAAATGGATAAGGGAGTCAAATTTTTCGTTTTAACAGGTGCTTTCATTTAAAAATATATCAACAATTATTTAAAGATTACACAAATCAATTTTTTAATTACAAGCAAAAAATGTTTTTTCCCGCAGTGTTAGTCCCTTTTGATTGTGCTGTTAAATTTTTATAGGAAACTACTATTCATTTAATGCATTTTAAGACTAGTATAATTATAGGGAAATATTAGTTTAATGAACAACAAAAAACTTTCATAACATTGACAATTTGAAAAATAGTACTATCTATTTTCTCACGTTCCTACTTAGCTTAAAATTCATTAAATGAATCATGCTTCCGTACAAACATTAAAGAAACAAATTAATTAGTACAATCGCTATGAAAAAAGGTTATTTTATCTTAGAATTGGAAAAACTAGGTGATGTAAACTTGGAATAATTTTTCACATATTTTTAAACAAAAGTACATTTCAGAACAAAAATTTTGGCTCCCTAGACGATTCGCTTTGTTCGATTTTTCAGGGAATTATAGATAATTGATTGTAAAAAAATCTATATTTTAATTATAAAAATATACAACGGACGATTTTCCCACAATCATACTAAGCTTAAAATTTCTTAAAAAAATAATAGTTTTTTATAAAAAATTGACAGCAAAATCGAAGGGGGCTAACTGTGTGGAAAAAAACACTTCATGTTTAGAATTGAAAAAAATTAATTCATATAATGTTTTGATAGTTTACTGCATGTTCTCAAACGAAAGTACGTTTTAAAACTAAAATTTTGACCCCTCATCCATTAGGTTTATTGCATTTTTGAGCGAGTTATTGATATCTGAAGAAAAAAATCGGAAAATTTTTCTAAAATTCGTTTCCAATCAACGTGTTGACATAAAAATAATAAAAAAATTAGACGAGTTCCTTTCAGAGAGCTCTATTAGAGGGAAAAAAATCAAACCAATAAAAAATGCGAATTTCAAAAGTGGCCGATTAGGCGTGGAATGCCTCATATATATAAGGGGCATTCTATGCCAAACCGACCAGTCCGTGACCCCGACCATCTGTGATTTTGTCGAAATTTTTTTATTTAACCCGTCAGCGGGTGCGCTATGTACATTTTAAACATTGGGCGCACGATGAGAGATTTTCTCACATGTATAGCTTCAAGTGCTTAATTTGATAAATAGGAACTTGAAAAAAATATCGCTACAGTTATTGTGGCTATTAAACATTTTTATTAAAAAAAAACCACAAATAGAACGATTATTGACACTAAAAACCAAAAAAATAATAATGAAAAGAATTCAAAAACAAAAGTTGAAAAAATTTTTTTAACTCTTCTATCATACAGAAGAATAAACTTGGTGAAGATAAAAAAAATTTCAAATGCTTATGCCATTTGAAATTTTCGAGTAATCATTGTTTTAATATAAGTGTGAGAAAAAGTCTCATAGCGCGCCTGCTGACGGGTTAACTAATAACCAATAAAACTGATAACTAATTAAAAAAATTGATGGATATTGCTACGTTGACGTTTCATACTCGTTTGCATTTACGCGAATTCTATCACGTCCGTCATTATCGAATTCAGTCTTACGTCTTTGCTAGTATTTCTAAAGAGTCTGACAGTTTTCATGTACCAAATTTATTATCATGCTGACGCTCCCTCGCAATTCGTAATGTTACGTGGCTGTTACGACCGATTATGCGGATAACATAAGCACCACTATGTTCGTAAACTTGTATCCGCCTAGCTCGATCATTCGTGCTCGGTGCACCGTAACGAAATAATTATCGGAACTCTGTACGTGCTCTTTGGTCACGTTTTTCCACATACGTTCGCTTTGATCGAGTCATTCACTCGAAATCGCGCAACCATGAAAAAAGTTCAGTGTGCGAGTCGAAAGTCTATGAAACAGTCAACACATAACGAGGTTCTGTGGAATACAAGCTTTTTTGTTATTCGATTTATTCTATAATTTTATTTATCCGAGTTGGGGGCTAGTGCGATCGTATTAAAAAATGCCCGCAAATTTAAGTGTCAAAGTGTGGGCTCAGACAGAGGAATACAAGGAGCCAATGAAAAGTGATGGAATTTCGGCGTCTTCGTCATCGGGTGTTCTGGAAACAACACCTGAGATTTTTGTCCCCTTCCGCCCGAGTAATTTAAAAAAAGCAGTTAATCCGGATCACTCTATTTCCAAAAATTCCACGGTTATTATGCAGCCCGACGATACAAGGTATTTATTACAATTTTTTTGTTTTATTTGGATATGTACCTGAAAAGATTGAAAAAAGAATAGTGAAAAAATTGAATGTCCTATCAAGTTTGGAAAAAAAGCAATCATTAGAAACGTTTTTGAGAGGAGGCGATGCAAATTGAAAAAAAAAAAAAAATGATTCCACGGTGTATCGTTTGCGTTTTACTCGTAAATTGAGTTCGATTCGATAGAGAAAATTGAAAACAAATCATTCACCCTCCAGTCTGGCTGGGCTGAATACTACGGGGATAACTATGCGACTAGTTTGATCTTTTGGAAATACAAACAGTAACAGGGCAAAAAAAATTGTTTCGTTGAATACACGAGTAGTGATATCTCATTGGAGGGAGTGAGGAAATTGTTTTTCAGTCCAGTTCAGTTGTTCTCGAATGAGGTAGAGCGGAAAAGGCGAATGAAAGAGGAGCTAAAGGGTGGGTTGATATCACTGTGGGTAAAAATGCGTTTCAATGTGTAACAGACGCGAAATCGAAAGTCTGTTTTGGCGATGGAAGAGGTGATTTAATATTCATATTGCTCAATTAAGCTGGCTCTTATAGAGATTAATGGGGAACATTATTCGACAACTCGTAACAAATTCACGCTCCATTCGTGTTGTATACAGGAGATGGAAAAGCGTTATCGCGATCGTAAAATTCAGTCGAAAATGGGACTGGGTCTTACGTGCACGCGACATGTTGACTCGAAAATTTTGTCGCTTTTCTCGAATTTATCAAGAGGAGCTACGAGTTGGAGAAGCTCACGTGGATTCCATTTATTTTGAGGTGGAAGAAGTTACGGAACATCGAAGTAAGAAGAGAGACAAAAGAGGAAGTTGGGAGTTGGTGAAGAAGAGAGGAAAAATCGTACAGGTGCGGGTAATATGTGTTCGCGGCTACCCGACGAAATGTAGGTATGGGAAAGCACCCGAGTAAGCACACGCTTGCGATCTTTATTCTCGGCTTTACGTGAGCACCCAGCTCTTTCTTTTTCTCTCTTACTCTCTTTCTTTCCGTTCTCTCAGGAAAAACGTGCTTCGCGAGAGCACAAGAGAACTTTCGCGTATACGACAACGAGAAACGTACACCGGAGAAAAGAAAAGCGAGCCAAAGATAAGAGTATCCCGCCAGTAGCGCGGCACCTCCTGAACTCGACAAACGACGACGTCGGCGATGTGGCAGCGTTCCCACGTACGCTGAGTAAGAGGTACCTCTTTGCCACTGTTACATGAACAGGTTAAGGTGAAGGCCTCACTTCCTCCTCAATCGAAACGTCCTTTCGCAGCTTGCTTTTTTTCTCACTCCCTCATTTTTTGGCGCCATTGGAGGATGGTCGACCGAAGACTCTACACTATAAATAATTAAGGAAAACTCGGCGAAACACAACCCAGGTCTCGGACCCCTTCATGCACGCTATGGTGGAATAAATATAGTAAACACCACCACATCTGTGTACATCTATACGAATAGTTCACGACGGTCAGCATGGCGACTTTAGCTTTAACCCACACTTTTACTACATATTGTACATTGGAGTCATTCGAGAATCAGCTACATAACGTTTTCTTGCAAAACTTTTTGACTGAATCCAGTCCACTAAAAGGATAAAAGTGCACGAAAGATTTTTTTGTTGTTCTTATCTTAAGGGAATACTTGTCGTACGTTGTTACTTTTCAATTTTATTTATTCAGAATTCTTTTATGGATCTCCTATGAAAAAGACTAAATAAAAAAAATATATATATATTCTTGTCAAGGTGGCTTTTATAATTGTAAGGATGCATTTTGACGATACAGATTACAAGTTGCAAGAGACTTTTTCAAAATGTTTTACATTTGGGAACATTAAGCATTGTAGTGGGGGAAGTATAGTTTTTGAGGTGCATGAGCACCTCATCGTATGTCCGACCACTATTTTGTTTCGGAGTACATGACGAGCGAGACAAATATAATCAATTCACTCATATTATTGATTAGTTTATGTGCGAATTGATGTTACCATCATTTATTACATCCAACTTATTGCATATTATGACCGTTACCATCCTCCATAATATTTATTATCAGTACCGGTGATGATCTTGAATTAGTTATCAATCCATTATCGCATATATGCGTCCGATGCATATACAGTGGCGTGCAAAAATTTCGGACCGCCCTATTTGTTCCAATTAATTGATAAAATATTTTATTTCTCCACTCGTTCCTTGTTCAAAATATTCAAGATAGTTAGAATGAAGGTAACAACGTCGTATATTGTATTTAATTATGGCGTATTTTTTGTGTACTACGTGGAATGACTTTGGTCGGTGTGCAAAAGTATCGGGCCACTACATCGCCGTGGCTTCGCACGCACGGTGTATGTGTGGCAGAAAGGAGACTGAAAATCAGTCTCCTTTCTGCCACAATGTCGAAACACACGAATATTCAGCTTCGTGAAATCGTGTTAAAACTTTTGTCAGAAGGAAAAAGTTCTCGTGATGTTGCGTAGACTTTATCTATTGGCAAAAGTACCGTTAATCGTATTATTACTAAATATAAATTAACAGACTCACTATGTGACAAAAATTGGAGCGGTAGACCACGAAAAACTTTGAATCGCGTCGACAAAATTATGAAAAGGAAAAGTATTGTAAATCCACGAAAAAGTGCTGCAGATGTTTCCCGGGAGTTGCGAAGTGAAAATCTAGCTGATGTTAGTTAGAGTACGGTATCTCGACGTCTCAAAACTGCGGGACTGATTGGACGTGTTGGTGTAAAAAAACCATTGATTAGCAAAAAGAATAAGAAGGCTAGATTAGACTTTGCGAAAAAATATCAGCGCTGGACGGTATCAGATTGGCGGAAAGTACTTTTTCCCGATGAATCGAAATTTCAATTATTTGGAAGTGATGGTCGGAAGTACGTAAGATGTCCAACGGATACCAGATAAAATGTAAGGTACCAAATTCCTACCGTAGAAACGATAATTCAATCCTCGCAATAAATGAAGATCAAAATTTGCAAAAAGTTACTAAATAAGAAAGATCTACTAAAGCTCATATATGGCCAAGTATGTGAAGCTTTGTGATCTTTTATGAAAGCTTCAAATAATATTGAAATACATTCCAATCATCTAGGTACCATTTTATAACATAACAAATTATCCCACGATTCTAAAATACGCTATGGTATAATTTGATTGATTTTTCTGAATACTTCTAAATAATTCTTTCTAAATAATGTTCAATTTTCATATACTATAATATATACTAATATATAGAATAATGTTCAATAAATAATTAAAAAAAGGGAAATAATGAAAATAAATAATAAAAAAAGTCTAAAAACTTCTAAATAATGTAAAATTAAGCAAATATTTAGTTTTGTAATTTTAAGCAATAAAACATTGATTTGAGAAAAGTTTACCAGCGTATGTTGAGTGGATAAGTACAGAGTAATTATCCGGCCCGAATTTTTTTAATTAAAATAGGTAATTCAAGTAGAAATTGATATAGCAGAAAGTTTTATCTCAGAAATCATCTTATAAAATGAAGCGCAAATGGTTGGTTAAACCTTGCGAATATCTGATTTTTAAAAGACAAGTAGTTTAGAACCACTGAAACAGCGATTTCTCTCGGACGCATCACGGATAAGTCGGTGTGTCATTTCACCTTAATTGGTAACCAATTATTATCTACGAATTTATGCTCGTGTAAAATACTGTGCACGCAATATCCGATTTCGTAATTTTGAACAAATTGCATTCTGAGTCGGGAGAAAACTTTAAGGGTAGGGTGGAGATTGTCAGAATAATCAACTTCAAACCGTACCAAAGTGATTAGGGCTCAAGAACCCAGCCTAATGTGAGAGAATGCTTATAGATGCTTATAGATGCTGATTTGGTGACAGTGGTTCTCAACTAAATCGAGATATCCGAATACGAGACTTGTTTTTAATGTAAGCGATGTTATTCCTTCGCAAATGATCATTTTGGAGGGCTTGTTCTTAATTTTTATTTTTAAAAGGATTATACATAGCAATAATCTGGAGCGATTAGCTTAATTTCATAATAATTAATAAATATTAATAAGTAAATGAACAGAATAAGAAAAAATAGAGCAATAATTAAGAATAATAATAATAATAATTATTATTATTATTATTATTATTATTATTATTATTATTATTATCATCATCATCATCATCATCATCATCATCATCATTTTTACTATTAATCAATATCAATAATTATAATAATTGTTGTTATAAATGTTTTATTTCTTTATTTATTATATTTGATACTATATTTTTGTTCGTGCGTATGACGGAACAAATGAGGTGAGGGGGAAGGGTGCACGGAATACTCAAGTATTATGTATATATGTATATATTTGTGAGATTCTTAGATCAATTTTTCAATGAGTAAATAACAAGAAATTGTAATGACATCTGGATTTTACGATTTCGTTTCAACATACTTTATCAGAACAGTGACTGCTGGGTTTCAATATCTAATAATAAAAACATAATTATTTATTTAAAATAAAACTGGAAAGTTGAAAAACAAATATTAATATATAGATAGGGTAAAACACCCAGTCGTCAGCCATGTACCGGTAGTCGACCTTGTATGAGTGGGAAGAGTGTGGAAGATGTCTTCGGCACTCTTCCCACTCATACAAAGTATGAATAGAGACCGACTACTGGTACATGGCTAGCGACTGAGTATTTTACCCTTCGCAAAGCTGCTTATCCGAAGCGGGACATTATAGAAATTTCGTGGATGACTGTTTTAATTTTGATAGCAACGAGGCTTGTCGTTAAATATTAAGAAAAATTTTAAACCACAGTTTTCTACTCCGTAAAACTTCAAATAAAATGTCAAGCGGCCTTGATAAGCATGTACAATTTTTCACCAATAATTTTCAAATATATCCGCAACAGAATGAGTAAGAGCTAGACTCATATCCCGAAGGTGGTGAGATTGATTCCACCCTCGGGCAATTTTTTTTTTTTTATAATGTAACGAATGTGAGCAAATAGTAATGTGCGAATAATTATTTTTCTTTAATAATTAAATTAATTAATTATTATTTCTAATTATTATTTTCTGGTGTTTCTTTCATATAGTTAGATATGCGAATAATTGATTCTCTTCAATTATTCGAATTAAACGATTATATTGTTGTCAAATATTTAAAAAAATTTCACTATTAAACTAATGGACTAATAGACTAAAGTTGACTAATAGAAACTAAAAAACGTATTAGATTTATAAAATGCGTACCGACGTATTAAACACCTTTAAATGTTCTTGACTGTACTAAATCTATGAGTTTAGCCTAGTCTACTATTCTATTGGTCTAGAATTAGTTTAGTAGTCTAATAGTTTAATTTTTCTGAATATTCAATAATAATATAAGGGGCATTCCATGTCAAATCGACCAATGGTTGGAATCGACCCCTTTCGATTTGGATGAATTCTTGTCAGGAGTTTTCTTTTATCATAAAATAAAGTCCTGCCAAAAGAAAAAAAAGAAAAAATTTTTTTTCGAAAGTTATGCGCAATTCAAATTTTCACCATTTTTCGAATTATTCAAGTTTATTTTTTAAATATCTCAAAAACTACCATAGTTACAAAAATGGGCTGGGGTTTGTTTTAAAGAGGATATTTGGGGCTACGAATAAAAAAATATTTTGAACATAATTTATGAAAAATGCTGAGTTGGCAGAATTTTGAAATTTGAAAAATCATAAAAATCGAAGTTCAGTATTAATTTTTTGGCTCAATTTCTTT
The DNA here is from genome assembly GCA_963989365.1 of Rhimphoctona megacephalus. Taxonomy (NCBI): domain Eukaryota; kingdom Metazoa; phylum Arthropoda; class Insecta; order Hymenoptera; family Ichneumonidae; genus Rhimphoctona; species Rhimphoctona megacephalus. The sequence goes on from OZ022420.1 coordinate 25,935,155, forward strand.
GATATAATGCCTTTCTTTGATCCAAAAATATCCTGAAATTTTCAAGAGGGTTTTTTTTTAAATATGAATTTTTGAATTTTAATAAAAAAATTTTTTTTTTGCAACTTCTAAATAATGTAAAATTAACCAAATATTTAGTTTTGTAATTTTAAGCAATAAAAAATTAAATTTACGACATAAGCATGTAAAAATAATAACATAATTGAAATTACTTTTTTTATTTATGTGATTTCAGTTTGAAAAACAAATCAGTTAAGAAATGGTACGTTCTGCCCTCTTTGTATCTACTATTAAAGTTTATTCTACTAGATAATTACCATGGAAGATAGAGACCTTTAGAGAGGTCTCTATTCTCCATGATAGTTACACTTGTAGAGGTCAGTGAATTTATTATTATTAATGTACTAGCAGCCCCCTGGCACAGGCGAATAAAAATAGTTCGTGATATGTTCTTATCGCACCATGGCGCTAGTAGTCATTTGCTCGGTAGTTACCATTCAATGTATATCTATGTACAGTGAGCAGATGACAGCTAGGGCATTTTGGTGGCGATTGACCTAACAAAAATCGCGATATGTCCTTACCGCACCATGGCGTTAGCTGTCATCTGCTCGCTGTATATAGATATACACCGGGCATGGAGCATATACACGGGCAGGAGCATAAAAAAATCAATAATTATTAATAATCCGTTAATAATAATTCATTTCTTTAATAATTAAAGAAAAATAATTATTCGCATATTACTATTTATTCGAATTCGTTACATTATAAAAAAAAGTTGCCCGAGGGTGGAATCGATCTCACCACCTTCGGGATGTCTTACTCATTTCACTACGGATGTATTTGAAAATTATTGATGGACAGTGGTACATGCTTATCAGGGCCGCTTGACATTTTACTTGAAGTTTTACGGAGTAAAAAACTATGGTTCACAATTTTTCTTAATATTTAACAACAATAGCCGCGTTTCTATCAAAATTAAAACAGTCATCCACGAAATTTCTATAATGTTCCGTTTTGGGCAAGCAGCTTTGCATATCTATATATTGATATATGTTTTCAACTTTCTAGCTTTTTTTAAATAAATAATTATCTTTTTATTATTAGATATTGAGAGCTGAAACCCAGCAGTCATTGTTCTAATAAAGTATGTTGAACCAAAATAGCAAAAGCCAGATGTCAGTACAATTTGTTATTTATTCATTGAAATATTGATCTAAGAATCTTATGAATATATACATGCACATAATACTTGAGTATTCCGTGCACCCTTCCCCCTTTCCTCATTTGTTCCGTCGTACACAGGAACAAAAATATAATATTAAATATAATAAATAAAAAAATAAAACATTTATAAAAACAATTATTAATTATTGATATTGAATAATAGTAACAATGATTAGTATTATTATTATTATTCTTAACTATAGCTTCATTTTTTCTTATTCTGTTCATTTACTTATTAATATTTATTAATCATTGTCAAAGTAAGTTAATTGCTCCAGATTATTGCTCTGTATAACCCTTTTAATAATAAAAATTAAGAACAAGCCCTCCGAAATGATCATTTGCGAAGGAATAACGTCGCTTACATTAAAAACAAGTCTCGTATTCGGATATTTCGATTTAGTTGAGAACTACTATCACCAAATCTGTAAACGGCGAATTATCGACGAAAGTAACCGTTGCGACATCTGTGCTCCGAATCTATAAGCATTCTCCACGTTAGGCTGGGTTCTTGAGCCCTAGTCACTTTCGTACGGTCTGAAGTTGATTATTCAGACAATCTCCACCCTACCAACTTTAAGTGTGCACGGGATACTTAGAATTATAATATACGCTGACTTCGTGTCATGATTTGAATTCGTTTTTTAAGCTCATCAAGGAAAGTATAGCATATTGTTAGGCTCAACCATGTGAAAGCTTTTTGGGCCGGACAAGTATCCCGGGGGAAAAAATTCATATATTATTGTATATTTTTATATACTATAATCGAATCTAAACCATTGAAATGTTTGGATCCAAATTTTGGTACTATACAAACGGATACAATCATATCCGAAAATATATAATTTTATTCAAATAAATGTGATTGTATATCTAGTTGGAACTGCACAATTAATTATATTTAATTGGATACAAATATATACGATTATATCCAACTATATATGAGTCATTCCACGCCATTTTGAGCGGCCGTGGCCTCGACCATTTTTTATTTTTCTCAATTTTTTTTTGTAAAATAGTACCCTATGGACGGAATATTCACACTAATTTTTAGTTTTTTATCTCACGTCTTTCAAAAGTTATAATTTTTCAAAAAATCTAGATTTTAGAAAGCTCGGAAACGTTCTAACGCCGATATCTTTTATACTAATCGACATATCGACAAATGTCAATATATCACTTTTTTTCATTTTGTTTCATACTTTTATGAAAAAAAGGAAAAAAAATATTAATCATCGTTGTCAACGTTTTTTCTACATCTGGAATAAAAACTATTTTTTTTAAAGACGATTCCCATTTTTTTATTTTTTTCAAAAAACTCTCTAAAATCGTATGATCAATTATAGAATTTTTAACGCTGGTCCGATCATGGGCCCATTTTTCCTTCTATTTCTTTGTTGAATAAATTATATTTTTTTAAATAGAAAATCGACGTTTTTTGTATGAATCATATTTTAATCAAAGATATAACCAATTGCATAACTTTTAAGCCTCGTTTGATTGTGATCAAATGGTTGTTTTCAATTTTCGTCGACATTTTTTTTGTTAATTTTTTTTATCACTAATAATACTGGTAAGTATCGATTATAGCATACATGTACAATTAGTAATTATAGTACTCATTTTATACTTTTTAGTCAGATCCAATAAGTTAAAGAATTTTTTCCCCATTACTTCCCTAGAATAAATAATAGAAATTATGCATTATGTTAGGATTTAATGAAAGAAATGAAAATTTTAGATCTGACTAAAGATTTATTGGATCTGACTAAAAATTGTAAAATGAGTGCTATAATTACTAATTGTCAATGTGTACTATACTTAATACATACAAAATTGGAAACACCCATTTGATCACAAACAAATTAGACTTAAAAACTATGCAATTAGTTATATCTTTGATTTAAATATTCATACATTCATACAAAAAACTTCAAATTTCTATAAAAAAAAATTTAGTTTATTCACAAAAAAATAGAAGGAAAAATGGGCCCATGATCGGACCAGCGTTAAAAATCGTGTAATTGGTCATGCGACATTAGAGATTAAAAAAAAAATAAAAATAAAAATAGCAATCGTCTTGAAAAAAATAGTTTTTACTTCAGATGCAGAAAAATAATTGATAACGATGATTGATCATTTTCCCCCTTTTTTATTGAAAGTATGAACCGAAACAAAAAAAATCGATATATTGACATTTGTTGATAAGTCGATTAGTTTAAGAGATATCGGCGTTAAAACGTTTCCGAACTTTCTAAAACCTGAATTTTTTGAAAAATTGTAACTCTTGAAAGACGTGAGATAAAATTCTAAAAATTGGTGTGGATATTCCTTCCATGGAGTACTATTTTATAAAAAAAATTTTAGGAAAATTAAAAATGGTCAAGGCCACGGCCGCCCGAAATGGCGTGGAATGCTTCATATGTAAATGATTATATCTTATTGAATATAAGTATATACAATTATATCCAGCCGAATATGCATAAATGATTATATTCAATTGGATATAAATATATAATTATATATATTTTAATAGGGCAATATACAATTATACATACTGAAACGTTTCGCGATTTTATTTTTATTTATTATTTTATCGCAAAAGACGATTTTAATATCAAATGTAGAGTTTGTGTACTGAACTCTGTTCAACTAACAGAAACTTACTTTAGTTATAATTTTTTATACATATATATATATTGAAACGAAAATAAGTCCTTGTAGACAAATATTTATATATGTGGGTCAATGACCTGGTCAGCTGTTTTGGAATTTAGGTTCGGCACTGGACAGGCAAATGTATCTAATAACGATAGGTATAGGAAATGGCCTCAGTAGCGCATTGATACTCTGTTTATGTTTCAGAGTGTTATTGCGTTTATTCTCATCCTTGGTCGAAGATAGATATATATATATATATATATATATATATATATATATATATATATAATAGAAGAAGGTAGAAGAAGATAGAAGACTTGGTAGGAGATAGATGTTTGGAGAATTTGTTTTGATATAATATATTGGGTGTCCCAAACGTGTCTTTAATACTTTATATTTCTATAATTTGATTCTGAATTTACTTTGTTTATTTTAATTGAATTAAAATAATTTTAATTACTAATATTTTATTTTGATATGAACTGAGTTATGTAAATGATAGATTTTTGTGATGTAAAGGTTTTTATAATTATTAAGGTATTTTGACAATGTGATAATCGATCGCTATGTCGTAATACAAAAAAAAAATACTAGATTTTTTTATTATATATTAAGTGGTTTGGACTATACCAAGATGGTTTTGGTATTATTATAGATATTCTTTTTCATATGATAATCGGACGCTATGCCGAGATACATATTAAAAGATACCGTGCTTAGTTTTATAGTGGCTGGGGCTGTGCCGAGATAGATTTTTCCTTATAACTATTGATGTATCCCTTATACATGATAATCGGGCGCTATGCCGAGATGCATATAAAAAGATACAGTATGTAGTTCTATACTGGCATGGGCTGTACCGAGCAATGTTTCTTTAAAGACTAAACTGGCCTGGACTGTGCCGAGAGATGTTTCTTTATAATTATGTATGTATTTTTTATATATGATAATCGGACGCAATGCCGAGACACATATAAAAAAATACAATAACTTAATTCTACAGTGACCTGGGCTCTGCCGAGATATGTTGCTTATAAACTAAAGTGATGATGGGCTTTCCCAAGAATAACGTTATAGCTGGACGCAATGCCAGGAGATACGTTATATGTGAGGTCGGGATGGGCTTTCCCAAGGAACGTGATAGCCAGACGCAATGCTGGGAGACACGTTTACAGGATGCGTATGGGAAATGCAGGGAGACACGCGAATAAGTATGACTTTCGGGAGTTTCGATTGGAATAATAGGTACCGAGTGACGGAAGTATCGCCTTATATACTTTCCTCACTCGGGAAAGGTGAGGTGCGCGGAGCGGATTCGGGTGTGCTACGGTGGGGAGCACTTCCCGAATCTTCGATGACGCTCACATCCACGCGTCGTACATTATGAAAAACTAATTTTTGCAAAATTTGAATGGTCTAAAAAATTTTTTAGATAGTGCTCAAGCGACTTTTCCATATTTTTTTCTATTTTTTGTTGACAATCACGACATGAAATTTTTTTTATTCTGCTCTCATAGCGGAAAGTGTTAGTGCTTGATGAAAACGTGATTTGTGCAAAATTTGATCACTCTTAAAAAATTTAAACAACTGCCTCAAGTAATTTTTCTGCATTTTTTTTTTTTCATTTTTTCGATAAAAATGACGAGATAATCAAATTTTTAACTACAAAAATCAATTTTTGATTTCCTATTAAAACGAGAGTCGTAAATATTTGATGAGACTATTTTCTCAAAACTTTTTACTTCAAAACATTTTTTAAGCTAATTTAAGCGGATTCTTATTTTCTTGTACTTCTAGCTAAAAAGCATGTCGAAAGATAATAATAAATAGAACAATTTCAAAAGATGTGTTTGAAAACACGTATTTCAGATAACAGCATACGAATATCTACAAATTTACGTGCTTACTTCGAAGATGCAGTTGAAAAATAGTTGCTCTTAACCAATTAATTTGACTTATTTTTATTACCAATTTCATTTTATTACCAATTTTACCAAGATTTTTAATTGTATAGAATGTACTGAAATAAAAAATGTGAGCTTGTTTGCGAAACGTTGTCCAGGTTTGCTGGCCTATAACAAGTGGCTCAAATCTTCAAAATAGGATGGTAAGAAGAATCGTACGTCGTATTTCAGCAAAATTAATGTTTTGTAATTCATAAAAGAATAAATTATTATGAAGTTATTTTTTCTCTATTCTACCACGAATTTCATCCAAGAAATGATTATAGAGTTTCTGGCATTGGGGTATATTTTTTTTAACAGCGTTCTGCAAATAGCAATTCATGTAAAGCCGTTTAGTGGGATGCTGAATTAAGTTTTTCAATTCTTTTATGCCACATACTAGAATACATATTTTTTAACGCATATCTCGAAATCATTCTGTTATCATTTATCATGATTTTTAATTGAATACACAAGAAAATGGAAAGCAATCGATTGAGCTAATTGAAAAAACTTTTTGGAGCATTAATGCTTGAAGAAACTTATGTTTTCATCAAATACTTATACCTCTTATTATGAGAGAAAACAAAAAATTAACTAATGTAGTGAAAGATTCGATTGTTTCGTGATTTTTAGCCGAAAATTGAAAAAAAAAATGCGAAAAAATTATTTGTGGCAGCTGTTAAAATTTTTTCAGAGCGTCCAAATTTTGAACCAATAACACTTTCATCAAGCACTGACACTTCCTGCTATGAGAATAAACAAAAGAATTTTCATGCCGAAATTATCAACAAAAAGTATTTTAAAATACCAAAAAGTCGCTTGAGCACTATCTAAAAAATTTTTAGACCACTTAAATTTTGCAAAAATTAGTTTTTCATAATGTACTAACAATTTCCGTTGAGGCCCGCGAAAAAAAAAATATCGATTTTTTTTGAACCACCCTAATATATATATATTTATATCAATCGCTGAGCGGGAGAAAGCATTTCTAAGTTTCTGATGGTGCTTACCAATTGAAACTCAGTACAAACATAGCCACCCGTATTAGCCGGGTTGGTAAATATACAGAAGTGGGGCTTTTCCAAAAAATGACGATATATTTTTTTATCTTATTTATCAATTAATAAGCATAACTAATAATGATAATCAATCGGCGGAGCTTGAAATTTTTTCATGACACCATATTTTTTTTACAAAAAACCGAAAATTAAATTGTCGCATTTCTCCGCTTCTATTCGCATTACAGACATTACTCGCTGTATAGCATACATATACGTATACGTATACGTGTGTATATAATACAATCCGGTAACAGGAAAATTCATCCCCAGAAAATTCAACCCGGAAAATTCATCCCCGGAAAATACGTCCCCCAGAAAATTCGTTCTCGAAAAATCTGTATTCACTAGATGTGTATTTTATTTCATTCCGCATTCCGTTTTGAAAATGATTTCGCTGGCGAGGCTAGCGATGATATCGCTGGCCTCGCCCGACTGGTATCCTCACTTCGCCAGTACGATATTACACAAAACGGAACACTATACACAAAAACAATACTATTTACACAAGAACAATGTGTGTTGATAATACACAGTGTGCGTATTGATAACTGCGCGAAACCTATAATCCATTTTTTGCGTTATGAGTTTTTTGATGATAAAAAATTCGCCTTGCAAAAAAGTCGGTTTCCCCCACCGTTTTATCATTATATATAAGATTTTTGAAGTTATGGAACTGGAAAAAAAATATTATCGTCATTTTTCGGAAAAGCCCCACTTCTGTATATTTACCGCCGGGTTTTCCACAGTTTCCCGTGGCCTTCGTAAAAATGCGATAGATTTATAAATTATAAAATTAATTATAATAATAAATTATAAAAGATTAGCTATGCGCAATACTCTTGGAGGGTCTCATGGGAACATGGAGATCACTGAAGTGGGATTAAAACGATGGGATAGACTCGTAAAAATCACAAAGCTATACGCAGAAACACTAGAAATAAACAAAATAAAAGTTTTTAAGATATAATAATACCAATCAATATTATTAATGTGCATTATTACATATTTATTTACATTGAAATCCATATACATTTAAAAATTGGGTCATCTATCGAAATTTATCATTTGGTCACCATAGTTGAATTAAGAGGTTTGAATCTAAACAAAAACGCGCAAAAGAAAATAACACATTTATTCCAAAGCGTCAATGTTAACATCAAGAGGCGCGATAGCAGCTTAACGTAAAGAATTGAAAAAAGTCGGTTCAAGCGCTGCCGCACTCTTGTCTTGTACTCGAATTTAATACTTGACGTAAAGACGCTGTCGCATCTCTACATATGAGTTGTTTCCGATTATTCTTTATTTTCATATCGCTCTCAAGGAAAAATGGGTCAAGTGAAAAATCTGATTATAGTTGATCGATAAAATGTGTTTTTTCTCTTTTCATTGGTCCTTGTTCGAAGTTGATCCGTTCATCCAATCCCGAGATATCATAATAGTGAGGAATAAAATCGGACATTTCGAGCCACTTTTGTGTCTTCTTACTTTTTTTTGTACTTGGCGACTTCTTTTTTATTAATGAATTCCAGTGAATTCCCAAGTACTGCGGTGAAATTGATTTTTTGATTCAATTTTTTTGTTTGAAATTCATTTTGTTGTTTTCATTTTTTTTATTTAAAACTTGTATGTCCGTTTTTTCGAATGTAATTGTAATTTTTCGCTGTCAACAATCGAATTATCAATTTTCAAGTTTTTAATGGGTTCAAATTATTTGACAACTTTTCGAGTTAAATTATTTTTATGTGAACAACACACACCTATAACTTAGAAAACGATTTGTTAATGCTTGGCGTTCTTATTTTACTTTTGAAAAGTAATTTTATCCATACACATCAACATATATTAATATCGCACTATGCATTCCTGGTCCAGCAAGGCAACAGAAAAATTATGAAAATCTTGAAAATATTGTGCCAGGTAAGGTCAAGTCCAAATTATTGTCTTCAACGAGTTGAGCTATTATGCATATGAGAATATGACTGTATGGCTGGATTTGACTTTGATTTTTGACTGTCACTTAGAAAATATTTCTCAAACGAATACCAGTAAAAGGTATGATTACGCCGAGTTTCGGAGTCTCTTACACTTGAAGTTCGTGGCTTTTCGAATCTCACTTGTATTGCATTTTTAATGAATATATCCGATGGAGTCTCATCTACGAACCTTGTTCCTTTACATCCGGCAAAACGTTGCTGGAGAGCTGGAGTAGGTATGTTAGAAATGGTAATGAGGCGATCCGAATACACATATGTATTTCTACTCGTTCACTCACGCGAGATGTACCCTCATCGATCCATTTTTGGTCAAATCTTGAGCTTTGAGTTAAGAGGCATTTCTTCCATGTCGCTATCACTAGGGTAAAAGCATTTCTATATATATATATCCAAACCTAGACATAGTATAGCTCTTTTTCTCTCTCATTATGTCTATCTCATGAGCTCAGAAAAACCACGAGTTTTCTAGATCTTTTGATGCACCGACTCAGTTGGCTTCTACGGTTAAATTTATTGGCGTTTTGATGAAAGCATCCACCGAGATATTCCGCTCGTTTTGCGGAGAAACCGTCAGCCAAACCAAGCTACCACTGCTCTTTCCACTCAGCCCTAAGGCCATAAATTTTATAGAAAGCTTTCTCTCTTTGCGCCCTTTATACACCCTCTATACATTCACTATAGTTAGTCGAGAAGCTCCTCCCTCTACTAAGCTATGTATGCTGCACGTACTTACGTACGTTCTACGTCTCACTGCCAGCGTGACTTTCGAGGAAATTGCTCCACGAACCGGAAAAACCAGTATCCTTTGTGGACCACAAGAGCAGCGTATGGCCAGGATACATGACCCCCGGACCTCTTCCTATACGATGTGAACGAGTCAAGCAACATAGCGAATTTCGGAATAAAATCAATTTCCCATGCCGTACCATTAAATTCTACACTCGATTAGAATGCAGTGTTCCAGCATTTTCACCTCAATATTTAAAATAAAAAAATTAAATATTTAAAGGCCATTTTGTTTTAGCAACAAAACCCCCAAATCCCAAATGTGAAATTGCTGATTTAAGTAGAACTTTAATTTTTAAGATACTCCAATATACATAAAATCAATCATTCATGGGAAAAATACCATCCCTCAAGTGCTTAGAATACTAAACGATCGAGAGTCTTCGACTTAAAAGTACGACAAGCGTGTGGGAATAGCTTATTTCGCGATTTATCAAGATTTTGTTGAATTGATGTGGTGCCGCTTATACGAGTTTCAGTAGAATATAATCTGATGAAATTTACATAATTCCTGGTACGAATTTCAAGCTACAGAAACAGGATTGGCTGATATGTTTAGAGGAGCTGTTCGCTCATTCGTTTATGTTCTAGTATTTTGCAATGTTAGTTCTCCACAAGTTTTTAGACTAATTTGAATTGAGCATGAATTATTTGTTCGAAAAATCTGTTTCAAATATTTCATATGGATGTCAGTGGACCAAAAATTTGTCGGGTTTAGTCACAAATACGGAACGAAAATTCACCCGATTTCTGATTCCTGGGTCACGTTATATATCTAAAAAACATTTCCCTGCTGCATCCAGGGGGAAGCTAGGAATGATAATCCGTTCACGTGGAAAAAGTATTCTTCACCTCCACGGTTGTCTGGATTTCAAAATCTTCTATTTTTGCCTGTTTTGCTTGGTTCTTCTATAGATTCCAGCTTCCCTAATTGCTTGGCACGATGATCAGCAACACTATGGACTGCCTCTGCGGTTGTTCCCTACCTACATGGTTCAGATCAAATTGAGACTTTATTACGGACTGCGCACGCTATTTCCGTCCATCCTTGTCGAACAAATTGCAAAAACGAGGAACGCTACGTTCCGCTATGGTTATATAGTTGCTGGCCAGGATACATTAAAGATTCAGCTCCGCGTTTGCCAAGTTTCCGGAGAAACCACGATAAGCCCGCAACGCAGTTTACGAAGCGCGATAACTATGTGCACCCTTGTTAAATTTCAGACTCTCATTCCCAGTGGGAGCCCCACATCTTTTTCTCACTTTTTTTATTCTCCACTAGTCTTCTGCGAAGGTCTCTGCTCCCAAGTGAGCTTGTAGGTTTCGGGATCCCTCGGTTCTTTGACATCACGATTGACTAGATCGTCGACCCATGAGGCTTCGACAATTGTAGAACAGGTGTGTGGCGAACGAACTCTCTTCGGTTCGCATCCGCGCACCATTCTATATATGGGGATTGTTGCCTATCCCAAGCGGCTAATTCAAGTCCATGAATTTATCGTTAAGAATTCTCCAGCATTTTGGTCTTTCTTGCACCTACCCACGAAACGACTAGTAGCCGCATATCGGTTTGGAGTGCTTAGGCACCCAGGTTCCATTCGCTCGACCACCCTCCATAGGTCATTGGAGGAAAAGCGCTGATGATACAGCAAACATGAGGCTCCTGAGTCTATTTCCAACCACTGAGCTTAGAAAACCTAGGCAACGATTTATTTTTATTCCCCGGTCTCTGAGGAGTACACAGTTATATCGATGCTCGTATCCTCATCCTGTTCGTATTTACGGAGCCACGTCTTGAAAGAATTTATACTCGGACCATTTGCTTCGAAATCGTCGATACAACGTGGAATGTTCGATTTTAGCGTTAGATGATCATGATTACGATTGTTACCATTTTCAGTCAATACTCTTTGATGTGCAATTTATAAGAGAATTTATTGGTTTCGTGACTGACCGGTTCGGCATTTCGTCCTCGTCCCATTTTAATGAGACTGGAGGAAAGTGCATCACGGCTGATACCACGTGCTATGTTCACTTTATGTGCACCCGCAAATTGATAGCACATATATTGCATTGCTACCAGTTCCGGGCATGTGCGTGTGTATTTCCTGATTGTATGGGAAATGTGTATATCCTCGCGGTTCGCGAACTCGCGGGATCGGTGACCCAAGGGACGAGGCGAGACGGTTTCAACAGCTATTCCAACCTGCACTTTCTCCTTCCTATACGGAGAATTTAATATTAATACACAATTTGGCTGTATGTCTCGCCATGTCGTTTTATAACGTTTTCCCATGTTTACGTATCCTCCCTAATTTATTATTCATTCGGACGCAGCTGGCGAGAAAAAGACATAAGGGAGAGAGAGAAAGGAAGATAGAGGGAATGAAAGGCAGAATACAAGTGCCAATGACGTGGGTCAAGTCCCTTTATACCTTGGCTTGCAGAAGCTCTTGCATTAATGGATGCTATACAGATCGGAGTCAGCGATTAGGTCAAGAAATCAATCAAAAGAATAAATAGAAATTTGTAAAAAAACCGTTCATGAAGTGGTCGCAGTGAATGCGGATCAACACTGGAAGGCGTAAAGAACTTATATTCAACATTATATATGTGCGTAAACGTATTCATATAGTTCAATTTATCCATATATACATCAGTAAATTTTTTAGTCCATATGAATTAGAGTTCATGACAAGATGAAAGATGCGCTAGAAGGTATATATACGCATAAACATGGAAGCCATAACTAAGCGCAGAGAGCAGAAAGTTGAAATTCTCATGGCACAAACAGTGAGACGGTGGTGTCTTTGAACTTTCGTATTACCATTTTGAGTGGTTCCTCGAGATCTCTTTTACCTGGCCGAGAGAAAAAGAGAGCGAGAGAAAAAGAGAGTGAGAGAGAGAGAGAGGGCGGGGGGGGGGGGGGCGATAGATAGGGCGATTGGGATGAGGCAAAAGAGGGACAGAAACTCGGCAACTGAGTCGCACAGAGCTGAACGCAAAGTCCTGACCAACTTCACTCACGAAAAGCGTATACACGTCGCCCACCATCGCGCACTGGAGTCAAGACAATCTCGGGGGCGACGAAACGTTGAATTAAAACTTGTCGCGGAAGAGTCGTTCTCCATTTGCATGGGTACACCTAAAGTTTCTGCGTCTCTGGGCTCGTTTCCCTCTTTCCACAGATACACCCTTGGCAGGTGATACGTATATTTATATACATATATAGATATATTGCATATATTTACACATGTATAATGTTTCGCGGAACTGAGGTTCACTTCTTATCAAGAACGATAAAACCACGGACGGGAGTAGTGGAGTGGTATTCACCCTTCAATAGCTTTTCGCACGACTCAACTTAACGTCTACTCAATTCTAATCTGCATAACGAGTCTTTTCCTGCGTATATATCGGGCTATTCTTAAACCGATAAAGATACTGATCCTACCTATGGATATAGAGATGTTGGTATCAATTTGGACCGCTACTTCAACGATAGTATATTATTCCTACTTGAGACAGCGAGGATTAAAATATCGCGCGACGCTACAATTAACGTAAGTATACGAAATTTTGTCAATGTCAACCATGTGGCGGCCCCACATGATTTTTCCTAATACGACGTTAAAGACCACACCTCTCCAGCCTACGCCCCACTCTCAAAATTTCGAACTGGCAAGTGTGACAAATGACCTGAAAACCAGTCTACGCTTGACCGCTTGATCGATAGCAGCGAACTCCGACCTGTCGCAATTATACGAAATTTGCTAATTATACTGAATAAATAAAACAATCTTTATTTATCGAATTATCTGCGATATCCTGTGTGAGTGCGAGCGTACGAGGAACAACTTTTGTCAAAGCGAATCCGGTTATCACCGAACCTGCCTTTTGTCAATATATCCAGGGGATTAAAGAGCCCATATTCCCCCAGCCCCAGATTCGTCAAGGCCAAATAGAGAGAAATTATTTCTACCCCATTTCATCAAAAGTAAGTCGATTTATTTCACCTTTTATTCTACTTGCATGACCTTCGATGTTCTTCTGCTTTGACTCTCGCTTTGGTTCCACCAACTGGATTCATCTCTCGTGTTCACGCTAACCGGGTAAGATATAATTGGTTAGCCATTACGCTAACTGGCGCTCAATGAACAATTAATTAATGAAATAATTTAGAGCCCTGTCAGCCGAGTGGACCACGGCCGCGGCAGGTGGGAGGTAAAATCTCGTTTTGAAATAGTACCTGTCTCATTTGGTACCCAATGTGGGATAAAATTGGTCAAATTGTGTAAAATTTTGTAGTAAAATTGGAATAGTGTGTATGCAATACGAAATGACCGAAAAGCCTTGTATTAGGAATCTTTTGATATGAAAATCTTCAAGTGCGAAATACGTGAAATTGCGTAAAATATCCGTATTCGAGTTGTAAAAATTTTGTCGGAGATTGGACTGTAAAATTTGGGTATAGTGTTCGATGAAATAGTATCGTGGCCAAAATTTTATGTTACGAAACTTCTGACAAAATTCATTTAATATAAAACAGATCAAGAAAATTATTAACGTTGAAAATTTACTGTATGCCTCTTTATAACAGTTAAATTATTTCGTCAAATTTTGTAAATCAAGCGCAGATTTCGTTCAAAACTTTCAGACAAATAATGTCATAAATTTCGTTATCTGTAACGAAGGAAAATAAAATTTTGTGTGCTCTATTGTTCAGCACGGGCCGAGTCTATAGCCATTCGAATCCAGGTGTAAACTGTGGCGTTGCGAGAACAGTCCTAGCTAACGTAAACAACCCCACACGTGCTCTTATTTCTTCGCTTCTAATATTTCGATTTGCGACTTTAGAAATAATATTTCGCCTACAAATAATATTTCAATTTTGATTAACTTTTGGTATCTTACTTCTGTCTATCTTACTTCTCAAATACTGTAATAAAATTTACAACTCTCAAAATAAAATGCCGTTTATAAATAATATTTCGAACTTTCGATCGCTTTTGTACTCAGGCTTCTATTAGAATAAAATAAGAATTATTCAAGCGTACAATGACAACTATGAGCTTATGAAATCACAATCAGGTTCACTTACAGGAATTTCGACAGATTATTAAAATATCATTAAAGACTATAGAACCGAGAAACGAATTGTGATTTGAGCACGAGTGGATTATTATTCGTATCAATTTATATTGTTGTTTATCTGCATTAAATTATTTGACTGTTCGTACAGTGCAGAGTCAGTAATCGAGATTATTTATTGAACGGGTTAATTATTTAATGTTACTCGGGTCTCGTCCTTAAAATTCGAAAACTAATTCTTTATAACATTTATAAAATGCTTATTCGCTTTTGTCTTTAAAAGTCGAATAAAATAAAATTAATTATAATTGCATTTATGGAATGCTAATTTCATTTTGTTTAAAATTCGAACAAAAATAATTGTTTATAGAATTTATAAAATGCTTATTCGCTTTTGTCTTTGAAAGGCGAATGGCATACAATTATTTGAAATAGATTTTATGAAATGGTTAATTCGATTCTTTCAAAGTCGAATAAAATAAATCACTTATCGGAACTATATAGTACCTATTCGGGTTTCACTTAGAAAACTCGGATAGTATGTAGTCAGATGTATTTACGTGCTATTTATTTAAATTTCATCTTGATATTCGACAAGAAAATTATTTTTTTATTTTGAATGTTTACCGGAATTTCGTTCTAAAATTCGGTAATAAAATTTATTCGTTGTGCCTCTTGCAGGTTTACCCTTACTCTATATTAAAGTTCAGGATAATTATTTATTTTTTTGTTAAACGTCAATTCATCTTGTCCAACACCCATAAAAGTTATTTGTCGCATTTTGAATGTTCGTTACGTCTTATTGAATGGTTTGAGAACATTATTTATAATTGCCACTGAATAACTATCCGAATTTCGTTACGTCAAAATTTGATTGAATTAATTGGTAACAAACGGTTAACCGAATATTGACTAGCCGCTGTCGTTAATTAAGATTTTCTCCGTGCATTGTCTTCTCATTGACGTGTTAAAATGTTTACGACACCATCGCCCAAATCGACTGGATCGTTGGGGTGATGAAATATCGAAAATATGAATCCTTCATCAACGGTTGATAGCGCGGAGGCATCTCATAGTGAAACGTTCCCATCGGGCCCGTCCGGAGGGGGGAGCCAAGTTCGTAAACAAACCGCCGATGGTGCGGGAGCGCTAGAAAACCCGAATGTTTAAATAATAACGTCGGTAAGGAACAGTATATCCGGGTCTTCAGGCTCAGCTCGCTCGTTTCCATTGGTGGGAAGGAGAAGGGGTTTTAGAGGGTCTATCCCCAATACCATTTGGATATAATGCGGAACATGAATTGAGTAATATGGTCGATTCTCTGATAAGAAAATTTGATGCGATGCAATATCAAATCGCGCAACTTCAACCATTGTGGGAAACAATGATGAGGGAACTACAACCCCTATGCCTAAATAATCGAAATACGGAACCGTCAACATCGTGATTTGGACCACCTAGAAGAGGGGAGGACGCGATAGACGAGGAAATCCATTTAATTCGCGAAAGATTCTTCGACCCTTCAAATGCTTTCGAGCCAATTGAAAATGCTCCGCAGACTTCGAAAGGGATAACGGGTTGCCTCGTCAAAATTTAACCTAATAAAATAATTCATAGTTTAATGAAGAAAACGAAATTAATTTAGGTTTCAAACGATTAAACATGACATCAAGTCGAAATACTGATTGTGACGAAAATTTTGATGATACAGAGCATTGTAGAGTCCACTTTGATGGCAATCCGTGTCACAATAAGATTCGTTGGAATATTTCAGATTCGACAAACCTAATAGATTAATTGTTCGAATCGGGAAACCGTCAAATTAATAATTTTCCGAACCAGCCCTTAAGATTGCCAGCTACTCAAACAACTCGTAGAGAGAGAGATAATACTTGTCGAGCATTTTTGAATGATCGTATCGAGTGTGGTATTTAGTAAATCGCGAAAGTTGCAGAACCTGGACAGACTTCACGAGAGTGTTTCGTGTTCAATGGAGCGTCGGGAAAGACGATTTGATTTTGTTGTTAGAAGCGAATAAATTGAAGTTAGAAAAATCCGAGACTTTTGCTGCGTTTGCCTGCAGAGCCCGCTTAATTTGCAAATGCATGTGGACTCCCCCTTCAGTTCGTGAGCAATTGTGACAGATTTTAATCAACGTCAATCCTACACTCACGTTTGAGGTTTTGAATTTGCACGTCGGTAACTATGAAGACTTCTTGCACTATATTAATGAAAGAAAATACATCCTTCAATATTCATCGGAAGTTCGCAAAGAGTCACGCTTTTCGTGAAATAAAAATCACATGAAGGTATTACAGGAGGACGCCGAAACTTCCGGTGAAGAATATAGGGAAGACGAAGACACCAGCGAAGATGAGTCAATTAACCTTGACGCTTTACAACAAGGTTCGTCAAATAAGACCCTACAAGGAAAACCTCGGAAAGTTCAAAGAGTCTGACACAACAATGGCTCGAGAAGAACTTGACTCAACCCGATAATAAAGACAGGGGACAAAACAAAATGTCTCCAGTGTCAACCTCAAGACATAAAGGTACACTCAACCAGTCGAAATATTTTTGTTACAATTGTGGCAAAAGAGGCCACTCCACTCACTATTGCTTGGCCGATCGGCAAGAAAAGATCTACCATGTGTGTCAAACCGTTGGTCATATTAACAAAAATTGTCCAAAGATGTAGGGAAATGCGCAGGCCCGGCGGGTGGGAGTAAGATTTTCGAATGATTAAAACTTCGAACGGCTAAAACTGCGAATTTTTAAATTGAAAAATAGTAGTATGTAGACAGATTAAGTCCACTATAGCCTTTATGCTGGAAATAAAAAAATGAGAAATTAAAGAGTTCGAAGTACATTTACGTCAAAAACAAAATATAACAGTAGCCCAAATGACGAAGGTTGGAATAGCGATTTTACAAAAGTTCGACTATTACGCATTCGAGTCGTCAAATACTAAAATCAGCAATATTATGAATATTCACAATTTCAAATATATTTTAACGAAAGACAAAATATTAAAGTGGTCAAAATAGCGAAACATCAGAAAGTCAAACGGTCGAAATAGCGAGAGCCTCTGGGCTGTAAAATATTGCTTGTCATTCTTCGTGCTTCACAACGTTCGCTATTCTGTACTTCCAATTTTTAGTCATTCGAAAAGTTCACTTTCGAATTATTCATACTATATATTTTGGTCTCTCAATAAAAGAATTGCTCTCCATTTCGAAATTAGAAAATATAAACTTCTTACATTAGGACAATCCATATTATCTGCATTTGAAGTATAGACAGTCTGAATATATATTTTCGAATAAATGCGCGATCAAAGAAAAATATTACACTAAATACGCATTCAACTTAATACACTATCGAAAATATAAATTTCGAATTTTTTATTTTTCGTTAATCGAATGTTATGAATACTAAAATTTCGAAATATTAACCGTTCTACAATTTGGTTATTGTACATATTAACCCCCGCCCATAAATAATACAACAAAATTAAAAATACAGGAATCGAAATCGTTGAACTCCGCAAAAGACGAAGAAAAAAATTGCGAAAAGACCAAACTACAACACCTTATCGGATCCGACGAGGAATCAGATGAATTCGACAGTGACATTGAAATGGACTTGGAGATCATACACGAGGAAATCACGTGCGAACAAAATAACGAAGAAGTTACATTTGACAACAGTAACGATGAAACGACGCAAGCTCCTCACGTCAACGCTCCTCACGTCAACGAACTTATTAACGTTACTGGTATATAAATTGTTTTACGTTGATCGGTCCGTTATTTTTTGAGAAAATCAATTTATCTACTTGTTAATCTAAAATAATTATAAGATTTTATCATTTTTCAATAACCAGGATAAAAATTTCTTCGAAGAAAATTTAATTCCTCCGAAATTATGGAATTTTTTTGAAGGGGCAGACATTAAACAAACATTCATTCAAAATACTGTTATTAACGTTTGGCACAAGTACGCAGAACGAACACGAATATTTCATAAGCGATCCGTAGCGTAGTGGATAGGGTGCATAGGTAGGAAATATAGGTCTCAGGTTCAAATCCCGGTTTAGGTAGGAAAATTTATTCGACAAAAACCCATTACCTTTGCATAAAAAGTAATAAATATGAACTATAAGATAATTCTCAAGCGATATAAATTTTTTTCTTTTGTTTTGATATGTAATTAATTACTTTTACTCGCAATTATGTTCTAGCTAATAAAGTGAAATAATTTCTGAGCAACAAATATTATGCGTTCGTCCTGCAAAATTCTTCGTTCGTCCTGTAAAATTATTTGCTCGGTCAGCAAAATTATTTGCTCGGCCAGCAAAATTATTTGTTCGGCCAGCAAAATTATATGCTCGACCAGGAAAATTATTTGCTCGGCCAGCAAAATTATTTACTCGGGCAGCAAATATTATACGCTATGGTAGCATATGCTATGCTACTGTAGCGTGTAGAACTTTCGTTACAGCAGCAAATAAATTTGTTGTCACTATATTAACCTAAAAAATTTGCTGCAGTAGCGTGGCTCACGCTGTCCTAGCAAAAACATTTCTCTCCGTGCGTGAGGAACGGTCCAGTGACGATGAGAGAAAATAAAGGTGAGCCAAGTAGGCTCGATCTCGGGATCCTCGGAGTCTGAGTCGGGAGCGCTAACCACTGCGCTACGACCACCTATATTCTCTCTCTCTCTTGCGAGTCATCTATTTAGATAGAATACTGGACCGTCACAGTACTTTAAAACAAATTATTTAACAAAGCAAGCAAACTTAGAGCAGGATCATGCCAATGAGATTGCTTGTATCAATTGCATTATCTTCGTGTCAATTTTGATAAAATCAAAGCCAGAATGACTGTAGAGAAAATTTTTCTGAATCATGATTTTTCAATTTATAATGCCACAATCGCAGCCAAACTTGGAAATGCACAACACATCTGTCGCTTCTCAAAGCTTCTAAAGTTTTGTAGTATCCGATGCATTCCGAATGCTAAAAATTTTGATACTTCAGGAAAAGGAGCACCCGAAGACTTTATGAAACACCTTTTCAAATTTATTGTGCCACAACTCAAGCAGAAAAGTAAAAAAACATACCGCACATTGCGCTCAACAAAATTCAAAATTTTTGGATGTATCCATTGCGTTCTGAATTTTCATTTCATCCAGAAATGAGCAACCAAAGACTTCTTGTAACATATTTTTCAATTCATAATGCCACATTCAGAGATAAGGTCTTCTTCACACATATCGCTTCACAGAATTTTCAAAGCTTGTAGGTATCCATTGCAATCTGATGATACAAATTTTGATAAAATCAGAAAGAGAAGATCGGAAGACTTTCCAAGACCGCTTTTCAAAATTTATTGTGCCACAACCAAAGTGACAAAGTGAAACAATCTAGCGGACCGCGGGCTCAACAAAATTTAAAAATTTTGGATATATCCATAGTGTTCCGAAGACAGCAGTTTTGATCCCATCCAGGAATAAACAAATGAAGATTTTTTGTAACGAATTTTTCAATTCATAATGACACATTCGGAGCAAAAAGTGAGGATGTTTGGCACACGCATTGCTTCGCAGAATTTTCAAAGCTTGTAGGTATCTGTTGCAATCAAATGATACAAATTTCAATAAAATCAGAAAAAGAACATCGGAAGACTTTCTGAAACTACTTTTCAAAAATTTATTATTCCACAACTAAAGCGACAAAGTGAAAGAATCTAGTGGACAAAATTTATCAACCTATGAATATTTAAAAATTTTAGATGTATCCATAGTGTTCTGAAGATGGCAATTTTGATCCCATTCAGGAATAAGCGAATGGAAAATTTTTGTCACAAATTTTTCAATTCATATTACCATAGTCAGAGACAAAAAGTGAGAATACTTAGCACACATGTCGCTTCATAAAGTTTTCGAAGTTTGTATGTATCCGTTCCATTTTAATGACACAAATTCTGATACTATTCAAAAGAAAGCACCCGAAGACTTTCTGAAACAATTTGTGGAATTTATTATCACAAAACCCATTTTTTATGTATCTATTGCTATTCAAAGACAGAAATTTTGATCCCATCCCAAATCGAAGGACAAAAAACTTTTTGTAATAAACTTTTCAAGCCATAAGGCCACAATTAGAGACAAAAAGTTGAAATACTTGGCATACATTTAACTTTACTAAATTTTCAAAGTTTATAGGTATTTGTTGCATTTAAGTGATACAAATTTTGATACCATCAGAAAAAATATATCCAAAGTCTTCTTGAAACAACTTTTCGCATTCATAACGCTACAACCAAAGCGAAAAATCGAAAAAACTTAACATTCATTGGGCCCAACAAGATTTTTCAATGTTCGAATGTATCCTTTGCGTCACGGAGACAGAAATTTTGATCCCATGCAGAAACTAGCAGCCAGAGTGTAACACATTTTTTAATTCATGTTGCCACAGTCAAAGTGAAGAACTAGAAATACACACATTTGGTATGGAACCATTGCATACCAATGAGCCAAAAAAAAGTGATCGTAGGGCAAACCTGAAATAAATGGAAAAAAAATAGGACAATTTTTTTAAATAACCATTCCACAACAAATTTAGTTTGTACACATTTTATTTATCTTCAAATTTCGATGGTTTATTTGAATTCATCAACATAATATTTGTGTGCTATTTCCTCATAGAGGAATAAAATTTAAGATTGGAAAAAAAAATTCGGAGATATGGGTTATCGGACCTATTTTTGTCGCTGGGTATCAAAACACTTATAAATATTATTGGTAGACGTATAACTTTATCGTATAAATTCAATGCTCAACCCTTTTTTTCGGTGCATTCCGACATAACTTTTTTTCTTAATTTATCGATGTCATTATGCATTTCGTTATTTATTAAGGCGAGAAACCAGTTTAGGAGGCCGAAATTTTGGTGTTTTTCGTGAATTTTTTTAACAGGGAAGGAATAATCAGAATTTGTTTACACTTGGAGGATATTTTATTCATATTTTGAAGTACACTTTGTAATTTTTTCAAGTCATTTCCGCTGGAAATAGTGGAGTTAGAAGCTGCTGTCTATTTCCTAAGAATACGAACCTAATTGTGATCAAAAAAGTTGAAAATTGCATGTTTTTGAGGTGTTTGAACACAATGTCATGTTTTTATACCATGTTTTTTCACCTTTTTTGCATTAAAAAAAATATTTTTGATAATAATATCATCCTAGAGTTAGGTTCATATAGATTGTAATTAAATAAAGAATATTCACACAAATTTTCAGAACGATTGGTCAATAACTTTTTGAGCTAGAATGCCCACCAATTGAAAAAAAGTCGTTTCGAGAAAAACGCTTTTGAAAAAAAATGTAGCGAAAACGAGAAATTCAAGACAGTAATTAATTATATAAACTGCTCACCGGTTAATCAGCTATTCCAGCACAATATAGCAACCCCTCTTCTTCTTCAAACGCATCATTTCGGGCTTACATCTCCTATTGACGAGCTTTCCGAGCTTCCTTGGTCTCCAACGAGCTGCGCCTATTCTGTCTTTTCACGCGCTGCTCATCCATGTTCCCGGCAAAATTGAAGCTCTGCGAGCCAACTACGAGTTTTAATTCGTTCATCAGCGTTAGAAGGGCTGAATTTCCTTCATTAAATAATGCAGTAACCAAGAATGCTGCAACCTCGATTATTTTCAGGCCAGCATGTAGGTGCTTTGGAGCCAATCGCCAAACGGTCGAATTGAAACTTTCATTAGCGTTCTGCGTATGACCGCCTAAACATTTCGTCAGCAAATCGTCTGTCGATAAATCTTTGTATATTGGAAGAATTTCTTTTTGATCGTCGGGGTGTAATGGGGCAGGGTGCGCTTCAGGCTCCGTTCCAAGTGCTTTAGCTTGCTGCCACTTGCACCAGCTGTCTTCTCCCTCTGGACAGTTGTCGTGTTGTGGATTGTCATCTGTGGATATCATGTGCTGAAAAGTTGCCATTATGGCCTTCTTCATGTCTTCGATGCTGTTTACATTTCTTCGAATCGCTAAGCCGTAATACGTGCTGAGCTTTTTCACCAAAGCTTCTGTCAACTTTCCTTCCAACACCGAGTGTTTCCAATACTCGGTAGGAAAGCCGGAGCTAAACTGACCAAACTCGATCCTCTGTCGAAATATTCCAAAGGTTCGAGTACCTTCTACCCAAAGCCAATCAAGAACATCTGCCGAAATCCCCCTCTCTCTATTATCCCGTAGTACAGGGGTATTGAGCCAGGTAACTGAATAAGGGACTGCCTGAGCGACCGCTCCGTTCTAACTACCGCGCGTTTCGGCACCGAACTGATGGGCGGTCACTTAAGTGCTCATAGCATCGGACCTAATCGGAATTTTGCTTTGAAATTTTGGCAACATATTCTTGAATAGTTTTGCTAACAATTTATGAAATAAAAAAAGTCGATTTTTTGACCCGTCTAAACAGGTTTCCCGCCTTAACACTCAGACAAACTAGTGGTTGGACTTATGTTTTTTATTGTAAATCCTATAAAAGCATGCGTTATTATAATAATAATTATTTTTAACGAACGCAAATACTTCCACCGGTATTATCGGATGGTATATTACTGGACTATAAAATTTAACATCTTACAACTTTATCTAAATGGCTTGTAAGTCTGACACATCGGATTTCAAAACTTAGAATGGATAAATCCAATCAGAGACTTGATCACACAACCACTTTTAATAAACTGAAGTTGATTATTTTACTCTGAACTGTGCGATGAACATTTTTACTATTTGTCTTTGTCCCGCACTTCGTAATGTCAAAATTCCGTTTTTTCATAACCATCACAACTGACAGACTCATGCTACAGATATATAAAATAACGTGGATTCGGTAGCAACCAATCATAGAGCTGGAAGGCAACAAATCGTCCTTGCTTGTGTTGGTGCACGCGCATGTATAGACACGACGAATCCTTCGATGTGTTAGAAGTTTTAGCATAATCTTGAGCCTATGCAAACATTTTTCTCAACAACCGCCACCGATCATGCTGATTTTAGGCTCAATCGAAGGAGAATTTCTTTATTAATCTCCAGTTCAATTTTCAAAATACCAAACGGCTCCTGAGCTTCATAATTCGACAAAATGACATGCCAATTTTACCCCCACCACCACGAATCGTTTTATTCAGAGAAAATATAGTCTCGGCAAGCCTCGAGCCAACAGATGACAGAGCTGTCAATGTACTTGTCCCGAGACTCTACCGAGTCTCTTGATTCGAAAATCTTTCGGTTGTTGAACTTATGAACACGAAGTTTGACGTAATCGTAGTCGTCCTGTCTACGATCGCTACGAGTTAGTGAAGCTAATTTTACAAATTCGACGTCGATATCACTTAAACAATGATAACGCGACGTCTTGTAGCAGGGACGAACGGTAGTGTTCGTTGAGTTGACAGTGACTAAAGCTGACGACACTAAATAGTCAGAAAATCTGGTTAAGTAAAATAAAATAGGCTAATGTAAGTTTTCTCATATTTACACACGTAAGAGAATCTCGTAAGAACCTGCAATCATTTAAGGGGACCGTATGGTCTAGAGCACGAAAATTTCACCTATTTTCACGATTTTTTTTTTGCCATAAAAAATTTAAAAATCGATGTTTTAACTTTTCGGGTTTATTACTACCTTTATTAAGTATACAAAAAAATTTTTTTTTAATTTTAAAAACAGTGTTTATTATCATATAATTGGCATTGAAGACGACCCTCTCGAAAAATCCGACCCGGACGGTGAAGATCGATCCGAGACTTCTACTCATCTGAAACACAAAATTCAAGAAGATTCTTAATCAGAAAGAGTGCAGTTATGGTCGGGACTAGAACAAATCGAAAAAATTAAAAATTGACAAAATGGCGCGCTTTTGAAAAAAAATTCGTAAAATCGGGTTTTTTTTCACTAGTTTTTTAGTATAAACAATAAGAAATTATTTAAATAAAATTATGATTGTAGTTCCGACGATAGCCATACATGTTGTGAACAACATATCCAAATTTCAAGGGATTCGGTTGAATAGTTTTTTTGTTTTCACCTGCGCAGTGCCGAAAAAAGTCGTTTCGAGATAAATGAGTTTAAAGTTTGAGGTACAGATATTTTCAAAAATTGAGCAAATTTTGAATACTTACAGTTAATCCGCGATTCCGGCACCATATAGGATTCCTTCGGAACGTTCATAATTCAAGATTTCCTCACTCCTTTCATTTCTTCGAGCTGTCCGAGCCTCTTTGGAGTTGTCCGTGCTCCTACGGTTGGCGCTCGATACTCGCAGCTCGTCTCGGTTTTGCGCTAGTTGCTCCGCTTGTGGCCCGATTGTTATGCCCATGGTCTCCATTATTTTCAATAGGGATGCAAATCCTTCATTGAATATGCAAGCGGAAATGTGAGTGGCAATATCAATGATTTTTTTTCCGGCAAACAGATGTTTCGGCGCAAGGTGCCACACGCAAGCATTGAAACTTTCGTTATTGTTCTGCGTATTACTGCCAATACACCTTTCCAATAAAGTCTCTGCTGTCAATTCTTCATAAATTGGTTTTAATATCTCTTGTGCTTCATCGCACAGAGCAGGTGGGTGCTCGTAGGTGTCTAAAGTACCTGCAGCCTCACTTTGACGCCACTTGCACCACGATTCGGAACCTGGAGGACAGTACGAGTGTTGCGGATTTTCATCTGTTGAAATTTTGTGATAATATGCTGCCCATATTTCACTTCTCATCCCTTCAGTCGAATCTGAATTACGTCTAATTGCTAGACCGTAATAAGTTGACAGCTCTTGCAATAATTTATTCGTCAATTGTTGACGCTTCGGTGTTTTATTTATCGATTTCCGCTGTGTCTTTTTTCCCTCTTCTTTTTCTGTCAATTTCTTTGTTGCTTTCTTTATTTGTGCATGTTTTTTTTTCGCATCAACAGCACGTTTGTACAAACGTTTTTTAACATGCAAAACACATTCTTTTTTGCAAACTAAAAAATCATCCCCGTAAGGCTTTGTGTCCAATAAGGCTTTGAACGTTTTCGTGTCGCCGTCTCCGATATAGTTCGCGTATTTTACGTTGTACAACTCTTCCGATCTCTTGAACATTTCCACGATGCCGTCTACCTCCATTTTGCCAGCACTT
Organism: Rhimphoctona megacephalus; assembly: GCA_963989365.1. Classification (NCBI taxonomy): domain Eukaryota; kingdom Metazoa; phylum Arthropoda; class Insecta; order Hymenoptera; family Ichneumonidae; genus Rhimphoctona; species Rhimphoctona megacephalus. Next base: position 25,961,114 of record OZ022420.1, read on the forward strand.
CCGGTATGATTTGCGTCACAGTGATCTTCATGCTCTCGATACCACGCTTCATATTCAATCGTATCCTCTTGGCCTTTCCATTGAGAGCAGGCTTGACATATACTGCATTTGACGACAACATCTAAAATTTTATTACTGTATTTCCCTATTAACGAGGCAATACCGAGAAGCGATGAGAATCCACGTTTCGCCCACGATCCATCACCAGACACAGAAAGTTCATCCGCGGGACGCCCAGCTTTTACATTCAACTCGACTTCTTCTTTCAATGCTCTTTGGAAAACGATTTTCGCGACGGCTTCAGCTGCAATTTTTATATTGTCCACGATGCCGTAATATGTACTCTTACAAATTCCTTGTCCAAGATCCATGAGACCGCAGAAATTTTTCAAGCCTTCAAATCCTACTCCAAGCATTCTCAGGGCGAGAACAAGTCGACGGTTGATTTCAAATGCCTTATCAATTAACGGCGAAGACAAAATAAAAGTTTCTTTACACTCACACTTCACAGAGAGTTTGAATCCTAGACCACGTTGTCCGTTTTTGCTAAAAGTGACCGCACCGTTACAATCTTTACACTTCAACAACTGTTGCAACGTTAAAAATATCATGCTGAATTCGATGATGCAATAATTGAAAGTAGGATTAACGTTTACTTCCAATTCTTCATTGCCTTTTAATTTTTTCGCAGACGTGCTCGTAAAATCAGTAGTATTTTCGATAGTGAATCGATTGCCCTTGAAATATCTTTTGCGACCTACAGAAGATGGTCGTCTAGAAGAGTCACGGCCTTGCTTTCTATCCATATTTTCTGATATTTTATTTCAAAATTTTCGATGTTGGTTCGTCAAAACGTAACGTTGTACTGATCAAGTCAGGGGAAAGCGAAATGACCGTTTCCCTCACAAATGTTCGACAATAGGTATATTTCGGGGAAGGGAAAAGTATATATAGGTATATAGTATGTACTATATACAGGTATATATTTTCGGAGAAGGATTGGGACAGCTGCTGCGCTCCGATTAGGTTACCGGTTAGCGCTAGACCCGTTAGGAGCGCGCGGACCGCTCTCTACCTGCGTTATGGGCTGTAGAAGCTGTAATATTGAGAATTTCCGCATGAAAATTTCACAGTATATTCTTGAGATACTATACTTTCGACATATCGAAAAAAAAAAAAATCGATTTTTTCAAATTTCTAGACCATACGGTCCCCTTAACTATGACCCCTAACTTTGAGTTGTGAGATGAAAATAAATTCGCTTAGGATAATATAATCTCGTAAGTGAATTTTTGGATATCTCGTAAAAATAATAGTCCAGAGCCTACTTAAAGGTCACCAATATAATGCTCTGATTCTTAAGGTCCGACTTCCAGCGCAATGCTAGGGCATTCCAGAAAAATCAGAGTTCTACTCACGAGCTTGGGATGAGTGTAGGTTGGAGCTAGAACTCGACGAATGTTGATCCTCATCAAAAGTTTTGTGAGATCGTAGAATAAGAATGATCTTTGGCGCTCCTCTCGCCCTTAAATAGTGTTTAGGGATAATAGAGGAGATTCCCCTTCCTAGCAACATATGTAGGGGTAATGCGTCACGACTAACCAGTTGAGAGAAGAGCGACTCGCCCCATCGATCGGGGGGGGACTTGGATCAATTTTTCCTTGACTCTATCCCTACTTTGTACCAACAATAAACGTTTCTCACCCTTTCGTGGGTCAAGTAGTAAGAATCCGCGAGTAGGTCTCATCAATGTTTCCCCTTTTGTCGAGTGTGACAAAGAGCACAATAAGGGACAGGATCGTTCACTCCTTGCTGTCCGGAAGGCGTAACTGATGGACAGACTCTTGTTCGCGTATGAACGGGTCGCGCAAGAGGATGAATAATCGCGATCGTTATTCGAGAGCGTTGACCGATAGCATAGCGGCATTATGACTAAATGTTATTGATTTCTGCGCCGCATCATAATGGTGAACGGAGTGCATACCTCCTAGGAGGTTCTGTGTTTCGTTGTCACGTCAGCGGACCCAGCGTCACGTTACAATATATATCGAAATGTTTCGATATTCGACGATACCTCCAAATGTCAAAACTTAGGATTTTTTTATATCCTCTTTTCTCTGAATAGAGAGGTGTAAATCGGGACTGAGTCATATACGTGATTGCTCATTGTAAATACGGAAGATAAAGTTGGATAGGATGAATGGCTTATAGACGCACGATCGGCGCTTTGCTAATGCGAGAGCGCAGCGACCGTGATCCTCTAGCGGAATTCTGTCGCACCACAAAAATGAGTGACGTGACTGTCTCATATATGTTTATATCTATTCAGGTATGAGCCCATACTAGTTAGCGATCCTCGGATATCATATATATTTGCTTTGAAATGAGCCCATAATCATTCGACGTGCTCAGATATAATCATATATAAATCAATATTTACTCATATAAATGTTCATATTTACTCAGATATGAGCCCATACCAGTTTGATATGCTCAGATGTAATCATATATTAGTCCATATTTATTCAGGTATGAGCCCACATTAGATATATATCCTCAGATGTAATCAAATGTGAGTCTATATTTATGTATATATAAATTCATAGTTACTCAGATATGAGGCAATATTTGACGTATCTGATCACATGTAATCACATCTAGATCTATACATCAAGTGATATCTAATTATCATGATTATATATTGTAACGAGACAGCCTTATCACCTGGCACGGTTGCTGGTGTGGTAGAAATCTGTTAAAGGGCTGCGGTTGGCGCCCTCTCGCGTAGGCGACGCACCTTCTGTATGCCCATAAGGCCCCACCCTTTCCAATCTCTTTCTCCTTGTTCCTACCAAAAATGAATCAATCATAAGCAATATGGAGCATCTCTGACTTACGGTTGGTGAGAAAACCCAAATCCTCGGCTTGCGGGATCCACTTATCGTACAATAAAAGTATGGTAATACAATCTGGCTTTCCCACCTAATTGTGTGACGATAGGTGCTCTTGAGCACAATCGCTCGTTTTTCCCTAATCATCCAATCGAGAGTATTCGGCTTGAATCTCGAATCGAGTTAATGTCCTCCGATACAAGACGGGGAAATCTAAAGGTGATTCCCACTCCAGGCAAGACTTGCCGGTTAGTGCACAAACCTCCACAATAACCCCTCTTTCGAGAGAGAAGAGGATCTAAAAAATCCTAAGTTTCGATATTTGGATATTGAACCACTGTTGAAATATCGAAACGTTTCAATATAAATCTATATATAATTATATGTGATTCCATATACAATCACATATAATTATATATATTCAGACAAAATAATTTTTTCCCGAGAATATTATCGCATTCGAATCGGACGGATGCAATACGATGATGGGGGTTCACAATTCTGTTGCAAGTCGCTTCCGTACTATTTGTCTCGTACTGGTTATTATAAAATATATCTATCATTCGATACACTTATGCGCGAGAGAAGCTTGCAAGACCCTTCCACGATTTTGTGAAGATCTGACTCGAAACATTTACAATTATTTCAAGCACACCAGCAAACGTCAAGCGAAACTAGTACAATTCGAAATGTTTCTGGATGTCGATGTGCACAAAATTCTTCATCCTTCTCAGACTCGCTGGCTCGCACTCAAAAGTGTGGTAGACTGGATTGCCGAGCAGTGGGATGTGTTACGACTCTTTTTTGATTATGAGTATCTCCTTGAAAGATTGTTAGCGGTCGAAGAAATTCACAAGCAGGTGTACAATCCGTTCACGAAAGCTTATTACCTATTTCTACAATGGGCTTTGCCTCTCTTTACGAATCTAAATAAATATTTTTGCAGATCAGCAGATCTCAAGATACCATGGGCGAACCATTTCTGAAAGTTATTCCAATGTTCGCTTTGGTAGCCTTATCAGATCGGCATTTGAACGCTCAATCTGAGCACGTCTTTAGCAAAGTCAACTTGATCAAAATGAAGACACGTAATCGCTTAGTTATGACGACGATAACCGATGCGTTATTAAGCAGTGAGTGTGTAAAAGGCAGGCTAAAGGAGCGCGGCTGCAAAGTATTCACACCGACAATAGTGATGTACGGTCAAATGACAGCGGCGAATTTGTATACCGGTAATGAACTTGCTTCATTCATTCATTCAATTCTTCAGTTGCTGTATACATCGAGTATTCTATGAGCGAATTAAAAGACTTATATTTTTAAACCAAAGCAAAAAGCAATTTAATTGCTATTCTAAACAAATCTTTGATCAGTCACTTATTTACTCCTACTTTTAGAAAATATACTTATTTTTCATAATTTTCATAAGTTGAGTTTGAGATGTGAACATTTGTAAGAAACATGAAAAGATTTATATATTTAGGTGCATCGCATTCAAAAAAGTCATTATCATGATTAATTGAAAAGAAGTTAATGTTTCTCAATTCATTCATGTGAAAGAGCTTTGTTGTGCCCGCAAAGACCGTTACGTGGGAACGGGTTATCGTGGACGGGTATTTGAGAAATGTTACTAAGGTTGAGTAAGTCTCCAATTCAATACTCTTAAAACTTTACAATAGTTTAATTAAAATAAGCGTTTTATAAAGTCGAGGTGTGAATGTCTCGAGACGAACCGTTATATTATCTTCTCGAATCCTGATGAGTTCGGGCTTTGTCGTAGTTTATATCGGCCCTATTTATGTCATTGTTGGAACATTATTGATCTACTTATTGTTAATTCTTGGTGTTGGGTGTTTATCTTAATTGACTTACTTGATATAAATTCACAGTATTGTATGTTGTACTTATCAATAGACGCGGTAGCGGCTCGACGCCAAGTATTAAAAGAAAAGCTTGCGCGAGCCCTGCCGCACTCTTATATACGCAAATATGACGGTTTTCGGGCTTTCCTTTTTTTTCAAACCGCTCTCACGGAGGAACGGGTTAAGAAAATAATCGAAAAGTCGGGGATCATTTTTTTAAATTTTTCTCTTTCTATTGCTCTTTGGTACAAGTCGATACGTCCACCCAATCCCAAGATATGATAATTTTGTGAATTAAAATCGAATGTTTCGGGATTTCTGTCTCGTGGATTTCTCATGGAGTCAGAAAGTCGTAAGTAGCGTTTGTTTACATTTGGACATACGCCCTTTGCGAGACTGGTAGACATTTGTTCACCCTGCAGTCGGCCAGTCTGCTAAACGAGACTACCCCCTCTTATCGCGCGTCGCTGAGCGAGAGAGACAGCGATATAGGAAAATGTAGTATTGGAAAAAAAAAATATTTTTAACCAATATACTAATCGAACCCGGGGCAATGGGGGTAGTAGGGAGCGATGTCCCCCGCGGGAGGTCCGGGGGTGGAGCCCCGGGGGGCCCCGGGGGGTTCAGGGGGAGGAGCCCCCCCGAGAGGACACAATTACAATTTTTAAATTATTTTTATAATATTATATATGTATATATATTACATATGAAAAACAATTAAAAAAAATAAAAAATGAACAATGGGGAAAACCCCCATTTCACGGACATACAGACATAAGTACAGAGACACAATAAAAGGAATAAATCCAGACATACAGATGCACACACACTTATACAAATATGTGTATTCATTCACATATATACATACAGATGCAGATGCACAAGTACAGATACACGGAAATACACACACACACAGAAGTAAATTCAGATACGCACATATAAACAGAAACAGATATACACGCACGCTTACAGTTGCAGATACAGATACACAGAGATACAGGCATACACACATCCACTCAGCCACAGATACACACAGTAATATAGGTGTAGATATAGATACATACACAGCATGCAGATGCAGATACAGATACACACACAAAATCACATACAAATACACACATAGAAACAGATGTAGATATACACACAGACATACAGGCACACAGCCACAGATACACACACACACACACACACACGCACAGCCAGACACACAATCACACCCACACAGACGAAGATACAAATACACACACAGAAACAAATACAGATACACACAGATACAAATACAGATACACCCACAGAAATAGATACAGGCACACAGGCACAGACACAGATACACGGACACACATCCATACAAATGCAGATACAGATACACACAATGGCACATATTCAGACATACGCACACACATACACATGTAGATACACACACAGAAACAGATACAGATATACACACAGACACAGAGTCAGAGACAGAGACAGAGAGACAGAGAGGCAGGGCGGCAGAGAGGCAGAGAGGCAGAGAGGCAGAGAGACAGAGAGACAGAGAGACAGAGGGACAGAGAGACAGATAGATAGAGGGACAGAGGGACAGAGGGACAGAGGGACAGAGGGACAGAGGGACAGAGGGACAGAGGGACAGAGGGACAGAGGGACAGAGAGACAGAGAGACAGAGAGACAGAGAGACAGAGAGACAGAGAGACAGAGAGACAGAGAGACAGAGAGACAGAGAGACAGAGAGACAGAGAGACAGAGAGACAGAGAGAGAGAGAGAGAGAGGGGGGGGGGCGAGAGCGAGAGTGAGTGTGAGAGTGAGAGCGAGAGTGAGAGCGAGGGTGAGAGTGAGAGTGAGAGTGAGAGAGAGTGAGCGATAGTGTGGAAGAGAAAGAGAGGGGTGGAGAGGGAGAGAAAGAGAGCGAGAGAGATTTTGTCTTATCACCAATTTCAAATTTGTCTCGTCCAAGGGACATGGTTGTTGTTGATTGACCTATCCTGAAATTCATCAGTTGGAGTATGAAAAAAAATAGCAATAATTCCTTTCTTGTCTTTTAACTACATTCCAGTTATGAATGAAGCTGTTACATCTTTATAATCATTGCGTCTGCTCATTGTTAAATGGGCATGCGTTCATTGCGATTATGAGTGAGCCATCCAATATTCTGTATGATCATCGTATGAATCGTACATAACAGCTTGAAATTTATTAAATCTTTGAAAAAGTAAAAAAAGAATGCCAAGTATTAAAAGACCGCGACCTCCGTTATAAATTTACTTCACATAAAGATGAACAGTTTTTGTCCGTCAATGATGGCAACAATTGCTGTTCAGTAGTGTAAATTTCTTTTGTCATATAAGGGAAGTTACTTAACTTCAAACAAATCACCTGAAAAATTGTCAATTAAGACAAAAAGTATTTACTTTTATAGAATAGTTGATAATTATCACGGTTCTTAAAAATAATTGAAATCAGTATAAAAAAACTTTGAAAAAGTAAAAAAAAAAGAACGCCAAGCATTAAAAGACCGCGACCTTAATTATAAAATGACTTTTCTATATTTTTGTTATTACATTAAAATTCATTTCACCATTATTGCGCATAATAAAAAAAATGAAATCAATTTTCAACATAGCCAATAACAGTGAATTAATTACGGATTTGTGCAGAGAATCATGTACACCTTGAACGGTACCTGCTAATGGCTTTTGTCGTCTCAAAGGCTTCCAGAATAATTCTACGAATATTAAGAGATTGTTATTCTGATTTTAGGCTAGCTAAGGACTATGAACGTACAACACAATTCCACAGAATATGATACAAAAAACAATTATATATAAAAGCGCAAATACGCGTACGAATGCACGCGTTATATCCATACGTATGTACCGCACAAATTCACTGCAAAGATTATACACAAACTTGGCGTGCATGGTTTTCAATTGTAAGTTCGGCGAAAGAACGCTTCATCCGTATGTACCTAGAGCGTATTCAAATTTCGAATACCTACTCATTTTATTTGTTCTTCATTTCGTCATCCCTCATCCATTCATTTTTCTATCCATTTGTCGATCCCAACAATGAGTTTATCTATCCAACTCATCTATTTTACTCAGCCGGTACGATTATCCATTCGTGCCGTGCATCCCATTCATTGATCCATTTATCTGATTGTTCATTTCTTTTATTCATACAAAACAGCTCTTCATTCATCCGATCCATCCATCGATTCATCGATTCAATCATCCAATCCATTTGTCGATATATGCCAATCAGCTATTCATTCATTTAATTCATTCATCTTTCCTATTTAGTTAATTTGTTTATCCATTCGTCCCATTGATTCGTTTCATCTATACATCCCAGTCATCTATTTCGTTCATCAAATCATTAACAGAGCCTCTCCTAATCTATCCAGGGATCGGACTTCTTTCACTGGCGATGGAAGAACTAGTTGTGTATTAATTTGCATAGTATACTCGATCAATTGTGTCTTCCCGAGCTTTCATTTGAAAACCATGCACGTCAAGTTTGTATGTAATCTTTGCAGTGAATTTGTGTGGTACATACGTATGGATATAACGCGTGCATTCGTACGCGTATTTGCGCTCTTATATATAATTGTTTTTGTATCATATTCTGTGGAATTGTGTTGTACGTTCATAGTCCTTAGCTAGCCTAAAATCAGAATAATAATCTCTTAATATTCACAGAATTATTCTGGAAGCCTTTAAGACGACAAAAGCCATTAGCAGGTACCGTCCAAAGTGTACATGATTCCCTGCACAAATCCGTAATTAATTCACTGTTCTTGGCTATGTTAAAAATTGATTTCATTTTTTTTTATTATGCGCAATAATGGTGAAATGAATTTTAAAGTAATAACAAAAATATAGAAAGGTCATTTTATAATTAAGGTCGCGGGCTTTTAATGCTTGGCGTTCTTTTTTTACTTTTTCAAAGTTTTTTTATACTGGTTATGCTTACTTGGTAACTGAGTGAACAGTGCAATACATGCAATATGTTGTGACGAACCGTCACTTCTTTTTATATAACGTGCTGCAGTGCCGTCAAAGTTTGGGTAGAAAGAAAGCGAAAGATGGTTCTGGCTAGACATTTGCCGACTTTGAGCAATGTTTAATCAATTTATTTTATACATTTTCATGTACCCACGAGTTTCACGCATTTTGAACAACGCGCTGGCGCGCGCTCTAGCGACTCGACAATAGGGACCGTGCGTAAGCTATAGAGAGCAGCACCACCGCCGATGTGCACGTTCTCTCGTGTCTGAATGTGCAGCTTGTGCGGTGTTGTTTTGGCTTTGAATGATAGGAATAAAGACAAATTTTACGATTAATAATGTTAAAAATGAGCAATTAAGGTTTTCAGCTCGTGATTAATGATCGTGCTGGGGGCTAAAATTATATAGAAATTTGAAAAAAATGTGGCTCAAGATATATTTCAAATGTCGTAGAAACACAAAGTACGGGCGACGAATCGGCCATATAATTCATTCCGTTTGTTTCTCGCTCTTTCATGCGAAATGGACAGCGCTCTCGGGAATAAAAATAGTATTTCAAAAATGGTCAATCTTCTCGAAACCAAAGTAGTGTGTGAAAACTGCCTTGCATTTACCAATATCTTTTTAATGAAGAAAAACAAACAAATCAATTTTGTATCGTAAATCAATTAAAAAATCTTGTTACCCGCTTATACGTCCCTGATTACTTAGCACCTAGCTAATGTAGAAATTGCCCACTTCGTGGCGTTGTAAGCGCCGCGCACGGTCCCTATAGCCGACCAGGCGCTCTGCTTACGCGCAGGGCGCAGATGTCTCACGCACTTCGACCCCACTTATCGATTTTCGATACTTCCCCTGACCCGAGATCGATGCGGAAGGTTCTCCGGGAAGATAGAGCGAGCGAGACCGTTGTAAATGGGCACCGTTAGGCACCCAGAGACTTTGTATTGTCTTTTTTATATAGAATCTTGCGTATGTTTATTCATGTAGTCCTAGCGCATTGTTAGCGCAGATCCGATACTTGTGAAGGCCAGCGTACTCTACACGCTAACGAATAATAACGTCACCCACGGTTTTATATACGCTGAGAACATTCTTTGACCTGCGACGGATTCTGCCGTACCTCGATCTGACCCCGGACAATAGGCGTAATAGATTGAAGGAGATAAGCGTAGCCGAAAGGTAAGTTTGGAAATCTTATTGCTAAGTTTTGTCAATCCGAAAGTTAATCGAGATTGCATTGTAATTGTGCCCGCATGCTGTACGTTCTTAACGGTCCCTTGTTTCTCAAACTTGCGCAAACGTGAATATATCAAACCGCGTTCTAAATCGCGTATAACTTGTGGCGGAAACGTCTATATTTTCCGGGCGAAAACGATGTATTTCGCCACAATGTGTAATATGTGATGTCCCACTGTCGTAGTACTCGTGATACTTATTTTTCGTGGCATAACGCTCTGTCAATTACATTCGTTAACTCGTTATTATCTTGAGTAATTTTTAATTACTAAAATGAATTTAAAAAATGATATTGTTTTTTATTGAATGCAAATAAAAAAATGAATTGGAGTGGCGATTCGTGATAATAATTTGGAAATACCATTAATAAATCTAAAATAATCGTGCAGCTCATTGGTTGCTATTAAAAAGAAACCTTTTTTCCGTTTTTCATTTAGTCGTACTTTTGAAAAATATAGTTTTCATAATTTTCATAAGTAAAGTTCAAAGTATTTTCTTTGTAAGAGAGATGGAAAGATTTTTATATTTGGATAGGGGAGTGTGGAACAAAGTGGCCCCCTTAAGCAATTTATAGAGTTTTATCGGTTTACAGGCGGTTATATAACTAATTTCATGTCCCAAAATTCATTTGCCATGCTCATTTCCGGGATCTTGTCGAAATAAATTTATGGGGCAAAGTGGACTTCTCATAAGAACAACAAATGTTTAATTGACCATTCTGACTAATTAACACATACACAGACGTTGTAATTGGAAGAAAATATGAATTTCATAATATAAAGAAAAAAATGGGGCAACAAGTGGATCTTGAGCCCCTTTGCCCCTTTTTTCATGGACAAAATGGACTTTGAGTTTACTTTTCACTACATCCTGCCTTGATTTTGTAATATTGTGAATGTTTATGCTTACCTCCATTATGCGTTACGTAAGGCACCACAGTTTTCGTCCGTCTCAAAGTTAGTATTAGGGTCTTTTGTAAAATTGCTCCAATTTATCTGGCATATCTTTCATAATTTTTCCTCCGGTATAGTGCTATTTAATCCTTCTAGACTAAATAATTGGACTTTAATTCCGTCAAGAAATCATCGCATCTGCAAAAAACTGCAGTTATCACAAGCCCGTCATATCGGCCCGAATTAGCAAGCAAGAAACGAAGGGCCACGAAAACCGCTAAATTCTCGTCGTCCGACGTTTCTTGCATTTTCAGCGACGAGCTTTATTCGCAATCTCCCGAAGATTGGATCTGCTGCATGTCATGCTAACAGTGGACCCACACGTTGTGTGCAGGTATCGATAATGATGAAATGAGTTATCAATGCGATTTTCGTAATAAGTATAAATAAAATATGCATCTCTTAATAATTTGTACATTGATTGGTACCCTCAGCCTCTTGCAACTATAAGTTTCACAAAAAATGCGGAAATTTTTAATTTTTTTATGTCACGTCCCACGGTTTCTGCTTATTACCTTGAATTTATCGTTCAATAGCATGTGGAATCTTGCAAGAATGGTGATGGGAATATGGTTTAACTTCGATGTAGCAATTTAAAAAATTTTATATATTTTCAGTTTTGAGAGAGTCCACTTTGCCCCAGAATTTAGAATTTCGTAAGAGCCCACTGTGCCTCCGGTGGTCACTTTACTCCACACTTCCCTATATTGCATTCATAGAAAGTCATTATCGTTATCAATTTAAAAAAAGTCGATGTTCCTCAATTCATTCACGTGAAAGAGCTTTCTCTCTCAATTACATTTTTTAGTCGTTATTATCTTAAGTAATTTTTAATTACTAAAATAAATTAAAAAAAATGTTTTTCTTTTTATTGAAGGCTAATTTGAAAAATGAATTGAACAAGAAAATCGTGATAATAATTTGAAAATACCATTAATGAATCTAAAAAATTCGTGCAGCTTATTGATTTCTTTAAAAAAATCTTTTTCCCGTCTTTCATTTACTCGTACTTTTTAAAAATATATTTATCATAATTTTCATAAATTAAGTTTCAAACGCTAGCATTTGTAAAAGAGATGAAAAGATTTTTATATTTAGATGTATCGCAGTCAAAAGAAGTCATTATCATGATTAATTAAAATAAGTCTGTTTCTCAATCATTCATATAAGGTGGAAACTCAATTTCTCACTAAAATACATTTTTTAATCATAATTGCCTTAAGTAATTTTCAATTGCTGACTTTGTGGTAAAAAAATCGTTTTTTTCATCGAATGTAAATTAAAAAAAAAAAATAAACGAACTCGGAATTCGTGATAATAATTCGAAAATGCTATTAATGAATGTAAATAATTCATGCAGCTTATTGACGAATTGACTAATAAAAGGGCGATATGAGAGAAATATGTATAAGATCGACGACTTGATTGATTAGAATCTTGTCGTATTTCCAGACGTATAGTAAAAAGAAGCAAACGAGATGTAATAAAAAAAGGCAACATGTCTGTGATAAAAAAGAGATTCCAGCCTGTAATAAAAGATTGTCGTTAAACGATACAACCAGTAATGCTATAGAGTATTAATGCAACGTATCGTTATAAATTATACATTCATGTATTTTTATAAATGAATAATATTGAAAAAATGAATATAATCGAACCTGCAATCTAAATGATGGAAATAAAAAATGTAACAATGTGACAACTAGACTATGACTGAGATTGATTTGTGACATGATTTTGAATAAAATTCATTAAATATTGGGAATAGTATCATCGTATTGCTCGGGAAATAAGGAAAAGTATTTCAGTCAATTGTATCAATCTTGGTTGGATTAAATGAATTGAATTATGTAATCAAAACGTGCAATGATTGTACCGAAACAATTATGGTTTTGAAATAACTGTAAGAAATATTTGAAATTTTTTTTTATATATATATTTTTTATTTGATATTTTACAATTTTCAATAGTAAATTCGATTGATCAATTTTTTAGATCATCCTCTTCTCTCTCATAAGAGCACCTATCCTGACATAATAATTAGGTGGCAAACCTTTTTATATCAGCGTACTTCAATTGTATGATAAAGGCCTTAGATCTTTTTATCCTCATGTCGTAAAATAAGGATTCGACTTAACTCGGCGACCATTATCGAAATGATCGTTATTAATTATTTAATGATTCAATGTAAGTCTCAGCCGTCTAAGGCTCCGGCCTTAGACGGCTGAGCAGAATAACATCCTATCTCAGAATTTCTTTAAAAACCATCATATTTTGCATTTTGCTTCAAAATTATCGTATTTCAGAATTTTTCTCAAAAACATCGTATCTCAACTTGAGATTTTACGTACACAATATTCAAACACTGCGCCCCTGGCGTATGAGTGATTTTCGAAAAAAATTAACTACCGGTTAACTAATGAACTGTAGGATTATTACTGATCGACTTTATATTTGTCATCTGTATATATATAGGGAATTCCACAGCAAATCTGCCATGTTTGAAATATCGTTATTTTTATTTTGTTCATATTTTTTCTCTATTAAAGGTCACTAAAAGGAACTGACCTGACTTTTTTATATTTTTATCTCAACACGTCTGTCGGTTTTGAATTTTTGAAAAATATCGCAATTTTTTTCTTCAGTTATAACCCCTTAAAAAATCAAGCCAACCCTTTGGATGAGGGGGTTAATATTTTGGTTTTGACTTTTAATTTAAAAAACGAGCAGGTATATATGAGTTAATAAAATATATTGTAAATGTTGTTTAAAATTGGTACAAGGAATATTTATTATAATTATAAAACGGGAACAAAGAAACAGGGCCAACTATTTCTCCATAATCACTCGGGACTAAAAATTCATGAAATAAATAATCCTTTCTTATAAAGATTTATAACGAAAATTGAAAGCGACCAATACCGAGAAAAAAAATTCTTGCTGAAAACAGAACAATTTGATTAAACTAATTTGTGAATCATTTTTACATACGGGGCATTCCGTGCCAAACCAACCAGTCTGTGACCCCGACAATTTTTGATTTCGTCGAAATTTTTTTATTTTCAAGTAACTACTGAAATGAGTTTTTAGGAATTTTTTTAGATTCTTATCTCAACCCGTTTAAAAATAATGAAATTTTCAAAATTTCGCACAAAATTTTTTTAAATGCTCATAGCTTTTTCAACAACAGAGATATCAAAATAAAATAGTAGGTCATTTTTGTGCTTCGCGCAAAAGTGCTTCCCGGAAATCAGCTGTATCTCCATTACAAATAAATATTTTGTAACAAAAAAATTACTGATTGTTCTTCAGATGTTACTTTTTAATGTACCAAATTCCTGTTAAGATTTATAATTCCGATTTTCTAAAAAAAAGTTGCAAAATTGCGTCTTTATCGGCCCAACAAGTGTATATAACCCCTCAATCACAAATTATATTTCGTTCATCTATGGTGTCATCGAATTCAATTTACGATATCTCCATCCAAAAAGATAAAAATAAAAATTTTTAAGGGGGAACGTCACTGTGACAGGACAAAAGATTGTCAATTTTTTTTTCACAGGTATAACTAGTGATTTAAGGAAGTAACGCAGGAAATAGAATTGATGGACAGACAAATACCAAACTTGGCAGAATGTTCGATTATAATATAAAAGAAACTCATACAAATTTTTAAGGTCCGAGGTGGGTTTTTACGCGAGATATTTATAATTTTGTTTATCTCTTTGCAAGCCAATTCAACATGGCCTCTTATGAGAAATCACGGAGTTAGCACTACATTATTCCTCATATCTCCGTAATTGATGGATAGATCAAGACGAAATTTAAACAGCAGAGAGATGAAATACTTAGAATCATTTATCTGGCTTAAAAATATTGAAAGGTGACTTATGATAGGAATAATAAGAGCAATAAAAAGTACTCATAGCAAATTTTCGGACCTTTGCTCGAAGTGCTGCAACGTCGCATATTCGAGGTTATGAGCGCGCATTTTGAAATTTCAACGTATGTAAAAATTCGTGCCGGCTGACTGTTACATATTTTTATAATTTTGTGTTTTTTGTTTACATGACATATTATATTTAATATCAATAGAATAAATAAATAAATTACATATTCAAAAACAATTTTATTTTTCATACGTATTATCTTACATATAAGTAGAATATTTTTTAACTCAAATAATATTCGTAATATTAACACAGTCTCAATTACTTTTCAAATAATTGAGATACATATACACTTGAAATCTTTTTGTTATCACGCAATGATGTGCTCCGAACGTTTCTGCCTGCTTCATGCTGATTAATTAACTATTTTACCTTTCCAATAAAATCTCGGCTTTTTTTCTTTTGGCATAACGAACTCGCGATTAAATTAAACGAAAATTCACTGACACAGCTGATGAGCTGTCAACGGCAGATGCAATGCTTTGAACACGCATATACACGCGCACACATATCAACCGAAAGCGACGTTGCCAAATTAAGTACTACTTAGGTCAAATTTTTTTATGACTAGGTGGGTAGTTGCGTTCCTTCCTTAAGGATCGGGTAAAGGATACTTTATTGAGTACATATTCGACTATTTCAATACCAATTTTTATTGAAAAATATTAATATTATAATTTACAACGTTGTAAGCTTCCATGTGACGATTAAAAAAAAAATCCTCTTCGCTGGTCCATCGAAATCTTAATGATGGGTTATCTGACAATTAAAACTGAACAAATTTTAATATCTATATGAATGCAGTTATTTTTGTAGGTGTTCGTTTTTTTTTTAATTTTTATCACAAAATTGCAGCGGTTTGTTTGGATTTCGAATTTACGAATTGCGAGTTCAAATTCGAATTAAGCTACCTAAAAAAACTACCAATACTGAGTTTCATTAAAATCGAGTAGTTTTTTACACTTTGGTCCGCCATATTGGATCCGCCATTTCGAATTTCTAAATTTTTAGTTCAGATTTGTTATCAGCGATCCAAAAAAAATTCCGATACTCAGATTTATCCGAATCCAGCAAAATTTATAGGAATTATTCAATAAGCGCATATATTACCAGTTTTGGTACGGAAATTTTCCGCGCACATATGCGTTATTACCAGTCAATTGATTAAGACTGACTTCCGGAACAACCTGTCTACGTACGTAATTTTTATATATAGAAAAATAAAAGCAGCGAGCGAGACAGATACGAGTTGGGTCACGTTATATGACATTATAAAATACCTAGTAGATTCTTTTATAAGTCCGAAATAACGCTGAAAAACGCTGGGAGTACTTTTCTCGTAACAATATATTTTCTTCGCGTAGCGAAAATATTTATATATTATATATGGGGCATTCCACGCCAAATTTACAATTTTTTTTTGCATTTTTAATTTTGTTGATTTTTTTTCTCTGTTAGTGCTTAATAGAAGTAACATGCCCGATTTTTTTCAAATTTTTATCCCTATGCGTTTGTTCGATACGAATTTTTGAAGAATTCTGCAACTTTTTTTCAGATATCTATAACTCCCTGAAAAATCGAGCAAACCAAATAGATGAGAGGGTAAAAATTTTTGATTTGATATATACTTTCGCTTAAAAATATGTAAGATATTATAAAAACATTAATATAACGAGAATTTTGAAATCAAAGTAAATAATATTCGTTTTCGCCCTTTGTGTCCCCTTCGATTTTCTTCATAAATTTTTATAAAAAACGGTTATTTTTCCATGAATTTTAAGCCTAGTTTGATCGTGAGTTAATCGTTCTTTCTATGTTTAAAAATTAAAACGTATTTTTTTTTGTTAAATGATCCATAACTCCCTGAAAAATTGTGCAAAATAAATGAATGAGACGGTCAACATTTTTGTTTTGAAATGTATTTTCGTTTGAAAATGTGTAGAAAGCTATTAAAACATTTATACTACCAGTATCAAGAGACTCGGTAGAGTCTCGGGACAAGTACATTTGACAGCTCTGCCGTCTGCTGGCCCGAGGCTCGCCTGAGTAAATTCTCTATAAATAAAACGATTCGCCGTGGTGGGGGTAAAAACTGAAAGTCATTTTCTTTAATTACGAAGCTCAGGAGGCATATGATGATTTAAAAATTGAACTGGAGATTCATTAAGAAAAAATATTTCGATTGAGCCTTAAATCAACACGATTGATGCTGTATTTCCTGAGAAAAAACTTTGCACAGGCTCAAGATTATGCCACACATCGAAAGATTGGCGTGTCTATATACGACACAATGAAAGGCCTTTTTGCTCCTTCCGAGCTTGTGATTGGCCAGTCCGTTTCTTTCCTCTGTTACCGCGAAAGGTCTAATGACTGAACGGAGTTTTGAAAGCAAAATAAGTGCTCTACGCGTAACGTGTGGTAGATCGGAGAAAAAAAATTATTCGGTGAATAAATAAATAGTAGTCCGAAGTTCAGCGAAATTTAAAAAATCAATCGCGAAATGAAAAAAATTTAGCCTCACTCGCTGCTAAGGTAATTTTTGTTTCGATTTCAGTTCGGTGAATAAATAAATAGTAGTTCGAAGTTCAGCGAAATTAAAAAGATCAACCGCGAAATGAAAAAATTTAACCTCACTCGCTGCTGAGGTAATTTTTGTTTCGATTTTGGAAGAGCCGAATAAAAACAAACCTCACCACTCAATGAGGTTATCATTTTTATTTCACGTTCGGTTTCATGATCCGCGAAATTAAAAAAATATAACCTCACTCGCTGATGAGATGATTTTTTTTTCGATTATATATAAGAATCAGAAACTTTAAATGTCTATGTGTTGATAAACGGCAAATGCGAATTTGCGTATATTAAAGTTATTTTGATGTTCAGTGCAAAAAAAGTGTTACGCATTGAATTTATACAATAAAATGATACGTGTGCCAAAAATATTTATAAATGTTTTGATTACACAGCTGCGAGAAAAATAAGTTCGTTAATCTATAACTTCGCATTTTTTTTTAATCAGAAATTTTATTTCTTAATAAGGCAAGGAAATTTTATTTCTTAATAATATATTTTTCATATTTTTCTTTATTCAGTTTGATTGTGACTTTCGGTCCCTTTTTTTATCTCATTGGTATGCATATCAAGATCAAGGATCCATTCCAAGTTTCATCATTTTATTGGACAATATGCGTGCTATGTATTTCTACTTCTTTGCTTTGACTGTGGCAACATGAATTGAAAAATTTGTTACAAAAAGTAACTTCTTGACCATTTATGGATGGGATAAAAATGTCTGTCATTGTGACACAAAGGGTACATCCGAACTTTAAGACATTTTATGGCCCAGTGTATGCTAAGTTATTTTCCACTTCGGTTGTGGCATAATAAATTCAAAAAGTTGTTTCAAAAAGTTTTCGGGTGACCTTTTTTAATGGTATCAATATTTATATCATTGCGATGCAGAGGACATCTAAAAAGTTAGACAACTTTATGAAGTAACATATACGCTGAGTATGTCCACTTTTTGTCTGTGATTGTGGCATTATTAATTGAAAAATTCATTACATAAAGTCTTCGGCTGCTCATTTATTGATGTGATCAAAATTTTTGTCTGCGAATCGCCATGGAGACATCCAAAATTTTTGAAATTTGTTAGACCCAATGTGCACTATGTTCTTTCACTTTGCTTCTTTAGATGTGTCATAATAAATTTCAAAAAGTTGTTTCAGGAAGTTTTCAGGCACTCTTTTTCTGATAGTATCAAAATTTGTATCATTGGAATGCAACGGATACCTGCAAATTTTGAAATTTCTGTGAAACGGCATGTATGCCAAGTATTTCCACTTTTCGGCTCTGACTGTGGCATATGGATTGTAAAATTTATTACAAGAGTCTTTAGCTGCTCATTTCTGAATAGGATCGAAATTGCTGTCTTCGAAACTCATTGGATACATCGAAAATTTTTGAATTCTGTTGGGCTTGTAGAGTGCTGTGTTTTTTTGCTTCCCCTCTTTAGTTCTGGTATAATAAATTTAAAAAGTTGTTTCAAAAAGTCTTGGGGCACTATTTTCCTGATAGTATCAAAATGTAGATAATTGGACTGCAGCGGATACCTGCAAACTTTGAAAATTTTGTGAAGCGACATGTGTGCTAAGTATTTCCACTTCTCATCTTTGATTGTGGTATTATGAATTAAAAAAATTGTTATAAAAAGTCATCGGATGTACATTTTTGTATGGGATAAAAATTTCTGGCTTCAGAACGCAATGGATATATCCAAAATTTTTCAATTTTGTTGGACTAAATGGGCGTCATGTTTTTTCACTCTCCCGCATTAATTTTAGCAAAATAAATCAAAAAAATTTATTTCAGAAAGTCTTTGGGTGCTCTTTTTCTGATAATATCAAAATATGTATCATTGGCATGCAGCGGCTGCCTACAAACTTTGAAAATTTCGTGAAGTGATATGTGTGCTAAGTATTTTCCATGTTAGGCTCCGATTTGGCATCATAATTTGAAACATTTTTGTTTAAAAAATTTCCTTCTGTGGTCGCTCTGGTTCTGATGGCATCGAAATTTGCGCAAAGCTAATGCAACTGATACAACTATCCTCATTCCATTCTCTCAATAACTCACTCCATTTTTTTGGGCAGGATCCTGGTTTGAATTTGTCTACTTCGTTCAATATATTGTTTCGAAGTACCCATAACATACTATTTGATCTTTTTGAAATTCAATTAGAATATGAGAATAACTGTCACCTCTGATTCTCATGGTATTGACTTCTTCAATGATATTGACAAATATCATGTTAATATATTATATTGGTTGTGGCATAATGAATTCAAAAAGTGGTTTCAAATAGTCTTCGGATCCTCTTTTTCTATTAGTATCAATATATATCATTCCGCGTGCATCCCACCAGCAACAGAGCAAAACCTTTCGTCCGTAGATCTCTGGTTTGGGCTGAGCTGGCGGTTCTAATTCGCGCAGCAGCCAATAGGCCTTCCGTTCATTGTTTTCGTAGAGGATGTAACTCTCGTCTCCAGTCACTAAACTGCCAAGAAATTCCTTGCGTTTCGGCTGCAGGAGCAACGACTGGCAGATGGACACTCAGGCAGCCCGATTGGCATCGCTGAACTGATGAGGTGTCCATCTCGCCAGCACTCGCCGATAGCCGAGTGTATGCAGATGATTCTCGATCGCTGTATAACTATAGCCGAGTGCCTGCACCAGTTCCCGAGTGGTAGCATTTGGGTGCTTCTTCAGCTCTTTTGATATGGCGTCGTCTTCCAATTCAATAGGTCGACCGGAGCGCTCTCGATCTTCCAGGCTCGTATTTCCAGAAGGGAAGCAACGGAACTAGCGGTTCACTGTCGATTGTGTTACGGTGGCCTCTCCGAGAGCAACGTTGATATTGGTGATTGCCTGCCTCGTACTGCTGCCACGCCGAAACTCGTAATATATTACACCTCGAATAGCGCGCTCGTCCATGTCAAGAATTAGACTCCCGCAGACGGCAGTAGCCGGGCTTTTATACCCACCATGCAAAAGCTTCTAGAACATTGTAGCAGTTGCCAGTTATGAAAACTTTCTAGAATGTTCTAGAATAAAAAAAGGGAGATTAAAAAAAAAGTGAGTCAAGACTTAGTTGCTAACCCAAATGTTAATAAGAGATTAAATAAAAAACTTGATTGCTATATTTTTTTTATTGGCTGTTATGAAATTTGAAGAAAGATTCAAATTAAATATAGAAAGAACTTTTTGTAGCATTCATTGCATGACTTTTTGAGGTCGCTGACTATGAATATGAGTTTGGACTCCGAAAATTCAAAATAGCGGATCCAATATGGCAGGCTCAAGCGCAAAACGTTTCGTTGATTTCGATGGAACTCAGTCCTCTAAAGTTTTTAGGATCGCTGATTACGTATCCAAGTTCAAAATTCCAAAATTCGATTTAACGGATTTAGTATGGTGGACCTAAAAGTAAAAAGTTTTATTTTTTTTTATTTTGAAGAAACTGTAATTAAAAGTTGAAAGAAAATATTACGGCTGTTTAAAAAATTCCGGAAAAATTCGTCTATGAAATCTACTCTAGATCACATAAATTGGGAACAGTTGAACCTATGAATCCGACTGAAATAACCTTTTTTGTAGTAAATTAAATTATGCACAAAATCGTCTTATGAATTTTCCCGATACCTTCAAAAGATTAGCTAGGACGTATATTTAAACAGATATTTTCATCTAAAATTCGATATGAACGGTAATAACTCGAACACAGTTGATTTTACAGAATTTACTCAAGAGACTTTTTTTGTAGAGAATTCAGTTTCTTATAACAAACTACTTCTAGAATGCCACAACATGAAATCTGGATGAGAAATACCATTAACAATAAAGAGAAATGCGTTTCTAATGTTAATTAAATGCGAAAACTTTAAGGAAGTTGTATCGATATTTATATGACATCATACGAAAAATACATTATATTTGATTATTCCAAGTTAATGTATTGAAATTTGGCGTGAATCTTCTTGAACAGCATTTAATTATGTGTGTAAAATTTGGAGAGGTTTCACCGTCTAGTAATCGAGATATTCATTGTTGAAAATGACAAGTTTAACATGAGCTCTTATGGAAGCTTTCAAAAAATTGCGAAATTCAGCAATAAATATCTCAATTTTGAGACGATGATTCATCGGCATATTCCGCCAGAAGTTTAATACCATATTAAGCTTTCTATTTACAAAATTTTATTGTGTAAAGTTGGAAAATAATTTTTACATGAGAAACGCTATAACCTCCTTAAAGCCGATGAGAAACCTCTAAATATATTTTGACAGCGGTCCCCTTTCACGACGATTCATTTTTAGGTATAAACTGAAGATTTCCAAGTGAGGACTTTAAAAAAAAAGTTGCCCTGAAATGACACACTCTTATATGTGACATTCCACGCCAAATCGACCTACATCAGACTCTTCCATTCTTTGATTTGGCTGAAAACATTATGTGTTGTATGACCCATTGAAAGAAGTTCTCTTGATTTTTTTCAAATTTTTTTGTCCATATATTTGTGAGATACGATTTTTTTCAAAATTCGATGTTTTTTTCTTCAAATGACTGTAACTCTTTGAAAAATCGACCAAATCGAACTTTTTTTTTAGAAAGGTTGGTTTTTTTATCGTACCATTGGAAAAAAATACGAAAAAATGATTGATATTTGTCTTCCATATTTTTTCGCAATTTGAAGAAATTTACAGCAAATAATATTGGTGGTTACCCTTTTTAATTTTTTTCAAAAAATTCACAAAAAAACTTTGACCAGTAAACAGTTGACCAGTAAAATTTAATTATTAATGGAATTGAATTCTAATAATCAACAAAATTTAATTTTTAATGCAAATAATTTTTATTAATTTCCAGCAAATGGTATGAAAATGGTAAACACCAAACTTAACACAAGATGTTGAGATGTAATAAAAAATTTTATGGCGACAATTGCTCGACTTGATTGCCACGGCATCAAGGGTTGGTGATAAGTCACTCTAACTAATTTCATGAGATGTCTGCATGATTTCGACATTCAACTTTAAAAAATCGAACTCAATACTGCATCAATTAATGTGTTCCCCTTAAAAACTCATAATAGCTGAATTTATTTAATATTCATTCGTATATTAATATTCAAAAAGGATCACCAAATTGTATGATACATTTCTAGAAATATCGTAGACATATGTAATGCGATAACGTTATACGGTGCCTGAAATTTAGTAACCTTGAATCTGAAAATTACCATGCTGGTAACGTGAACTTTAATATACCTGTATAGTAATGTTAGTAGATATTTCGTGTTTTTAATATGCACAAGGTCAACATTTCTTACATGTATATGATTTTTCAAATACACAAGTATTTTAATTTTACTAAACAGTGCTCGTATCATTAAAATACCGCGTCTCTCAATTTTCCTCAGCGTATCTGAATTTTCATATACGGTATCTGCATAAAAACTTCCTATACATGTGTACTAAATTTCATACAGAAATTTTTTTTTTTTAGATTTTGGTTTGGGTTAAAATAACCCACTAGTGGCAACCGAGGAATACTCAGTCTTTAATAGCATTAACGGTTCTGGCATGGGTCGAAATGACCCTATGGCAGTAACCGAGGGTTACTAGTAGCAAGAGCGGTTTTGGTCTGGGTCCAAATGACCTAATGGTAGTTACCGAGGGTTACTCAGTAACAAGTAACGACTGCGGTTTTGGTGTATGGGACATAATAATTCAATCCTAATAACCGAGGATGACTCGGTTACTAACAGCGCTAGCGATTTTAATATGGGTCAAAATGACCCAAAAGTAGTAACCGAGGGCTGCTTGGTTACTAGTAATAATGCACTTACCATTAAAATTTAATTTTTAATGGAAATAATTTCCATTAATTTCCATTAAATAAATGTAAGCTAGTAGTTTATTATTAGTAGCGGTTTTGCTTTGGGTCTCAAAGTCAAAATGCTGCACTAGGTCCAAATACTATAATCAATTAATCCTTAACTTGCCTATTTTAATTAAAAAATTCGAGCCGGACAAGTACTCTATGCGTATTCGTTCAACATACGATGGTAAATTTTTATCAAATGGTTATATACAAATCAAATGATAAGCCACAAAACACCTTTGTTTGTGTCGATGCACGCGCATATACCAACACAGCAATTTCTTGGGGGTATTAGAATCGAGCATAATCGTAAACCTGTGCAAACTTTTTTCTCAACAATTACACAACCAATCATGCTGATTTTAGCCTCAATGGAAAGAGCATCGTTCAATTAGTCAAAAGTTCGCTTTTCAAGCCGCCAAATGACTCCCATGCTCTACAATTAGCCAAAACGTCATAAAATTTTTACCCCCATTATCGCGAATCCCTTTATTACAAGATAATATAGACTTGACGAGCACTTGGGACAGCAGACGACAGAGCTGCAAATGTATTTGTCCCGAGACTTTACCGAGTCTCTTGATCAAAAGCCGCGGTAGTGGCTCGACGTCAAGTATTAAAAAAAAGCCAGCGCAAGCCCTGCCGCACTTTTATATACTCGAATATGACGGTTTTCGGGCTTTTCTTTTTTATACTATACTATACTTTAGGATCATGGGATAATTTGTTATGTTATAAGACGTTACCTAGACGATTGGAATGTACTTCAACATTTTTTAGAGCTTTCATAAAATATTATTAAGCTCATCATTTTACTGTTGCAGCCAATTGTTTAATCGGCTGAAAAAAATGTTCATAAACCAATTGCTATAATTTTCATATTAACAAGTTTAGAAAAAACCTATGCAGTAAATTCGTAAAGGATCTCTTGAGGAACAAAATACGAGTTGGGTATTAAAATCAGTTGAAAAATACGGATTATTCTTTGAAAAATCTCGATGAAAATATGACATCATGGAATTTCGCAGTTATCAGTTGATGATTTCGCAAATACATCATTATTAATTTTTTTTAGGTTAATAAGATATGCTGTAATACACATCAACCTTGAATTAATTTAATTAGTGCATTGAACTTTGCATAAATGTATTGTGAAAATTTAGCACTCATTTGACTAGTGTGAAGCAGCCATATTACCTTAACCTGTCAGCAGGCGCGCTACGGACACTTTAAACATCGGGCGCGCGATGAGAGATTTTCTCACATGTATAGCTTCAAGTGCTTAATTTGATATATAGGAACTTGAAAACAATTTCGCTATAGTGATTGTGGCTATTAAACATTTTTATTTTATAAAAACTATAAATACCACGATAATTGACATTAAAAACCAAAAAACAATGATTAAAAAAATTCAAAAACAAATATTCAAACAAATTTTTTAACTATTCTATCATAGAGAAGAATAAATTTGTTGAAGATAGAAAAAATTTCAAATGCTTATGCCATTTAAAATTTTCGAGTAATCATCGTTTTAACGGGACAGACCTAGTTGGAACGTCAAAAAAAAGGCCTTTTTCCGATTTTTTTTTGGTCAAACGATAAAATAATTCACAACAAAAGTTCTTCCGTTTAAAAGATACATATGTAATGTATATGTTGCAATTTTTTCAACGCAATACATATCGAAATAAGCTGGTGACCGTCAATTGCCGAGGACGCTGCAAAAAAAAACACGGTTTGCGGTGATCAAGCTCACGCTGCAACGGCTCATCTGAAACAAAAAAAACGGAGGGGATTTTTAGTTAATGATATAATGCTCCAGTTGAATGAAGGGTTTTGAAAAATTTCCATTTTTCACAAAATGGCGGCCGTTAAAAGTCAAAAGTGTTTTTTTGACCAAAATATCAGTTCCATTTTTTGCTATTAAAAATAAAAATAATTATCCAAAAAAAAAATCCTTCGTTCATATGGAGGACTACCATGTATAGAAGAAGTGATATAAATTTCAACCCGATCGGTAAAGCCGTTCTCGAGCTACAGTGATCACCGACTTCAAAAACATGGTTTCGAGAAAAACGCACTTGAAGTCCGCTACCTGCTTACCTATGGCTCAGACACGACGTGCTACAAAGTCTTGTATTTCGGCGAATAATGGTCCGATTTACATTTACCTGGGCGGAAAATGTTCGTAAGAGATTCTACTTTTTGAAAATGAAATAAAAAAAAAATCGATTTTTCGAAAATTCTAACTAGGTCTGTCCCGTTAATATAAGTGTGAAAAAAAGTCATAGCGCACCTGTTTGATGGGTTAAAGCTTGAGCGGCTTTGCGGATGTGAAGATTGAGGATTTTTTTCAAAATAGTCTCTAACTTTATCAATCATTTCCTGTGTAGTTACTGAAGTGGAAGGGCCTGGCAAATCTTTTCTACGGTGTTCTGCACTCTTTAAAATTATCAATAGTTGTACGAAAAAATCGTTACAATGTCAGAATTTTTTTAAAATAATATAGATCAAATTCCTCATAAACGCTGACATAACAAAATATTCGATTTTTACCTCCTAAGAGTAGTTTCGCTTCTGACTCTTTTACTTTCATACTTCATACGAAAGCCTCTAAACGCTTCACGATATATTTCCTCTCTTGAATAATAACATTCAATGAGAAAAACTTTTTCTTCAATAGTTAACTCACTCATTTTCAAGACGGTTATCCACTTTATACCGCAGCTAGAATAAAACTGACAGGTATTAAGTACACGTTTCTGAAACATAGAGTTCCTTAAAATGTCAGAGAGGGAGGGGGATTCGTTTAGTTTTCACACGTTCCTATTGGACACCCTATATATATGTCACAGCATACGTAACAAACTTCATTAATAAAAGAAATGAATGAAGCGTCGAGCAGGATTCTGAGAGGCAAAGAGGCTGCGTTGTCAAGCAACGGCAGAAAACAGAACGCTCGTATGAAATCAGAAACAGGAAGAAAGATACGAATCGAGCTACCGCCGAGATCACTGCGCTTCAATAAGCGAATATATTTCTTTGAATTGAGTTGTTAATTTATTCGGGACTATCGAGTTTTCAAAATGTTATTCTTCTCAATTATTATTAATTCATCAATTTAAAAATAAAAGTGAATCAATTGTGTCATTGTGAGATTTAATTATTTCCCATTTCCGATATCAGAAGTGGGATACGCATCTCCTATCATATAAAACAACGATGAGTAAAGAAGAAGGAAGATGGAGAATGTTATTCGAACAACAAAATCAAAACTTTCTGGCCTTGTTGGAAGCAATGAAGAATCCAGCAACGAACGATCGTGTCTCCCTGCCAGAATTCAACCTTGATGTTTCAAACACTCTTGCACGGATCTCAACAGCAGATATATGCATGACAGATCGTCCTCTTCAGAGTGGATCTTTGATGATCGCGTTTTTCCGAGCCTTGAAGGGACAAGCTTCAACCTGGTTGTCGAAAGTATCATTTCCAGGGATAACATGGAACGAGTTTAAAGAAATCTTTAAAGCACGATATGATTGTCCCGAAACATCAGCTGCCTTTTTAATTAATTTGCAAAATGGTAAGCCTACCGAAGGCGAGTGTCTTGCGGCTTAAGCTACTTCTCTGATGACGTCGTTAACCTCTCGTTGGAAGAATATGTCGAATGAACAAATCGCTGTGTCTACCATTCTAGCTCACATATCTCAACTAGAACCACGAGGGCAACACCTTGCTTATACAACAGAAATCGAAACAAGAAATAAATTACAACAAGAATTAAAAGCAATATCATTTGTCAAAAGAAAATCTTCAACATCCTCTAATGAACGCGAAGGATTCGAAAACAAATGATTTAAATCTACACCACCAGCTTCAATCATCAAATGTTATAGTTGTGGAAAGCTAGGTCATAACTCCTCGATGTGTCATACGAAAAATACTTACCAAAAGGAAGATCACCGACAAAGAACTTCACGGAGTGAATCATCTAATAAGAATGTGAACGCCAAGACAACCATCACTTGTTGTCAAATGTCAAGCCATCGGTCACTATGCTTTGCGATGTCCTGGTATCACCAATAATGAGCACAACAACTCCGTTACTGGAAAAACGACTGAGCGACGTGTAGATTTGTGTACCGTCAACGGATCTTCAAGCAGTCTACGACACTCGTGTGAGAACTTCTTATTTCATTACGATTCAGGGTCAGAATGTCCACTTATTAAATACTCAAAATCGTGTAAATTCAAAGGAAAAAAGATTTAATAATGTTGTTGTCATGGCCGGAATTGGACAAACAAGCATTGAAAAGACCTCACAGATCTTAAGTACACTTGAAATAGATGACATAATTGTCGAAATTCTTTTTCACATTTTACCTAATTGTTATTTGCGTCACGATATTATGTTGGGTCGAGAAATTTTAAACCAAGGCTTAGCTGTATATATGACATCTGAACAATTGAATATAACAAGAGCCCATACTGTCAATGTATGTAATATAGTGGAAAATCTTGAGATCAATTTTGAAAAAATAGATACAGATATCTCAGAGGAATTAAAACCAAAATTAATTGCAATTTTAGACAAATTCGAGGATATTTTATTAATGGAACACCTCGTCAACCTGCTCAGACTGAGCCAATGCAAGTACGGTTGAAAGATCCAAATAAAACAGTTTTTCGACGCCCTTATAGATTATGAACAGAAGAACGATCTATTGTACGTAACAAAATTAACGAGCTTATTGACGCAGCCATTATCCGCCCTAGTTCTTCTCCGTTTGCGAGTCCCATACTCTTAGTAAAAAAGAAGAATGGTTCTGATCGTATGTGTGTCGATTATCGTGAGTTAAATGATAACACTGTTCCCGATAGATATCCACTTCCTCTGATATCCGACCAGATTAATAGATTACATGAAGGTCAATATTTCACAAAACTAGATATGGCTAGTGGATTTCATCAAATTCCTGTTCATCCGGACTCAATTGAACGTACAGCGTTTATAACACCAGATGTACAATTTGAATATCTCACTATGCCGTTTGGACTCAGAAACGCACCCTAAGTATTTCAACGAGCTATTAATCAAACATTAGGAGATCTAGCAAATACTTTCGTGGTCGCATATATGGACGATATTCTTATAGTGGGAACCACTGTTGACGAAGTTTTAGATAGACTAAGTCAAGTCCTTGATGTTTTAACTAAAGCAGGTTTTTCATTGAACAAAAAAAGTTCATTCTTAAAACAAAAAGTCGAGTATCTCGGTTATGAAGTGAGCCATGGTCAAATTAGACCCAATCAAAAGAAAATAGAAGCGCTGGTAGCTTTACCTCAAACTGTGACTCAATTACGTCAATTTATTGGTTTGGCATCATACTTTAGTCAATTCATTACTAAATTTTCTCAAATCATGGCCCCTCTATACGCATTGACAGTAGTTGCAAAAGGAAACCTTGATTGGAAAAATTCGCATGAAGTTATCAGAGAAAAGATCACATGAATTCTTACAAAAGAACCGGTCTTACCCGTGAGCAGGCGCGCCACGTACACTTTAAATATTAGGCGCGCGATGAGAGATTTTCTCACATGTATAGCTTCAAGTGCTCAATTTAATAAATAGGAACTTAAACACAATTTCGCTATAGTCATTGTGGCTATTAAACGTTTTTATTTTTAAAAAACCATAAATAAAATGATAATTGACACTAGAAACCAAAAAATAATAATTAAAAAAATTCAAAAACAAAAATTCAAAAAATTTTTTTAACTCTTCTATCATACAGAAGAATAAATTTGGTGAAGATAGAAAAAATTTCAAATGCTTATGCTATTTGAAATTTTCGAGTAATCATCGTTTTAATATAAGTGTGAGAAAAAGTCTCATAGCGCGCCTGCTGACGGGTTAATGATTTTTTATTCTAATTTTCCCATTGAATTGCATACCGATGCTAGTTCCATAGGTTATGACGCGATTTTAATGCAAAAAAAAGGATAATAAATCACATGTGATTGCTTATTTTAGTAAACGAACAACAGCAGCTGAATCAAAGTACCATTCGTACGAATTAGAAACTCTAATGGTTGTAAACGCAATAAAGAAATTCCATTATTATTTACATGGACGTCCATTTACTGTAGTTACAGATTGTAATTCTTTACAATCATCGCGTAAAAAGAGATCTCACCCTTAGAGTTCATCAATGATGGGCTTTTCTACAAGCATTCGATTTTGAAATAATCCATAGAGATGGAAAACGATTGAGTCACGCTGATTTTTTTCCAAGAAATCCCTTGTCTTGTTCATCCGATCAAACCTTTGAAAAAGTAATTGAAAAACGAGTAGATATTAATACTCTTTCAGAAAATTGGTTACTAGCAGAACAACAACGTGATAATGAAATTACACAATTAATAAAATATGTAAATGATGATAAAGTCAATGAAGAAGTTGCTAAAACATACGAGCTACGCTCAGGAATTTTACACCGTAAAATCCAAAGAAATGATAAGACTCGATGCTTACCCATCGTACCTAGAGCATTAAAATGGTCAGTCATTAATAGTATTCATGAGGGTTTAATGCATCTTGGCTGGGGAAAAAACACTCGAGAAAATTTATGAACAATATTGATTTGAAAACATGGCTAAATATGTTCGGAAATTTATCGATAATTGTGTTCCATGTAAAATATCGAAATCACACTCAGGAAAAATCGAAGCTGAGCTACACCCTATTCCAAAAATCCCAATGCCTTGGCACACTGCGCATTTTGATGTTTCAGGCAAATTGAATGGGAAAAACGATAGAAAGGAGTACATTTTTGTTTTAATCGATGCTTTCACGAAGTACGTGCTTTTAAATCATGCATTACGTATCGATACGGTTAGCAGTATCAGAGCGTTGAAAATGAGTATCTCGATGTACACCAACACGTATCATTGCAGATCAGGGCCGTTGTTTTGCGAGCACAGAATTTCGTGAATTTTGTAATACTCACAATATATTTTTTCATTCGTATATTATATATTCATATATTCACATCATATCATATATTCACAATATAAATCTACATCTGATCGCTACAGGTAGTTCTCGAGCTAATGGGCACTCGAGTTATGGGAACTTTGAAAAATCTATTAACAGCCGTAGAAACGAGTAAAAATCGTTCTTGGCAAGAGGCTCTCCCTGGCATACGGTTGGCTATTAATTGTACAATTAATCGAGTTACTAAATCTAGTCCATTAGAATTGATGATTTGTAAAGTTGCTAGACCATTGAAATTGATGTTGTCTGATATTGAGGAATCAATAATTGATATTGCCGAAGTAAGAACACAAGCTGTTAATAATATTTAAAAAATATCACAATACGACAAAATCAGATTCGATAAAAATAAATCTAAAATAAACAGGTTCTCCGTAGGTGATTTTATTTTGTTGCAAAGCGAAGAACGTAATCAGACTAAACTCGATGCAAATTACAAAGGACCTTAATAAATTATTGAACTATTAGAAGGAGACAGATATGTTTTGAAAGCTTTTAATTCGAATCGGACTTATAAGTATTCGCATGATCGAATAAGAAAAATGCCTGAAGGTTTTATCTCTGATGAAGAAAATGAAATTGGAAAAGATTAAAAAAAAAAAAAGTGCTTACATTTCTTTTATGTAAACTAGATACATTGCTCAAGTTGAAAAAAAAGTCGATAACACAGTTTATAGCTGTAGCTCAATAAAAATCGGTATCTCTTCAATGTAGACCGTGAGTGCGCGGTGTACAACTGTTGTTCAGTTATGTATGAATAAAATTATATAATCACTGGATAGAAGTGAAGATGATTTTATCACTGGATGGAAGTGATATATATGCTATCACTGGATGGAAGTGATGTATATGCTATTACTGGATGGAAGTAATAGTAGAATGTAGTGTTTAGAGAAACACTTAATTTGAATAGTCGCTGGATGAAAGTGACTTGTGTATCAATTGGGTTATGTACATGGTGTGACGAACACAATACAAAATGTTCAAATGAAATTCAATATCATATAAGATAAAAATGTAAACTTGTATATGAAAAGGCATCTATTGAATTGTAAAAATAAATAATGTTACAAAAGTAATAAATTGACCCCAATATGAATAACAATAAAAAAAATTAAAAAAATAGCCAAAAGCTTATTTCGTCAGGAATGGACGAGCGAATTGGATACTGTCGTACATTTGTCTTGCAGATAAGTCACACGAGGACGTGTGAACCATCAGAATGGCGGTGTCGCAGAATACGTAACAAATTTCATTAATAAAAGAAATGAATGAAGCGTCGAGCAGGATTCTGAGAGGCAAAGAGGTTGCGTTGCCAAGCAACGTCAGAAAACAGAATGCTCGAGTGAAATCGGAAAAAGGAAGAAAGATACGAATCGAGCTACCACCAAGATCACTGCACTTCAATAAGCGAATATATTTCTTTGAATTGAGATGTTAATTTATTCGGGACTATCGAGTTTTCAAAATGTTATTCTTCTCAATTATTATTAATTCATCAATTTAAAAATAAAAGTGACTCAATTGTGTCATTGCGAGATTTAATTATTTGCCATTTCCGACATATATATATATATATATATATATATATATATATATATAATAGGTTGAGGCGTTATCGAGGATGAAGGAAAATTCGTAGTCTGCCTTTCTTGGCTTGCTACTGGTATTAGATTCCCAGTGGGAGGATTTCCATCTTCCCTCCTACTCGTTCGGAGTCTCGTATTACGACCGCCGACGTCCACACTATCATAGAGACTTCCTCACCGTCTCGATTGCCGGTGCCGCTGCTGCAGCAGCGCTCCCAGAAGATGAGTTAAGGTCGAGATTCGGGAAAGCGGGGCGAACACCAAATCAAAAACAGCTGGCGATAAAACCAAGAGACCGTGTACGTAAAACAAATGGCCCGATTTCGTGATTTAAGGAGGGCTCGTTGGATTAGTTGGGTTGGTGTGAAGCGTTTGCTTTGCTGCCCAGGAATATAAAAAGTGAACGAGGCACCGGAGGCCAGAACAGATTGCGCGTCGAGTAAAGTAATAAAAAAAAAAAAAAAAAAATACAATTGCCGTTTTGTTAGCAATCACATAGCGGAAAGCGATCGACCGATTTATTGATGGGTTGGTTACCTGGGATTTATCGATGGGTTTGTTATGGGATGTTAACCGAAACAAACCCAAAAAGAAATATAAAATAAATAAGTACAGCTTAAATGAACGTCTCCCTCGATATTCTTTATCTTCGTAGGCTCTCAAGAGCTGTTTCGCTTCCCTGCGATGATCGTTACACATGCCATAACAGTGGGCGCAGTTCCTCAGGTTGGGTCGATTTTTACGACGGATACTACTTCGCTATTCCCTCTACTTACTGCGACCTACTTCTGCATGCTGGCTTGAGCTTCGTGGTTTTTCCTGTACAAAAGGGAAGAACTTTGCAAGGAAGGTTGGCAGGAAATATGGCAGCTGTCTCTATGAATTATCGCGAGCGCAGTATGCTCGACGTGTATTAAAATCCTTTTAACCAGCCATAAATAAGGCTTGGTTCGACCAGGTAATTCCTATGAGATATACATATATATATATAGACTCAGTGAGTTGAAGAGATTCTCTAAACCGTTGTCATTTTTCGAATACGTGGTACACAGAGTTGCAGGCTACGCTAAAGTAGCGACTTTGATGGGTAATTTTTGGATTCTCCATTTCTTTCTCGAGGAATTAACTTGCTTATAGCTGAATAAAATTTTGACAGCTGCACGTAACTGCGATATTAAACGATTGATAAACCATTATTTGCGGGCTATTTCAGAAGGAATTAAAGAGGTTGCCGCCGCGTCTATATTCTGTATCCCGAGAACAGATCGCCGAAGAGAATTGAATTCTAACACATAATGTCCTATTATAATAGTCGTTTATTATAAGCTTTAATTATCGTTACCTACTTAGTATAGAGTTTATTTGTAGTAGCTATAGCTATGAAGTGTGGAACTGTACTGGGGGTTACTGTTCGACGGAGCTCTACATTACTCTTCAATAATGATGACCCATTTTCTCCCTAGGTTACCTGTCATCGATAAAATAAGTTTCTTTCTCTCCCTATTATCATTATTTGCTGTAGATCATGGGAAACCGACGGTAAGTAAAGACATATCGTACTATCGTCAAGGGTTCTACAGATGTCGACATCCAGTTTATAACCGGTTCGATCTAGTAAGAGCTATGCGCAAGACAATCTGCGCACTACCATTTACCGGCCAGAAAAAGTACTCTGAACGCCCCAACGGCAATCCTCAGCAGCTTTAACGAAAGAGCTTAGTGACCAGTTCATCGAGTGCTCCGTGTGCGTTGAATGTAGAAAAATTTGTTCTCGCCCCTCTTATTCTGCTCGTTGCATTGCTCCCCCACTCCAATTCGAGCGAGACATTTACTCTTCGCTACATTGGAAAACCACCTGGTATCAACTGTCAGATTTTCATAATACTAACTATCATTGAGATATCGTTGTACTACTTGAATCATATTGACCCGCGTTGTTACCGTGAGCGTTTCTCATCGACTAAAGCCAGCTCCGTTTTATCGTTAACTGCGTTAAGCTGCAACTGTTCTTCGGCTCTACGGGTCTTCAGCGATCCACCAATTCGGCGCGAGTTTTCAGCTCGAAAAAATCAAGGTAAGTCTTTCCCGTGACTCATCTTGCTGACGAGTTTTGTTGTTTTATGTGGGCAGCAAAAAAGTGGGCAAAACAGGAATTTTCGTAAGAGCGCGCTATATACGAACTTTTTTTTCTTGTCTGCTTTCGATATATCTTATGGAAGGGTGGTTCTTTGGAATAAGCGTTTTTCGTGATGTTCATTGCATCCGAGAAGCTTCCAACGTGTTCATAATAACGCTGTCGTTGTGCTACCTTCATACATTTATTTTGTGACGACCATTGCTTGAGACTTATTGAGCAATAACGTCGAGACAAACGTGTCAGATTTAAGGTCGACCCATTCCCTATATCCTCGCTCCTTCGATATTTATTTTATAATTTCAAACAATTTTAATAATGTGTATTGTGATTAATTTCCTCGGTTCAATCACATTAAAACTTAGTTATTTGATGCTTTAAAATGAAATGCGGATATACGTGCTATTAAAAAAAAATCGATCGTCTCCGCCGAGAATACGTAATATCAATTGTATAAAGAAACTCTCGGTCTACATTTCGCGAATGGATAGCAGCTTCGGGTTAACCCCAATTCTGCTGGTTTACACGAAAAATCAATACACCAACACCCTACCCCTGCGAGTGTGTGTTACCAGACGCGACTATTCTCTCTCTCTTTCTCTCTCTCTCCCTCCCCCCTCTTTCTCTCTCTCTCTCTCTCTCTCCTCTCTCTCTTTTTCACCCTCATTCTTTTTTTCTTCTTCGTGGAATTGTCGAGGATGTTTTGTATGCACTAAAGCAGCAGGAACTACGAGATTTCCCGCGTCCGGATAAATCGATAATCCTTTACGTGTTTCGTAGCGAACGACTTAATAAAACTTGTCCTCACTAGCATACACACGCGTACATACATTTGAAAGCATATACACGTCATAGAAACGCTTCCTTATTTCGTAAATTCAATACTTTCTGACCTTGACTTCAACGATGATCCAATTGTTGATTAATCGCTGTTGAGCGAGGTCGGACGAGTAATTTATTTTGCCTATAGTATGCCTGTCGCGAGGGAAGAGATCTAAAGAGTGAGAGAAGTTGCCATTATCTCGATCATGAAAAAAGTACGGACAGTCAAAATATTTCATCGATCATTTTGGAAATATAAATCCTATTTGTCATGAATAATTGTCAAACTGTTTTAAGCTTTTGAATTATTAAATAGACTGAAAAAGCTAATTCAGCATACATTTTGCAATAATATTTGATGGGGCGGTGGTATATAGGGAAGGGAATAAAAAACAGAGAAGTACACAACGCGCACATGCAGTCGCGAGTGCTGGGCGCTTCCATGGCAATCAATAAACGGCGAACATCTGACTCGATTCAGTGTATACCCCATCGACCAACGACTATATCGATTTTTCTTGCATGTGTGATGTATATGTATAGATTTTATACTCGCATTTCTATATGTATATCCATCTCAACAGTCGATATATATATATATATATATATATATATATATATATATATAATGGTATGGGTATAGTGTGTACTAGTACAGCCTACAGAGTATATGCATCGAATACCATTGATCGATTTTTTATGGGTACCCATCAAAAAACCGTTTAACATTCAAAATGCGAGCCTAAATGGCAAATGATGCTCGAAATGTGATTCTTTAGAAAAGTGTCTAAATGATCGATGGCACGCTGCAAATACTCTGACGACTCGATCGATATTCGAAAACGCAAAACGCACACATTCTCTCACAGAGCAATTGGCATGGCCCACGCACGCATGGTCATAATACGTAGATGTTAATGCGACTTCAGAAGAATATAAATGTTGTGCATGATCACTTTGCTTAATGATACGCAAAAATGGTATGAGCTAAAGTGCATGATTTCACTTTCGTCTCATTGGCTGGATAAGAATCCTACTGAATTTGATCCCTTTATGTAATATGCTCTTGGAGTATACATGTTTATGTAACGTGCTGGATCGATTCATGGAAATAAAATATTTAACCCTAACTTGGCTTTGCAAAAAAAGTCTAGCCTCAAATTGTAAATGTTATTGAGTTGAGCGTTTCAATTGTGAAGGTGGTACGTTTGAAAATTATGTCACACCGTGAATACCACTGGCGGTAAATTGACTATGACATGTCGAAGACTTTTTTTCCAGTTAATGAAAATGTTTACACCCCGTCAGGCTTAAGTAAATAAGATTGTAAAATTGGTAGAATGAGACCAGTGGCATCGTTTTGCTTTATAATTTGACGAACATTGCGAAATACAAAGCTCGAGTTTAAGTGTAAACATGATGACGTGGTAAAGTATCCGGAAACTGTATGCTTGTAGCACAAGAGATTTTGCATTCTTGGAAAGTAAACTGTCAGATAACAAATCATAGAAGATACAAGATCAGGGAAAACAGCCAATGTTACGTGGTGGAAGAATGTACTGTAGCTCCGGAGATTCACTGTCTGTACCCACCTTCTAGTGTTTTTCATTGTTTTATTATTTCCATTTTTCCCGTTCGCTTGCGTTGTTGACCCACGAATTTGGTGATAAATTCGGCTTCTGGCACGCCTTCATCGACGAGCAGAGAGAAATCAGTGGCAGCTGCAATTCGTCGGCGCGTTCCTCGAGACATCGACCTCGAGGTCGTTGCTGACTGGCTGTAGGACGATCGATCGACACCAGTAGTAGCAGCTGCATCAATAGCACAAGTCATCGCGGACGAAAGAAGATTTGACATCAAGCACGGATCAAAAGATCCAAAATATTCTATAGGAATCTAAAAAAGAGCTGAAATAGAATTTCAAAGACGCGAGTCGAACAAGTATCGAGGATCGTGAAGAGGTGACCAGAAATTATCGCCATGCCGGCAGGTATTGGCACTTCGTACAGGTCGCTAGGCGACCTGGGCGAAGACGTTTACAAAAGCACGACTATCGTCGATCAGACTCAGACCACAGGACAGAGCGTGTTAGAGAGTGTGAAAAAGGCTTTCAGTTTTGCATCACCGAAGGTCGAATTGAGGAAGAAGGATCCATTGATCGAAGACAGACGCGAGAGTGTCTCGATAGTTTCCAGGTAGGTGTCTCAAGCTCAGATCACCCGGGAATTAACAAAAAAAAATCAAATAGAAAATATCGTGGTGATGGGCTCTATATAAATTTATATAAAAGATTAATACGGGATATACAGCAATATAAAGGCGGGGCCATACTTCGAGCTTCCTTCGTCGTTGCAGCATCGGTCACGTCGACGCCTACCTACGACCTCGAAACCCTCTCACGATATATTTCCATCTTCTGTCCTCATTCCATGCACGTTTATACCGACCGTTGAAACATTACTACTTCGGTTTTCCCAGACCCTTTTTTTTATTTAAACATTGATGTCGAAGTTGATGGTGGTGGTGGTTGGTGGTCGTGGTGGTGATGGTGGTGATGGTGATGGTGGTGGTGATCATAATCGAATCAGATTATTATTTAGTTTACGTATATCCTTAATTTAATTGCACATCCCCATTATTATCTTTGGACGGTTTTTTTAACCGCGTACCAATTTTTAATTTTATCGATTAGTTGGAGACCTTATAAATTTTTTGGAATATATCAGTATTACGGGGCGAAAAAAAGAATAGACTTTCGTGTAAATTGTCACGGTCAATAATATTTCTATCAGCAGTTAAAGTAGAGGGAAAAAGTCCATGACCGGAAGATGAGGTCGCGACTATCGATTGACGTATGTGAAATGGGTGCCAACGAGGTAAGCTGCACGTGACCCGATCTCTTTTCAAGCACGATTTTATATCGCTACGAGCTTGGCTTTTGTAAATTATTCGTATCATGCACGTAGATGTATACATAAATATGTGTGTATATATATATGCATACATGTACATAAATTTATACCTAAGTATGTGTGTGGGTTTGGGTGTTAGCTGTAGTGACTCTTTAATGAATGTCGTCATTCGCATTCTTCTTACGCCATTGCGTGGGACGTGACGCACGCCGGAAGCTGGATCTTGCACCAGAGCGACTTGTGCTTCCCGTTTTGTTTCTGTGGATATCTCAGACGCCCTGAATTTCGTTATGCTTATAGCAAGCATCGAAATTATCGACTCCTCGGACCCAATTAGCAAGAATATAACGGGAAAAACAATATTTTTTTAAATTGATGTATATAACCGTAACTGTTTATTAACGAGACTCAGAATGCTTTGATAAATGAAAAATCCACTTTATCAACGACTTCCTGAGATCCCGAATAAGCAGTTTTATCATCTCCTTTTGTAATCAAGGAATATTAAAGCAATCAATCCGAGTCGCACAAGTCACAGCTTTGCACTGGCTTTTTGTATTAATGGAGCTTCTCTTGTTATAATCAATTACGAGCACGGGGATTGTTTATAGTTCTGTCAGCACTGGATATCGGCTAAATAGTAAACGAAGCCGCTAGGGCAGGTCGTGTGATTATTTGCAGCCATTTTGTTTTAGGGAAAGAAACAAGATGCCCACAGCTGCAACGGCCGAGGAATCTGCTCTTCTGGGGTAAGTTTTTTTCAAATTAGAAGTCTCGTGATGATAAAGGGCTTTGAGATCGACGGATAATAAGGGCCCCGGAGTATCTACTTTTTTGGTAATTATATAGAAACACAGTTCCAGCCCAAAATTGGTCCAAATTTTTTTTATAATTACCAAAAAACTCGTAAGCATTAAGGTTTTGGAGACATTTTTCTCAAGTTTTGCTAGAGAATGCATTTTCCGTTAATAAGGAGTGGTTTTTACGTAGACATTCCATAGTGATTATTTTAGACGAGTACACAACATATATTTTACTAGTTAGTTTTCTGATCATACCCACTCACATGTCCGAGTTCTCGAAGTCGTACTATTTCAATCATTTATCATGACGCTTACAGCGATTTTCAGTGGTCCAAAGTTCTGACAAAATGAGGAAGCAAATTAAAAAATTATCAGCCCCACGATTTTTTCGGTGAGGTGATATTGGATTTATTGATCACAATGTCATTGGTGCTGTTGAACAAAGAGAATTTTGCTGAAACAAGCATCTCAATTCAACTATTTCATCCTCATCCATGGTCCTGCATCTGTACGAAAGATGCCGAAAAGTTTCGAAACTTGGTGAGCTCTCGAGGAGCTCGATCAAAGTCTCGACAATGAGGTCGATCGTGTCTCGTGATACGTGACACGCCTCATACCCTTCCAAGATTGGGGACAGAGACCAAAACTAATGGGGCTCATACACACAACACAGCTTCCCATCGCATATATTTTATATCTTGTACAAAATTTCAAGACGTTCATATATCGTTACTCAAGATGTCAAAAGCCAGAAGATATTTCAAACCAGTTCTTAGTGAATTTCGAGGTCTCGTTTGGTACAAAAAAACCCAGAACAATTGTCTTAGCCGATTTTTTAACGAAAATATCGATCACCGAAGGACTATGAGTCGTTCATCAGGGTGAGGGCGCCAGTGTCGATGAAGAGACATAAGACAACGTGAACTTAATTCCCCGATTTAGCTGGAGCCCTATCTGAAAACGTGACCTCCATTAAAGATCTTCTTGATGACTCTACAGTCCTCCAACAACAACCATTGATGGCATCAAATGCCCAGAAGTATTTTCTTCCCTGCTATTATATTAGGTTTCGTCTTTCGTAGTACGATATTTAGACTTATTCATTAAAGTTAAAATGACGGCGTTATTATTATATTAAAAATTTCACCCAATCGTATACGCGGTTACAACTTCCGGTAAGAAATGCTAAGTATACTGAGAAAAAAGATTAGTCGACTCAACTAAATGGCTTTGTGGAATACGTCGAATGTAATATTCAGTTATACGAATTATTTATTTTATTAGATAAAAATCTAATAAAATAAACCCTTTTCTCAGTGTATCTAAGGATCATAGGACTTTTGCTAG
Source organism: Rhimphoctona megacephalus (assembly GCA_963989365.1). Taxonomy (NCBI): domain Eukaryota; kingdom Metazoa; phylum Arthropoda; class Insecta; order Hymenoptera; family Ichneumonidae; genus Rhimphoctona; species Rhimphoctona megacephalus. The sequence goes on from OZ022420.1 coordinate 26,001,126, forward strand.
GCTTGATCGAATTCTGCATTAGTTTAAGCTAAATGCCGAGTTCGTTTAATTTTTTATAAGCTACGCAATAAGCGTAGCTTATAAAATTGATCCAATGTTGAATGCCTGCCAACTTTTGGTTAACCGCGAATCAAACAGTAAATTCCAAAGTTTAATTAAACCGAGAATCTTGAATAATGTTTATCAAATAATGACGTAAGTTTTTTTACGCACGGGAGAAAAAAAAGCGTGGAAGCAACTTAATTGCTGTTACGATGTACTCTATTAGTCAACGGTTTTTCCCAAATAGCATAATTATTCTAATAAGAGGTCCGGTGTAGATGAGATACAGCTGGAAATACACGATACTTGTTTCTAACTCTCTTTTTGAAACCAGATAAACCCGAAGCTCAACGTTCTGGAGATGTTAAAGTCGGCTCTAGGGTTTGATCATGTCGCTCAATGACATTGTAGCTACGTTCTCACTGAACTACATTTAAACCCCATTCTTATTCCGGTTTTGTTATATCGGGTTTAGTAAAACCTGATCGAGCACCACTGTTTACACGAACGGGAATAATCTACTATATGGGCATTGTTATTGCCCTAAAGACTCACCAATCAAAAACTTTGAACTACACTAAATAAGTGACTAAATACTTTTGCTATTCTTTTTTATCCTTTCTCATGCTATAACCTCACCTTTGTCATTTAGGATGAGAAGAAAAAATCAGGATAAAACGAAACTAAAACGAAAAAAAAATATATTTTATTTCTCATGACTTTCATGAATCTCTTTTTATTTAATTCCTCCTTTATTTCTTTCTTTTCGTTTTCAAATTTAAATATTTCTCCTATAATCTGCAGTATAATGCTCACATACTATTCAATTTCATAGGAATTTTTATATTATTGACGCTGCCACAATAGGTGTACTTAAGGTAGCCCTAGCGCAGCAGCTAGTCAAGAGCCATACTATTATTTTGAAAACTGTGAATATGCCATGTGACAGTTTTGGATATTATTTTAATAGTATCACGAAATTATAAGATTTTACAAGTTTGCGCCATGATAATTTATGATATTTTATTTATTATGAAGTTCTTTAATGTGAATCTCATTTGACTCACAATTCGAGGTTATGCATGGGCGTACCAAATTATTAGTTAACTAAAACGAAGATTTCCATTTCAATTGTTCGGTAACCCCCATTTTTTATGGCGTATAAATGATCCTTATAATTTTTTGGTCGTTGTATAATTTTATTTGAAAATATATCTAATCGCGAAAACTACACATTCATGCCTTTAATCCCTGTCGGAGCGAAATTTGTATAAGCTGTGGGTTAAATTTAGCAACTTTATCAATTATTTATTGTTTCTACTGGTCGGTGATGAGGTCTAAAAATTTGCAGGCGTGTTCCTGTACACTTCAACGGTAGAATTTTAAAAACTTAAAATTTTTATCTAATAATCAGGTTCGCGCTAGGGTTACCTTAAACCGTTACCGTTTATATGCGTTTTTATTCCTCTTTTATTCCGGTTTACTTATTTTACCCCCGTTGATCAAAAGGAATAGAATAACTAAACCGGATTAGTTATTCCGTGTGTAAAGTACCATTTATACGCACTGTAACGCCGGTTTTTACTACATCGGATGCTACAAAACCGGAATAAGAGTGTCGTTTAAACGTAGTCACTGTATATGTTATTTTTCTAAAAGTTCCATCTTTTCTACTGCTTTATCTCATAAACCAAACGAATACTTTCATTAATTCTGTATATATTCCAAATATGCCAAACTATGACTAGATAGTTTTTTAATAAATTGCAAGAGCCGTTTTGATATTATTTCGCAAAATATATCATATGTGATATTGGTTTGCATAGTAAGTGTATATCTTTATAAACTTTGTCCCAGACTTACCTGGAAGTAACGAACTTAAAACGAGGTAAAAAAGTACAAAAACTCCTCTCCATCTTAGGAGAGGAGTTTTTGTACTTTCAAAATGATAAATTACTTATTTGAAATATTCCTTGCAAACGAAACTTTTTAATAAATATTAGACAAGAAGAAACGTTTCACTGAATGAAAGAGACTTTTTGTTACCTTCGCTCATGCGCATCATGCGAACACTCCTATCACCTGACGCGCGTTAAAAAACGGTCTTTGGCTGCATAATTATCGACTATTTGTTAATAACAGACTGCGAAGTGTATGCGGTCAAAGTGCTGCATACAGAAGTCATGGGAACTTGAGAGATATTCTTTTAAAAATCTACAACGCTTAAATACTTGTATAGGAATTGTAAGGAATGTTCGTAAGTTAATATTATTAACGTCTTTGAATAAAAAACTGATGTTCTGGAATTCCGAAAATGAAGATCTCTGCCGAAGTATCTTGATCCATTTACCTTCTAAGCACAGTGTTTAGATTCCATATATAAATATGTATATTTATTGGGGTGTGTCATTTGAGGGCAACATTTTCTTTTTTCAATCACCACTTCAAAAATCTTTAGTTTACATCTAAAAGCAAATCCTCACGCAAGGTGAATGCTGTTAAAAAATATTTAGAGGTCCCTCATCGACATTGAACTTTTAAAGTCAACTGTTAGCGAGTAATTAATGTTCAAACTTAATTTTGTATGAAAATATCTGGCTAAAATAAAATATCTGAAATAATAAATAATAAAATATCTGAAATAATAATAATGAATAATAAAAAATATTTGAAAAATTCGAATAAAGTTCAGCTTTTACTATGCTAACCAAAGTTAGCTATTACACCGGTCTGTCAGGCTGCGGGCACATGGAGCCGGAACCGCGCTGGACCACACGTCCGCGTATATAAATCAAAGTGTTGAGCGCATTAATAATGACATCGGCTGGATTTTATGTCAGTAGCCTCTTGAAGTTTTGGTACTCCAAATAATTATTAACACTCACTAGCAATATTGTATAATTTCGTAGGAAATTGAATTTTTCACAAAAATGTTAATCGAGCGAAGGCTATAGATTTACTCATTTCGGATTTATCAGTTTAAGGGCCCGTTGTTCCATTTCCAGGTAAATTTTACCTGACAGTTGTAGCATTGAGTCACAGTCTTCGTGTTAAAGGTCTTTAACACGAAGACTGGAGTTTTGGGTTTGACCGCGATTAGCTAATTTTGAAGATTTTTTACAGCCGAATGTTTGCCAAAATGTGAAAAAATCCTTTAACAAAAATTGGTGTATATGCGGCGGTCCATATCAAACCGACCAGTCCGTGACCCCGACCACTTTTTATTTTTTCGATTTTTTTAAATCTTCAAGTAACTGCTGAAATCAGTTTTTAGGAATTTTTTTAGATTTTTATCTCAGTCAGTTTAAAAATTATGAATTTTTTTAAATTTCGCACGAAATTTTTTTGAATAGATGCTCATAGCTTTTTCAACAACAAAGATACCAAAATAAAATAGGACATTTTTTTCATATTGAATTGTAGTTTGATAAAAAATCAAAAAAAAAAAATATCGAAAGTCAATATCATATGTTTTTTTTTTCAGTTTTAATCGAAATTTTTTTTTTCAAAACCTGGACCGTTTTGATTTTTTTGAAAAAATTTACCATTTTTCTAAACATATTTTTACATGTCTCAAAAAATTCACAGCTTGTGATATCCCTACTTTCTGTTTTTTTTTCTTATTTTTTATCACGTGTAAACCAATAATTACTTATTAGTCGTCAATCCTGAATTATATTTTTTTATTCTTTTTTTCCCACTCATAATTCCATTCTTTAAGAAATTATGAAAAAAATAAAATAAAAAAATATTGGAACTGATTTATATTTTTTTTCCAGTTTTCAACCAAAATTTTTTTTTCATAACTCGGGTCATTTTGATTTTTTTGAAAAAATTCACCATCTATCACAATACATTTTTACACGTCCCAAAAAATCCTCAGCTTGTGATATTCATGAATAAGGATTAATAATTGATAATACATGAGATCAAATCTAAATAAATATTAAATATTAAAATTCAGTCGATGTCATTATTGTTGCGCTCAACACTTGATTCAAGTGACAAAACTGATCACGTGAGGCTACGGGCGCACGGGGCCGGAACCGCGCCGGACCTCACGTTCACGTATACGAATCAAAACCATGCCGAAACCGGAGCGGTTTTGACTCATGTACGCGGACGTGTGGTCCAGTGCGGTTTCGGCTCCATGTGCTCACAGCCTGACAGGCCGGTGTAATAACTAACTTTGTTTAGCATAGTAAAAGCTGAACTTTATTCGAATTTTTCAAATATTTTTTATTATTCATTATTATTATTTCAGATATTTTATTTTAGCCAGATATTTTCATACAAAATTAAGTTTGAACATAAACCTTCGTCAGCTAACGATGTTTGCGGCAACCGCTAAAGCTAACGATGGGTCGTTCGTGTCTTTCACTTATTTCACAATTTTCAAACTTTTGAAAAAATCTGAAAAAATTCATGGGCCTTCTTTGAACCCTTAACTAAATGATCATAATTTGTCCCACGCGAAAAAAAAGATTTTTAATAACAATTTCATGCAAAATATGGAGACGTGCAGGCATTTTTCACGACAATGTTTAAAAAATCATATCTCCTATGATTTTTCAAATAAATTGAAAAATTCAACGCCATTTCTTCATTGCAATGACAACCTTTTAGGAAAAAAATATGAGAAATTTCGAGGGTTGAAATCGGACCCTTACTTTTCATCCTGATAAATGCCTATTTCCTGACCTCCGTATATGTGTTTAAATGAAGGAAAGGATATTCGGAAAAACTTTTTCGTGTATGAAATGGTATTTTTTTACAATATTCATTAAATTTTTATTAACAAATGAATTTTGCGTATAAAATTATATAAATATATACTTTTATTTTAATTTTTTTATTTGCAGTCTGTGCATACAACCATTCGATGCTTCTCGCATACGGGTTTTCCGCACCCTATACAACAAAATTGTGTTTTTTTTTATCTTTTGAAGCCGGACAAAAAACACACCTTTTTCGTTTTGGTAGTCTGTCACTCCCCTGAGGCTCATTTTCCGAGTGACCTAATATTACGGACAAGGATACGCGTAAATGTCGCGATAGCTTTGGATTAGCCGTTCGCCGTTCCAATTGCAGGTGCACTAATTTCAATATTAAGTTTTTTATGAATTCAATTCTCATTATATTATTATTTTCCGATATTAGTTTATGTAAAACGATTGCGTTTATTCCCGCTTGATCGAGTATACCAAAAACTACTCGCATCGGCCATCTTTTTGTTGTCCGGGCAGTGGTGTACGCGGACATCATTTTATCAAAGACATCGACTCCTGCTTTCGTTGCATTATAAAATTCAATTATTTCGGGCTTACCCGATTGTCCAGCAATACCTTTTCGGTGAACAGTCGATAGTACAAGTACTGCTTTATTCCTTTTTGGACAAAAAGAAACGGAAGTGAGGCCTTTGCGATTTTGATACGCGTAACGAGTGTATCCGGGTGCTGCTGGTCTAACGAACGTTACCGGAATTTCTCGTTTATTTTTTCGGATCGTTCCAACCGCGTCGAGACCACATTCGTTATGTAATATTTCACAAATGTTCACTGTTGTGAACCAATTATCGAATGTAATAATTCGATTTGTGTGGTGGATTGGCTTGGTCAAAACGCGAACGTAATATTCAGGTACTTTTTCATTCTTTTTCGGTGTGACTTTTCCTGCGTACGGAATAGACGTACGGAATAGTAGTACGGAAAACATTATATATAAATATATAATGTTTTGGCATCGTTCATCGAAATTATTTTTATACCGTAACGTGCGGGTTTTGACTTTATATACACGCGAGCACCGTAATTACCGCGAAAACCGAGTAGCTGTTCGTCAATTATTAAATTATTCGAAGGAGAATAATTGATTCGGCACTTTTCGATGAATAAGTCCCAGATCTCCCTAATTGGAGCAAATAAATCAGTCTCCCTTCTCTCGGCTCTAGTTTGCTTATCGTCAAAGCGTAGAACGCAGGCAATGAATTTGAAACGCTCGCGACTCACGACGGTTGCGAAAAATGAGGTACCGAATTCCGACGACCACATCTCAACGAGAGACATGTTGGCTTGGTGTTGTAAGCCCGCAAAATACAATAGTCCATTAAATGCTTTCACTTCTATTATATCCGTTTCCCGGTAGATCGCAATATCCTCGTCTTCGTCCCTCGTACTCAGGTAATTTCGTATTTCTTCGTTGGCGTGAGTAACGATGATGTTGACTATTTCGTCCGTGAATAATAAACTCCAGGCGTCGATTGTGCTCCGAATGGTCATGGCGTTCGCAGTTGGAGTGGGAAAATGAACTACCAGTGGTGTAGACCGTTTTCCTCGATTTTCCGGTGCATTTATCGACCACTTATAGCCACTTTATCTACGAATATAAACTCTCGTTGCCTGTGTTTTACCCGGTTCTTCAGCTCGCTGCTCCGTTTACGATTCAGAATGCGAATCTTCGCTATTGCTTTCAAAATTGTCGCATTCTTCATGTGTACTCGCGACTTCTTCATCCTCGATACTATCTTCCTTTTCTGAGGCTTCTCCATCGAAATAGTCGATACTTTCGACGTCGGAGCGCATACATAACCTCGCTGAGGTTTCGTGTCGCCATTTTGCTATAAAAAAAAAAAAAAATCCGAGACCAATTTAGCTACACTTTGTCTGATTAAATGAACGTATTTTTCACGAAAACACAAAAAAAAGTCATTTTTACTTACGTTGAAGCTAACGATGGGTCGTTCGTGTCCTCCGTCGACTTCACCAGCTCGCTGGTGACAAACAGAATGAGAGAAAATTCCGGGACTTGGCCCGCGGGTTACCCCCTCTCTAAACATCCCCCCCCCCCCCCCCGGTTCCAAATTTTTACCTGTAAGGGTCTACGAGAAAATGTAACAGAAAATGTTTTCTCGGACCCGAATGATCCATCGTTAGTGTTGGAGGGTTAATTACTCGGAAACAGTTGACTTTATAGACTTTGGTCGACCGACCTTTTTTGCAGAGAATTCAATTTCCTTCAAAAACCTATTGGGAAAAACCGTACAATAAATCGGGACTGATAAGAACCTATAACAATGAAAAAAGACGTATTTCCAATGTTAATCAAATGGAAAAACTTCAATGTCGAAGAGGGACCTCTAAATATTTTTTAACAGCATTCCCCTTGCGCGAGGGTTTGTTTTTAGGTATAAACTAAAGATTTTTGAGGTGACGATTGAAAATAAAATGTTGCCCTGAAATGACACACCCTAATATTTATTTATACTATTTCATTTTTTCAAACGGAAATCCCCTAAACATTTGGCGTTTTTCGTTCGGTTCCAGTTTTTGACCATACTCAATCAATGCCTAGAGCATACTTCCGGTATGCAACGAGCAATTAACGTTCAGATTAACTATAATTAGCGGTCATTAAGCCTGCGAGAGGACAAAGCTCGTAATTGTTGGCTAACATGACTATACAATACACGCAAATACATGTGTTATAACACTACGTACATGCAATCTTAGTTGTTTTTAGTAGGCACTGAATCAGAAAGATTCAACCTTGTTAGCACAAAAAAATAGCTTACTTCTTTCAATTTATTTAACGGCTACCGTTAGGTAAACTATGTACGATTTTGGCAAATAGTCTTATTCAATTATTCACCAACATGTCAAAAATTTTGAACTAAAAATTATAAAACTACTTGGAAGTAGAAATAGTTCAGTCCGAATTCGAAACTGAGTTGTTGATGATCCAGAATGATAATTTTCCAGATGTAAAATTTAATGACTATACCAAAGGGCTGTATCAAATCTTTTATATTTTTAGCCTTCCAAGTAGTGTCAACACTCGCTAAATTATTGACATTTTTATTCGAGGCAGTTAAAAATTTTCACAAAGGAACAAATCGATCCCCACACTCGGCTGTCGACTACTGATTGACTATCAACCAACTTCCTCAATAGAAAAACAAATTATCGCTGCGACTATTTGCGATTGGTATCAACGAATAAATAACGATGAAAAAAGCATAACTGAAGGAACTGCGGTCTTGCCATACAAATTATTTTTCATAGTGAACACACCCGTATCTTTGTCACCTCGGCCACAAATCTATTGAAACCAAATATACCGGGATATTTCCTGCTTAATAAATTTGCGTTTTGCTAAAAGTCATTCATCTTTTGATTCATCGTAACGCTTTTATGCTTTGTCATAAACGCAGTCATAAAAATTGTATATTAAATGATTTTATCAACAATATTATTCCATCATTATTTGTATTATTTAAGTAAAAATTATGAGTTCTCAATTCTCCGTTTCAATAATTAGATCGAAGCTGCGAGCACAGGATTAATTTACAGTATATATCGTATTTATAAAGTCCTGGAACCGATATGAATTTTCTGTAGTTAAAACTTAAGTGTGCAGCAGACATTGGCTGACACACCGGAAGATTGCATCCGCCTGTACGGCGAGCTGGTGGAACGAACGTACTCGCCCATCCACAATGGTCAAGGTAATCATTGTGACATCTGAATTGCATCGATAAATTTAAAAAAAGCAGGATTGGAGCATTATGAAAAGAGCTTTTTTGTTTTCTGTACCTCAAATGTGATTGGAGCATGATACCTGTTACTAGGAATAAATAAACAAATATATCAATGCTTGCATATTATTAGACTGTTAGTTTATAGAATGCGAAAATATTAATTAGTGGGGGTCATACAAATTGGTGAAAATTTCACTACGGAAAACTCATTTAAGTCTAAAGGTATTCGAGAAAAAGTTTGGTCGCCCCATTTTTTTAATCTCGTTGATATTAGACTTTCTATTCTGTCAAATATCTTAGACCTTGACTTCTGCAGTTGTAGCTTTGCAAATTAAAAACATTGCAATTAAATTTATAATCTGATGAAAGAAAACCTCTGCCGATATGATTGTATACTTAGAAATATAGAATAAAATTCACGAAATAAGCCTCTCAGATTTGTAATCGATCGATAAAAAGTCAAGCCGCAACCACGTTGGATATCGTGTGTCGAAGGGAACAAGTGTCGAATTTCCCTTGACAGTAGTATCGTTCCTTTTCTCTCTTATTCAGCTTCTCTTCGTGTTTCCTGATATGATCACAATGAGGTTGAACATGCTAGAGTTTTATCAGTTTGTCCGCGGTCGAGCAATGGCTTTTGTGCTACGAATGGATAACCCACATCGTACTTCTTCTTTTTAACAGTCTATAATATTTTTTTTCCAAGATCTGTTTATAACGAATAACGCAGTTCTATACATAGACCGTAAAGAGATATCCATGTTTTGCTATCCTATATCGTCAAGAAAAATAAAATTTTAGGATCAAATGGATAATGCTTGTTTCTTAAGATTAATATCTAGTGAAATTTAAATTTCTATAAAAGTATAATTGCTTGATTATTATATAATGAAATTTTCTGGGCTGTCCATTCAAATTTATTCGACGTAAAATACGAAAATATCTCCAACAGAAATGCGAAAATTATATGCTATAAATAAAATTGGATGATACACCTCATTATTTTATTTTTATGACAAAATTTAAGCTAAAAATGTCGAATCTTGAAAGAGAATTTCAATACGGGATGCAAAATATTTAACGGACATAACTTCGTGTGCTACCTAGTGAAAAATCCTGTACACACAGAAAGTTTTATACGAAAAATTACTTTTTTTGATAGCCACGTACAATCATTCCGGCACTTAACAGGTTAAACACAGTAAATATGCATATTTAATATTATGTAAATATGTCAAATTGTACAATGACGGAGGATGATATTTATTATGTTTGTTATCGTAAAATGATACTATTTTTTTATATTGTTAACATTAATTATCCTCAAAATGCGAATATAGTTTCACGTTATAGTAAAAACATAGTAATTTTTAGGGTTCCGTACGTCCAAAAGAAAAAAAAAACGGAACCTTGATAGGATCTCACTCGTGTGTCTGTCTGTCTGTCCGTCTGTCACATCCAATTTGCTCCGAATCTACTGGACCGATTAAGTTGAAATTTGGTACACTTATGAATTTCTGTGACCCAAACACGGACGTGTAACGTAAATAAATGAATTTAGAATATGGGGGTCACTTTTGGGGGGCAAATTAGAAAATTAAAAAAAAATGTTTTGCAAACTGTACCATGTGACATATCAAATAAAAGCGTTTGTTGTGAGGGTCTCAAATATATTTTTTTTATAATTTTAAAATAAATAGTTTTAAAATTATTTAAGAAAATAGATAAAAATTGACCACCCCCCGCCCCCCTTATCGCCGAAACTACTGAGCCTAAAATTTTGAAAAAAAAATACAGAAAATAGTTCTTTACTTATAGATTACATGGAAACCTATAAGAAATTTATGGTCTTAAAATTTTTAGTTACCACAAACAAATTTGGGTCATATTTAAAAAAACATGATAGATAACATATTCATCGTACGGAACCCTTTCCACGCGAGTTCAACTCGCACTTGTCTGCTTTTTTGTTCGTGATTGTCTCTGTGTACAGCTATTTTACGCACATGACTGAAAGAAATTTACCACACATAACTCTTTTTGGGTACGTGTAATAATACTCTGTGTCTTGTTATCGAAATACTTCGACCTTGAAATTTTTTATAAATATGATTTATTTTCTCGCGTTATAAAACCTTCTTTCAGTAAGGGATTATGATGCAAAAAATTATAACGTGTCCCAGTAATTCCAGAAGCTCTATCTATGGCCGTCGAACAAAAAGGCGGAGCAATATGAAAGAAAGAAAAAATGGGACAAAGCTCTTCCATTACTCTCCCTTGGCCCATCCAAGAAGGATTTTGGCCTCACTGCGCTAATTCATAGCGTATAATCCGTACCCGGATAGTATCTCTCGTTGACGGTTGGTCCAGTTTGAACAGCCCTTTTGTTTGAGGAGAAATCTAGCATTTCTACCTGGACTTAATCCACCAACATTAAGAGCGTGGACATTCAATTCAAAGTTTATTCCCGAAATATTCATCATTCCATTGAATTGTCTGTTACTGAATAAAAATATTACCATTGTTTCAAATTTTATTCTGGTTGATATATTTATTTCAATTTAAAAAAAGTAGTTTGGGTGATTCTTGTACCTGTTCCAGTTTTTGTTAATGAGTTATTAATTCGAAATGTATTCCAAATCGGTTTATTTTTATGTATTCATATTTTTTGGTTATGTTTTTAACACTTTTCCGTTGCATTAAAATGCAACTTTTCTTTCATGATGATAAGAAAGATTAATCGACACCGGAAACGACTAAATAGCCTGCATTCATCGAAGCTACGGGCAACTACACTGTTGCAAGCCAAGGTTTCTGTGCTTGGAAATTTAACGAAGTTCGATCAAATGGTATATATATTAGGGCGATGCAAATAAAATCGATATTTTTTTTTTCGACGGCGCAGGAGGGCTGTTAGTACTTGATAAAAAAGTAATTCTCCCAAAATCTGGGCCCTTAAAAAATAATTTTACATGTCGCTCAAACTGCTTAAATTTTTTTCTCCAATTCTGAGGGAAAATCGTGAAATAGAAATTTCGATTTTTCGGTGTCGTAATAAAAAATGTTAGTGCTTGATGAAATAGTAATTCTCCCAAAATCAGGATCTTTGTAAAAAAATGTTAGAGGTCGCGAAAGCGACTTTTTCATTTTCTCTTTTGCAATTCTGGCTGAAAATTATGATATACAAATGTCGATTTTTCGGTGTTGCAACAAAATATATTAATACTCAATAAAAAAGTAATTTTTCCAAAATTCTAGACCTTGAACAATAATTTCACAGGTCGCCTAAGCGACTCTTTGATATTTTTTCGTTTCTCTGGCTAAAAACATCTCGTGCGTCAAATTGTCAGGGCAGCCCTAACGTAAATCGGGGTCTTTAAAGACTTTAACATGGATACTCTATCGTACATCGATCGCCACAACACTGCCAGGTTAGGCCCCGACAGAGCAATGTCAGGGTGGCCAGGATTATGTAAATCATTGTACTTTTAAGGCAACCCATTGAGGACCTAGTCAGCTTTATCGTTTTAGATGAGAAACATTTTTGTTTTTGTTTTATCGAAATCGGTGGAATGCTTGTGAATGAAACTGCAAAACCACCCCTTGACATGCCTTACTTTGAAGGGTGGTTTCACCCCCGTAAAACCGTTTTTTCGCCGATAAAAAAAATACGTGTCTCTTAGTGTCGAATGCTCTTTCAAATACAGGAGTTTCAAAAAAATCGGAGGCGAACACCAAAGTAATGTTCCTTGTCAGTTTACATGTTTTTTATGACGGTAATACTTCTAAGGATGAAAGTCAAATTTTCATAATTTTACTTCGGTATTAAATTTTGCAAGCTTTTTGTTTTTTTTGTTTTCAATTTCATAACAGATAAGTGTTAATTTTTTTATGCGAAATTCAAGACGTCATTGATAATGCCATAAAATATGACATATTATGTAGAAGCTTGGACACTTTCAAAATTCACAGCTCGTAAACCACTTCTACTCCAAACTTGAAATTTTCAGGGTTGTTTAGGGATAGAATGAAGTATATTCTTTGGAAATTTCAAGAGATGTCGAGTTCATAAAAAAAAGTTACAGCTATCTGAAAACAGCGATTTTTGAGAAATCAGTCGGCTTTACAATGTCGTGTATAAAAAGGAACGCGGTAATATATGAATATTAGAGTAAATAGTTAAGAGAAAAATAGTTTTTACTTCAGATGCAGAAAAAACGTTGACAACGATGATTGATATTTTTTTCCTTTTTTTCATAAAAGTAGGAACCAAAATGCAAAAAATCGATATATTGACATTTGTCGATATATTAATTAACTTAAAAGATATCGGCGTGAGAGCGTTTCCGAACTTTCTAAAAACTGGATTTTTCGAAAAATTGTAATTCTTGAAAGATGTGAGATAAAAATCTAAAAATTGGTGTGGATATTCCGTCTATGGGATTCATAAAAAAATTTCAGGATAATTAAAAATGGTCGAGACCACGGCCGCTCGAAATGGCGTGGAATGCCTCATATATATGGGGCATTCCATGCCAAATCGACGTACGATTTGGCATGGAATGCCAAAATCAGACCCTTCCATTCTTTGATTTGGCTGAACATTTTATGTGTTATATGACCCGTTGAAAGAAGCGCTCTTGATTTTTTTGTCCATACACTTGTGGGATATAATTTTTTTTTCAAAATTCGATGTTTTTTTCTTCAAATGACTGTAACTCTCTCAAAAATCGACAAAATCGATTTTTTTTTAGAAAGGTTGGTTTTTCACCGTACTGTTAGAAAAAAATACGAAAAAATGATTAATATTTGTATTCCATATTTTTTCTCGGTTTAAAGCAAATAAACATTGGTTTTAGATGTTTGCCCATTTTTATTTTTTTCAAAAAGTTCACAAAAAAACTGACTAATTCAATAATTTTTGAAACTAGTTCCATTGTGGGTAGATTTTGCATTATACTATTTTTCTCATTTTGAAAAAAAAAATCATTTTTTTTTCCAGACAATTTGGATCAAAATGAACTTTTTTCTTTGTAATGTAGGTTTTTACCAGGCTCTTCTAAAAAAATTACGAAATAATGATTGAAAATCGTCCCCTATATTGTTTTCAATGTTTAAACAAAAAGTCATTAAATTTTAGATATTGGACACTTTTCATTTATTTTAATAAATTCACAAAAATAAGTTTGACCAATTAAATGATTTAACTGAGACCAGTTTCATCGTAGAGAGATATTTTTTCATATTTCTTTTCTTAGTTTCAAAAAAAATTCATTTTTTTTTAGTCAATTCGTACCAAATAGGACATTTTATATTAAAAATGTTGGTGTGAAACAAAATATCAAAAATTAGTTCGAGTTGGTCGAAATTGGCTCAAAAAAAATGAATTTTTTTTCAAAATAAGAAAAAAAATATAAGGAAACATCTGCCCACGATGAGACTGGTCTCAAAAATCATATAATTGGTCAAAGTTTTTTTGCGAATTTAAAAAAAAAAATTATAAAGGGCAAACATCTTAAAACCAATGCTTTTTGCTTTAAATTGAGAAAAAATATAGAATACAAATATTAATCATTATTTTGTATTTTTTTCTAACAGTACGATGAAAAACCAATCTTACTAAAAAAAAAAGTTGGATTTGGTCGATTTTTGAGAGAGTTACAGTCATTTGAAGAAAAAAACATCGAATTTTGAAAAAAAATCATATCTCACTAGTGTATGGGCGAAAAAATCTGAAAAAAATCAAGAGAGTTTCTTTCAATGGGTCATACAACATATAAAATTTACAGCCAAATCAAAGAATGGACGGGTCCGACGTAGGTCGATTTGGCGTGGACTGCTCTATATATATACATACAAACTTGGCTTTTCGCGTCTGTTTCTTCAGAAACACTGGTTATTACTGATAAAAAGACATTTCTAGAATTAATAATTAATTTTCCAAGTTGAAATTCCAAGTTGAAATTAATTTTCCAAGTTTAAAATTCAAAGAGTTTCAATTCAAAGTAGTCGTATATATTGTGAAGAAAAATCATTAAAGTAGAGCAATAAGAATAACAATATCCCGCATCTCTCTTTAGCTCACAGCTATTTTTGCTGATTCGGGTCAACCAGTGGAAAAGCACAATTATTGGAATCATCGAAAAAGTACGCTATCCACTCTAATTGACAGGAAAACGAAATAGAGCGGGAATAAAAAACGAACCCGGAAATTGCTCTTGTATAGGATGCCCAAAAAATGAGTTCTCAAGACTCGTGATTTAGGTTTAAAAAATGATGCATCCTTGAGATTTTGTACAACCCTTAATTCCATTACACGAAGACTAATTATTCGTTATTTCTAAATAGCGTCGCAATCCCGCCTGCATATTTCAAACTTGAGTTATTTAATTCTGTGAGCGCTGCAAATACATCGAAGTGTGTGTAACCTACTTGGGGTAGAATATCTTATCCACTTAGCTCATTAGTTTCATAATACGATACATATACATATAGAAAAGCCTTTTCACAATCTAGAATTCTTATGAACTAAATGTAACGAGAAAATTTCTTCCATTTCTTTTGAGCTTTTACACGAGATGAGAAAATTTTTAAATTCAATGAATTGTTCCTTATGAGTGGTAATATGACTTAGAACCGAATTTTTAACATCATTGAAATAAACAAAAAGAAAACCCACTGCAGCGTAATTTTCCAGAAATCAAAGTGTCCCGATTTTCACCATTAAATTTTTTTTCAATCGCTAATACTCATGCCGTGGAGGAATCTCTCATTTACAGATTTATTTTCTAACTCTCAAACTTCTATAAATTATCTTCCATGGCCGAATTTTTAACAATAATTGGGAAAAAATTAAGTGATAAACCTCTTTTAACCCGTTAGTGATCGCGCTGCGTACATTTTAAACATTGGTCGCGCGATGAGAGATTTTTTCACATGTATAGTTTCGAGTGCTTAATTTGATAAATAGGAACTTGAAAACAATTTCGCTACAGTGATTGTGGCTATTAAACATTTTTATTTTTCAAAAACCATAAATACAACGATAATTGAAACTAAAAAAAAAAACCAAAAAATAATAAGTAAACAAATTTTACAACAAAAATTCAAAAAATTTTTTTATCTCGTCTATCATACAGAAGAATAAATTTGGTGAAAATAGAAAAAATGTCAGATGCTTATGCCATTTGAAATTTTCGAGTAATCATCGTTTTAATATAAGTGTGCGAAAAAGTCTCATAGCGCGACCGCTGAAGGGGTAAGTATACGTCAAAGATCAGTATGAGGAGTTCTGAAATGAATTGTGTATCCAAAATTATCACAATTGGATCATTATTTTTTTCTCATTTGGAACACTTTGAAGATTTGCATGAAACAACACCGTGCAGATCATTATGAACCCTGTCATAATTCATTCAGTCTTTTTTCTACTATTTAAACCAACATGTAATATCGAAATGATCTTAAAAGGAAAGAGGCAAATTTTAATAAGCGTCCAAGTTCAATTAGAGTGCAAAATAAAAATGTTTCGCTTTAGTATGGAAAATGTACTAATCTAACCAAAAGCAATCAGGATATGACAGAGAATAAAAGAGAGGGAAAAAATAGAATCTTGGGCGGGTGCCACACGATATGAACGCGAATGTCAGGACTTGCATCGATTATGGAGCGTAAACATCTCGATGCGGTTTGCGAGAGACTTTTGGCATTCCGTACAACCGCGTTTATCTTGGACTTGTCCAATACAGGTCCTGTTCGACCTAGCAAGAACCAAATACACTTATCGTCCGTACAAGTTGTTATTTCACTCCAGAAACATTCAAGAACCTAGAACGATAAAATTCCTTTCCACGTTTCCCTGCTTAGAACGTCAACATGTTCTCCACTTTGCATAAATAAAATGGGCTCTTTCAAGAAAATCAATATGACCACAAAATCTCGGAGTCAGCCACGTTTGCAGAACAAGGAGTAAAATCCAAATTTAATTAGTCCCAGACAATCTAGAAGACCTTTTCGTGACATTTCCTTCGCGTTGGCAAATGCTACGAAGTTGTGAAAAAGAAAAGCTATAGTGCTGGCATATGATTCGTCGAGAGAGAAAATATTTTTAAACACCTTCCTTTTAAAAAAGTGGTCTATAGTTCCAGACAAAATCAAAAAGGATTCATTCTTTTTTCATATGCTGCTTAGGTTCCGGAGAAAAGATTCATTTTCATCTTAGCTCATCCAACCCCTTTTTTCATCACAAAAGAAAAAAGTATCCTCTCAACGTCTGCTCATATCACTTGCCACTCACGTGTGTTGATGCCAACTGACATTCCCGAGAAAATATAAATTGGGTCAGTGCATAAAATGGTTAAACAAAATGGGACATGAACAAGATATCTTCAAAAGATTGACGGAGTGGTTTGAAAAGAGTGGGTAAACAGGCGAGGGTTAATATGGTTATGGAGGGTAATGTGAAATTGCTAACATGTCATGGAATACATACATATATATATATATATATATATATATATATATATATATATATATATATATATATATATATATATATATATATATATATATAATACAACGGCTACTGGGTTACTTCCTGTTGATCAAGAAAACGGCTTTGTAGGTATTTTCCGCTCGAGGCTACATACATAACACATATATATTTTTATTCAATCATTTTACCTGTAGACTGGAAAATATTCATTTAATCCTCTACTTCCAATGAGTTGTTACGACAATTATCGGCTACTGAAAATATATCCAAAAATTGCAGCTGTCAATAGGCAATTTATTATAAAATTCATATCGAAATTCATGGGTATTTAAATCCTGGGGTAGCGAAAAACATCGACCATTTTTATTACGCTAAATATGGAATTCAAATGATACTTTGAATATTTTTGCATCGTAAAATGCATTATGGAAGAGTCGTAACTCTACTTACCTTAGTTAGGGCGTGGCCTACAGATCAATATTGCAAAGAATATCAACTAGTACGTCTATATACATTTTTACATTTATATACGTGCGTTCGAAGGTTTTTTTTTTACAGTATATGCCTATATACATATTTTATTTATATAAATTTTTGTTACATTTTATCAAAAATTATCGTAGTGTTTTTTTTAACGGAATGCAATCTTCAAAAAATCAATATGACGATGTATGAAAGTATGATCTAATTAGGATAATACTTTTATAATTTATTAAATGGTCAGATTAATTTTGTTATATCGTTATACATCGATCTTAAATACAGGCGAATTCATTCAAATTGATATGGTAAAAAAAATTAAAATAATAGTACCCTTTTTTACGTAAATGGTCACCCCATTGACGGTTCTTGAAGCCTTATTTTTAAGTCACGCAACTTCCACGAAATTTATGCTTTAACGACGAAAGTCATTAAAGCTGTGGGCGTGCCAGTGAGCTTAAAAAAGCATTACTATTTCGATCTTTACGGAACGATCGATCTCACGGTAAGATAACGCGATATGTGTATACATACAATTCTCAGGATTTGGTTGCAACCCCGATGATTACAAAAACTGGATGCGAGCCAATGTTTAAATTATATACTTGGATTTAAGTTTTTACACGCTCGTTCATACCTTTTTTCGAACACATTTCCCACAAATTTGTTTTTTTCTTTTCGTGCGATCAGACGATTACATCTTCAAAGAGATGAAGCTTTTTGGAGATGGAGCTTCTTGTAAGGTGTTATAAAAATTACCGAAATAAGATATGAATGTTACTATTACATGGCTTCTTTCAAAGAGGTTTTCCCTCAGAATTGCGTGATTTTCATTCATGTGAATGCGCTCTTGACTGAATTTTCACAAATATAATCCCATTGGTACTAGAAACACGATTTCGGATTGTCCTTAAAATTGCATGATTCAGAAGTGTCGTAAAATGGTCTTGAGTTATTTTGACTCAAAACGAAAACGTATATATTATTCACTTCCGAAGAACATTAACCTCAGGAACCCATTCAGACTCGCTATACGATTGCGATATATATGACACGATAAACGCAATGACCTCCTCAACATTGTAAATTAACATGCTACGAAGTGGGTGGTGAATTGCGTGTTTTATTGGCACGATCATGATTTTTCAATAACGTATTTATACACTGCTGAGTTTTACGAATGTTAATATTGTATAAACATTCATCATTGCCCCAGATCTTCGTATTTTCGAGAAAAAAGGGCATGACTACTCGAATTTTTATAAATCTAAAATTGTACCTTAATTCTGAATAGAGCCAGATGGCTAAAAGCTTTGACTTTGTTCCATAATTTTGAAAAATAATTTAATCCGGTTTATACAAAAAAGGGACATAGATTTTGTTCGTTATTTAATCCTAGTTGAGAAGCTTCCTTTTAGAGCGATTATAATGGGAAACATCTGTACTAAGTTATATAGATAAAAAAAAAGGAATGAAACTATTTCGTTGAGACGCCCTATGTTTTGTATGGATCAGTGGTCCATTTTTCATGAGTTGGCGTAAAGATCAAAGAATCTCCCAAATTATTTATATGTTAGGTAACTTGAAGTGAGATTGAAAAAAAAATTATACTCATAATATTAAGGAAGTTATATGCAAAAACGTCCTTTTCGATTGATTTTAATAAAATTTTGTTCATACTATTCTACAATGACTAGTTAAATTTCAATGAGCTTGACTACACCGCTTTGGAATAAATCGAGTTTGAAAAAGAAAAAATTTTCACGACGCTCTCGGGAGAATCCAATAAAATACCTAACAATATTTACATTTTCATATGTCACTAAAAAACGGTTCGATGGAAAACATCAGAACCATTGTGACACATTATGGTATTGATATTGGTTGGTATTTTAACCGCCTGCGTTTCCTAAGGGCTTATGGGTGCTCCCCACTCTTTTTCCTCAACCACTATTATACTTGCGGCTCTCCCTATGGAGCAGGCAACACAAAGCTTGGAACAGAAAGCGCCACCACAGCACGTCCCTACCACCTATGCTACCCATATATCTATATATATACTTCGTATATATATATATAGAGGAGGGCCAGGCAAAGCGGAACACCCCCCCTCCCCCCCCGAGAAAAGCGAAATTTCTTTTTTCACTGGAAAACTGAAAAATTCGATCATTAGACTCAGAACATATGTTGAAAAAGTAGTATTCATTGAAACGACTGATATTTCTAACATGAAAATTAAAATACATTAATTAATAAGAAATGAATATCGAATATTTGTATGAATAAAAATTTCTTTTGATGCAAAACGGAGATGTGAATATCTGACTAGTATAAGAACACTACTAACAGGGTTACATGACAATTCGTCCCAGGACAAAATATCCGGGTCAAAATATCCCGGTCAAAATATCCTGAGACACAATATCCCGGAGTCAAAATATCCTCGGGACGAAATATCCTGAGACACAATATCCCGAAGTCAATATATCCTTGGGACAAGATATCCTAAGACACAATATCCCGGAGTCAATATATTCTCGGGACAAGATATCCTGATAAGGAATATCCTTAGGACATTATATCATCGAGACAATATTAAAACATTAATAATAAATTAAATAAAAATAAAAAATTGGTTATCAAAATAATAAAAAAATAAACAAATGTTAAAAACAAACAAACTAACCCAAACCCAAACAACCAAACGAACCGAAACAAACCCAGAGAACCAAATAACCAAACAATCAAACAACCGAACAATCAAACAACCAAACAACGACAAACCCAAATAACCAAACAACAACATAACAAATAATAAAAAAGTACACATCAGTACCCGTACCCGTACAGTACTGGAGACGAAACTCATCACTAACCTCAGGATACAATTATATTCTTTTACATACACATCTTACATACATGAACACATGTTGCCACTTGCTTTCATATACACACACATATGATCATCAATTTCTATATTATATTCATTGAATCCATTGAATTCAATACTCATCAGTATTCATCGATACAAATATCACAGTGATTTATACTACAATTATATTTTGTTCAAGGAAGGGATCAAGATCCAACATATTTTTGTTAATAATGATAGTGATATTTTTCTTGATTGATAGAAATAAAAATATCCAATACATTTAGTCTTACAACTGTAGGATATTTTTCAATAAACAATATCATGTTGCTGGCATATTTCCAAATGAAGTATATTATATTATTGGGATATTTTTTAATTAAGGATATTATATTGTTAGGATATTTTCAAATCGAGGATATTATGTCACTAGGACATTTTGACTCAGATATTTTGTCCCATGATATTTTATTCCAAGATATTTTGACCCTAGGATATTTTGTCTGAGGATATTTTTTCTCAGGATATTTTGGCACGGGATATATTGTCTCAGGATCTTTAGGCCGTACACCTACTAACAGTGCTGTAAGCATGTTGGAAAATTATTAATAAAAAAAAAAACATTTTGCATCAGTCTAATGAATAATTAATCATTTTCAAACATGCTTATTGCACTGTTAGCAATGTTCATAGTGTTCAGTCCCTAAAAAATGTCCCAAAAAAGTCCCATTTGACTTTTTAGAGCAAAGCAACCAGAATAAGCGAGTCCCTGTTTGGGACTTCGAGCCCCAATTGGGGACTTTTTTGAGCGAGGCAACGGGAAAAAACGAGTCTCTGTTTGGGACTCCGAGCCTCAAATTTCGGTCTCTTTCTTTATGGCAGTCATCTGTAATTTAAAAGGTTCCAATCTCAACTTGTCTATGTAACACTGTGTTCTCAACAGTGTTACATAATTTCTCAACAGTGCACCCATTGCAGTTTCAAAAAATGTGTACGAGACCGTGTTTTCAGATGGTCACAATGTGTTTCGGCTCCGGTAATATATGCCCACCGGGCGGATGATGCGTGCTCGCGAAAAACCTCGACTCTGCACTACGCCGTGGCCGGAGCGAGAAGCTTCAACGCCCGTGCTAAAAAAGCGACCGAAATTTGTGCGACCGGTTTCCTCACTACGGCTACAGCGTGGCGCAGAGTAGAGGCTTTCCCGAGTACGCATCATCCGCTATATGGGCATATATTGCCGGAGCCGAAACACGTTGTGACCATCTGAAAAAACGTTTCGTACATCATTTTTGAAACTGCCATGGGCACACTGTTGAGAAATTATGTAACACTGTTGAGAATACAGTGTTACATGAGCAAGTTTAGAGGTACTATATTGGTACATTTTGAATTGTAGGTGACTGCTATAAGGAAAGAGACCGAAATTTGGGGCTCGCTTATTTCGGTTGCCTTGCGCAAAAAAGTCCCGAATTTGGGGTCGGAGTACCAAATAGGGACGTTTTTTTTAAGTTTTCATCCCTTAAAAAAGTCCCTATTTGGGACTCGGAGTCTCAAACAGAGACTCATGACTTCACTTCCGGTTCACACTGAGCGAGGGGAAAAATGCCCCATTTGGGACTCATTTTGGAGTCACTTTTATCGACTAAAGTCCCGAGTCCCAAATGAGACTTTTTTGAATTTTTTTGGGACTCGCTGTTCCGCCAGGGTAGATATCACTATCAGAACAGCTATACAGTGCGACCCCGATCTTTTACCACCTCGATTTTTTACATTTCCCCTAAATTTTGTCCTCACTCTATTTTGTCTCACCGAGGGGAATAATAACTGTGGGCATTGCTATCCCTACCACACTTTACACAACGACACGCTGGCGCGCCATCGTTGCGGTAACATAACCTCAAAGTCTAAGGTTAAAAATGGGTACGTGCATTCTCGCACCACTTTGTACCTCCCCACGACATTTAAATCACACCTCTCAGCCGAACCTCGATTTTGTACACTATCCCCAAGTGGTAGAAAATCGCGGTCTTACTATAGTTGTGGTTCGCACTTTCTATACCTGGAGCTACGTCCTAGTCCATTTAATTTTCATCTGACGGGACTTCGGCAAAGAGAATCACACTAGTAACATTTTATCCTGTTTTTTGGTTACCGCTAACCAAGGCACCGGCGTTACCTTCGGACCTTCATTTTTTAATTGGGTTTCGAACCATCAAGAGCGCAGAAAAAAACACGTAGAAATTCCATTGGCACCGCCGGAAATCGATCTCCGATTCACTTGCCGTGAACCGAGCACGCTCGACTGTGCTACTGCCTTAAAAAAAAAAAAAAAAAAAAAAAATAGCGAAACACTATTCAATATTTTTTAAATGTAAAGAATTAGCATACTTCCAAAGTTAATAGAAAAAAATCGATTCCATTTTTCATAATTGATAATAACATAATACTATTTCACGAAACGACTTTCTTTTCTAAAGAATATTCGAAAATTAGAAATTGAAACTTCAAAACGCTTTTCAAAAAAAAATTGCCACTATTTTTGAGTGAGATACAGCCACGTATAAAAAAACCTAAAGTTCGAACGACTTTAAAAGCTCTACAACTTTGTAATAAATGCGTCTATTGAGTGATATCAAACCGCCAGACTCAATTATAGTGAAATCAAACCACCAGACTCCGACCAATGCAAAGAAGCAATCGATAAAGTCAAAAAGTTGTTTGTTAAAGGGTTATAACGGTTATAAAAAAACGTTGTGATAAACAGGTGAAAAACCAGTGTTTGACGGAAAAAATTCTCAAATTTTTCCATTACAAAAGAAACATATACAACCTGCCAATTCTTCAAAAGGCTCCTTCGGACTACTAGAAAAAAAATAGGTTGGCTTAATTTGGTTGGAAAAATTGAATTTATTGAACACGTGAAGTTCATGAAATTGAAGAAAGGAAGAAGGGTAAATATGGTGACTTCGAAATATGAATGCTGTAGAATTTCGGTCTGATGAAGGTTTTTCACATCAATTATAGTAAGATCAACATGTCTGAATCTCAGAAATATGGGAAACAATTACTGTGACTCAGATGGGGTCCTCATAGGTTTCATGAGCTCGACCAACGAGAGCATGATCCAATTCGTCGAGCGATCTCGACGGCAGCTGCATTATGCGACTACAGAAAAATTTCAAAATTGCAAAACTCATTTTTCATTATAAAATGTAAAAAAAATATGTTTTCCGATTTTTTTTGTATAATTTTCCTTTTTTCCAAATTTTAATGTGTCTATTAATTAATTACTATTTTAAGAGGCAACAGATAATTAACAAATAAATAAAACGAATTTATGATTTCGACGAAAATTATACAAATTAGCCACACTCTGGTAAAATAGACCGCTAAACACAAACAAACTCCTCATACACAGCTATATACTAATGCGGCTTTGAAGGTCAAACTCTGCTACCCGCACGAGGGCGACACTAAAGTTTTTTTTTTCGACACAGTTTAAGGGGAAACATCCGAGTAGATAACGGAAAAATAGGTGAATTTTAAGAATTATTATTTTAAAAACTGTTTGTTCGATTTTATCCAGGTTTGTTTTATTCGAAAGTATACATGTTGAGGTATGCTGACAAATTTCTTTATAAATGTATATCGACTAGGAGTGTTGCTGTCATGGCCGGCGTAAAAAATGTCTCTCGCTCGCACGGTCAGCGGTCCCCAAGATTATACGCAGTCGGTTGATCGGAAACAAAAATTTCAAAAACATTCTCAACATGTAATGTATGATGCCCTTCGCAACATAAGATTTTTTGAAAAAAAAAATTTTTCACGAAATGGCAGCCGATTGAATTTTACATTCATATTTTAACCTTAATTTCCGACCTTGCTGGCTTGATAAAAAAGTAAATAATTAAGTGAAAAAAAAATCTTACGTTCCGAAGTAGAAAACCTGTCCGAAAATATTGTGTCAAATTTTAGGAGCAATCGGTCGAGCCGTTTTCCGAATATTTTGAGGACCGTCTTTTCATAGTATTCATATTTCGAGACAATCGAGTTTGAAGTTTGGCAAAGAAATGACGCGCTTGGGAACTTGGTCGCTCGTCAGCTTCTCGGTAAATTGTCTATAACTTTTACAGTGTTTCGAATATCAAGATAACATTTACACACGATATTATTCATATTCCAAACTTGGAGAATTTTTTTTGGAAAAATCGATTTTTGTAAAAAATTCATAATAATTACATAATATATAATATTATATTGAGAAAACTTTTTTTTTAATTTACCGTTAATCTATGACCGCATTCCGATAAATTGCCCATAACTTCCACAATTATTGGAATTCCAATATGAAATTTACACACAATATTCTTAAGACTACAAACTTTAAGATGAGCGAAAAAAATTTGAAAATTTTTTTTTACTCCGATATTCCCCCTTAAAGTGTCGTGTTGTATCGACGAGTAAAGGAGAAAACTACAAAATCTACTGTCGGTCACCCTGGCCAGAGTGTGGCTAGCTAGGGTTAAATTATGTTCACCAATGTGGAAGAGAGATTTGTGCTTGTTACTCTTGCTTTTTTTAGACGTTGTTGAATGAGGAGTCCTGTCATAAAATGAACTCCATACCCCAACTTTTACAGGTGTCCATAACGGCTTTTATTTACTTATAAAAAGAGTAAAAAGAATATTCATAGCGAAAAAGAACTTTATCAATGAGAAAAAGGCCGTGAAAAAAAGAGTTTCGTGCATTTCAAATAAAATCATAAAAAGTCGATATAAATGCTTCCCAAAATTGAAAGCGAGCTGACTTTTGAGCAGAACTTTTACCTCATCAATCATTAAAGATAACACGAGTAAGAACACGAAAATTCAATCAAAATTTCTTCTTGCGTTAGCCTACTGTAATGTATACGTTGATTTTTCAATTATTATGATGTTATTAAGGGATTTTAATAAATTGATTGTATTAAAAATATATATGTAGCATTTGGGAGAAACATAATAATAACATAAGAAACACGTACAACTTATCGTGTTTCTCTCAAACACCACAGCTATATATGAAGCATTTCACGCAATTTCGAGTGATCATCACCCTGACTATTTTTTTATTTTTCTGAAATTTTGTTGTGAAATAGTACCCTGCGAAAAGAAAATTCACACAAAATTTTAAATTTTATTACAATTTTTAACAAAATTTAAACGCCGATTACTCTTAAACCAATCGAGATGTCAACAAATGTCAGTATAAATTTTTTTTCCATATTTCCAAATTCTGAACTACCAATGTCAACGTTGTCTTTACATCTGAAGTAAAAAAAAATCTTAGTAATAACAATTTTGATCAATGAAAATTTAAGAATTTTCAATCCGATTCTATGGTCTAAAACTACTTATATGTAGCTACGTACTTACACTAATTTAAATTACTTTTATAGGAAAATTTTTTAACGAATAATGTTTTTGACGAATGTCAAACTTACATTATTATGGTTTGTTTGGTGATAATTGTAATTAATAACAAATATTAATAATTATTATGAAATAAAATGAAATCTTACTCCTGAAGGCGATTACAGACGAATTCTATATCAATTGCCCTACTTCTCCACCTGTGCTGGTTTGTGGATAAAAAATTTCACCACAACAATTCAAAATATGGCGGAGTTTTCAAGCGTGCAAAAGAAAACCTCGGCTTACACGTATTTAAAGATCGGATTAATTTTCCTGGATGTAACTTTTTATAATTATCAGCACATTATTCCTATGGTAATTTGCTTATTTATTTTTCAGCGTCCTTTTAAAGAAAGGAAAATTGAAATATTCATTTTCTCCATTCTGTCCTAAAATTAAGTACTTCCTATCATCATAATCTTATTATATTCTTGCCGTCATTTTCGTGTACAATTTTTCGTACACCTACTGCCTACCAATTTAAAAAAACAAAAATGTAGTTAAGCTTTCCACGTACTATCCCCACTTCTCAGAGTTAACAAGTGACGGTGCTGCCTCTTGCGGTATTTTCATCTGGTTTTATAGCCACTTAAAAGTACACAGTTAAGACTCCTTGTTCTAGTCTCCATGACGGCACTCCTGCATTTGAATTGAAGTAAAACAATAGTTGGGGCAACTACTCGAAAATATTAATTTTCATGGGCATTTTCGAATACGTGAGAAAAAATACGTGGAATTATAAAAAACCTTTCTACAATTTATAAGGGAGATATGGGAATTGTTAACTAAGCCGAGCGAGGCAAGCTGCAGGGCGAGATGCCTACCAAAGAACTCAGACGTATATAGAGGAGTAGGTCTTATGGTCTGACTTTTGGGGGGCCTGGACGAGCTTCTGCCCCTCAACCACCAGGAGCGCTACGGGCATTCCGTATTCATGAGCATGCACACATGCGCAACGCTTGTACTACTACATAGCGGTGCTTACACTTATAAGGACGCAGCACTCCCAGCGACGTTTTCACAAACTACAATAAAAATCTGGCTTCAACGTTAACACAGGACCTGTTCTTCTATGTACGTCTGAGTTCTTTGTCCCTACCACGCCGCCCGACCGCACTGACGACGCCGTTTGCTATTCGAATTCAATCATGATCTGCAATGAAATGAACGCTCCAAAGGGTTCGTATTATATTGAATATTATACCTAAAAATGTTGCGGATGCTCACGAACTTGAATTACGCGAAAATGTTAATTACAACAATTATAAATCGAAGAAACGTACAAATAACTGTATCTCGGCTTGTAATGAAGATATTGAGATCTTTTTTTTTTTTAATTACGCGGCTCGTACACACGTACAAGAATCTGGAAGAATATTTTGAGTAGTTCCACAATTTAAGGCGTTATTTTTATTTGTTTATAAGCTGAAATTTTATATCCTCGCAAAGCAGGTTTTCTTTCCGAAATCATTTTTTGAGTTGAATCCTGAATGTACTACGTACTGAAAATAACCATCCTAATTTTTTTTCACTCTGTGAGCCTTCTGTGGAGGATGGTATAGAGAAACGCCGGATTTACGAAAATTGGTTATAATTCCTAAACTATAAAACATGGATGGATAATATATATATATATATATATATTGTAACGACTTTTTCCTTTAGCCGAACAAAATATATTTATTCTCGATACTCCTGGACGCCAGTTTAAGAAATAACTTAAACAAATTTTATTTAGAGATATCGAGAGCAAATAAAGGTGGTTACCCGGTCGTAGCCGTATTATTTAACGATTTGGCAGAGGGGCGGAGTTAAACAAAACAAAATAAATTATAAACCAACAGAAACAAATTCGGAATAACAAAAGTTATTTATTAAATAAAATAATCAGAATTAATATGGAAAGATTAAAGTTCCGAAAAAATATGATATATAATATCTTGTCTGTCTCGAGATTGGCGGATTTAGCAATGTTGTTTTTAATCAAATTACAATAATAAATTATAGACAATCCAGTATTACAAGTCTTCGTCGTTAATTAACCGTCTCGATATTTAAACAATAATTCTTAAACTAAGGACTCTCGTCGACTATAATCAAGGTCGAATTCCTCTCGGCAATTCTATAATTAAGGAAGTAACGCAGGAAATAGAATTGATGGATAGACAAATACCAAACTTGGCAGAATGTTCGATTATAATATAAAAGAAACTCATACAAATTTTTAAGGTCCGAGGTGGGTTTTTACGCGAGATATTTATAATTTTGTTTATCTCTTTGCAAGCCAATTCAACATGGCCTCTTATGAGAAATCACGGAGTTAGCGCTACATTATTCCTCATATCTCCGTAATTGATGGATAGATCAAGACGAAATTTAAACAGCAGAGAGATGAAATACTTAGAATCATTTATCTGGCTTAAAAATATTGAAAGGTGACTTATGACAGGAATAATAAGAACAATAAAAAGTACTCATAGCAAATTTTCGGACCTTTGCTCGAAGTGCTGCAACGTCGCATATTCGAGGTTATGAGCGCGCATTTTGAAATTTCAACGTATGTAAAAGTTCGTGCCGGCTGACTGTTACATATTTTTATAATTTTGTGTTTTTTGTTTACATGACATATTATATTTAATATCAATAAAATAAATAAATAAATTACATATTCAAAAACAATTTTATTTGTCATACGTATTATCTTACATATAAGTAGAATATTTTTTAACTCAAATAATATTCGTAATATTAACTCAGTCTCAATTACTTTTCAAATAATTGAGATACATATACACTTGAAATCTTTTTGTTATCACGCAATGATGTGCTCCGAACGTTTCTGCCTGCTTCATGCTGATTAGTTCTAGCCCGGTACACCTTTTCGGTAACTATTTTACCTTTCCAATAAAATCTCGGCTTTTTTTCTTTTGGCATAACGAACTCGCGATTAAATTAAACGAAAATTCACTGACACAGCTGATGAGCTGTCAACGGCATATGCAATGCTTTGAACACGCATATACACGCGCACACATATCAACCGAAAGCGACGTTGCCAAATTAAGTACTACCTAGGTCAAATTTTTTTATGACTAGGTGGGTAGTTGCGTTCCTTCCTTAAGACAACGGACAACGCGGTCGATGTTATACCGCGATCAAACGTTAAATAAAAAATCCTACTCAAAAGCGAACGTACCCCGAAACAATATCGCTCTTTAATTCGATAAACCCGATAGATCGTCACACGATCACGACAATTTTTAAAGCGCTTTTCCAAAATTAACAAAATTCAACAAAACAATAATGAAAGCGAAACGACGGCTCACCGCTACGGTTTCAGAAGAAGAAAATCCGGAAAAAGACCACGGATAATATTTTCTCTCGATAATTCCGGTTACGTCGGATTCTTGTTAAGGGTTGACGACGGCTCGGTAGAAAACGTCAGGTTCCGTTGAGATCGATACGAAAAGTCCCCGATAAATTACGGTAGCGCGTTTTTATACTTTTGGGTCCTAGCCCCCCCCCCCCCACCCTTCGCCTACTCGCGGAGTCTAGATTCTTCTCGAACATTCTCGCAAATTCGAATTTCGGCAGAA
This sequence comes from Rhimphoctona megacephalus, assembly GCA_963989365.1. Classification (NCBI taxonomy): domain Eukaryota; kingdom Metazoa; phylum Arthropoda; class Insecta; order Hymenoptera; family Ichneumonidae; genus Rhimphoctona; species Rhimphoctona megacephalus. The sequence goes on from OZ022420.1 coordinate 26,030,602, forward strand.
CGTTTCGATGACGGGCGACGACCCTTGATAACCGAGATTTTCCGAAGACTCCCGATGCTGTAGGACGCACCTCTCGAGATTAGACAGCTCCGGGTGAGGGCTTCGAGCTAGCGACCACTCTCGATACAATTCGAGCGTTCCGTCGATGAAGACTGCGGCTGACCTTGACGACCTATGCCTTCCCTTATAACGATAATATTTGCCAGCAACTATATTTTGGCTTCCTTCTCTCTCTGTGATTCTCGCTATAAACCGCCGTTCGCTCGTACAAAATAAAAATGAAACAAAAATAAATTAAAATACGGAAATACGCTCGCATTTGTCTCCTTAACATGTTCTCGAGAGGAATTCGTCCTTGAATCCTGACGTTTCCTCCCGTGCCGTACCAATATTCAACTTTTAGTGACGTGAACAAAATCGCCACGTCACAATATATATATATATATATATATATATATATATATATATATATATATATATATATATATCTTGAGGATAGATTCTTCTAGGTGATGTATGAGTCTGAGAACAGTACGTTGATAAATAACCAATAATACATTAGAGTGTCATTTCTAGGCAACTTTTGTTTTTTAAGGTCCTCACTCGGAAATCTTCAGTTTATATCTAAAAACAAATCCTCGCGAAAGGGGACCACTATCAAAAAATATTTAGAGGCTCCTCATTGGCTTTGAAGTTTTCCTATTTAATTAACATTAGAAATGTGTTTCTCGTCATTGTTAATGGTATTTCTCAACCAGATTCCATGTGGTGGAATTCTATAGAAAGATTTTTATAGGAAATTCGATTCTCTACAAAAAAGTCTCTTGAGTAAAGTCTGTAAAATCAACTGTGTCCGCGTTATTACCGTTTAAATCGAATTTTAGATGAAAATATCTTTTTAAATGCACGTCCTAGCTAATTTTTTGAAGATATCGGAAAAATTCAAATGACAATTTTGTACATAATTGAAATTAATACAAAAAACATTATTTGAGTCGGATCTGTAGGTTTGACCGTTACCAACTTATGTGTGCTTAAAGTAGATTTTATAGAAAAATTTTCCCTGAATTTTCAAAACAAATGGTTTTTACATATATACAATTCAAATGTAGAGTGGTTATGACCTAAAAAATGGCAAAGGAGCGCGAAGCGGCCCGTTGCCCATAGCATCAAATTCAATTATTCAAATCTGCATTTTATACTATTTACACGTAGTCATATAGTATTTCAAACCTAGGGCGGTTATAAATTATGAGAAAAGATTTATTAAACAAAAAAAATTGAAATGAAAAAAAAAAATTCAACCCAGTACTTGGCGAGTTCGTTTTTGTTAATAAATTCTAGTGAACTCGCAAGTACTGCGTTCAATTTTGTTTTTTTTAATTAAATTTTTTTTGTTTAAAAAATCTTTTCTTTTTTTCATTTTTTCTGTTCATAATTTGTTCGTTTTCCGGTCGTAATTGTAATTTTTTGCTGTCACCAATCTATTCAACGTCTTTTGAGTTATATTAATGGATTCTATGAATTTCACAACTTTTCGTGTTAAATTATTTTTGTGTTATAGGGGACACATATATAACTTTTTAATATACACATATCATAAATAGCTTTTTAGTGCTTGGCGGACTTTTTTTTACTCTTGAAAAGTAATTTAATTTACTACAGAATTGTCTGTGAAATTTTTTTTCATATACCCGATAGTTCAATCAGTACAGATAATTAAACCGAGTTTTTCATATTAAATTAAGTTTAACGTCTATCATACTCGCCTTCTCGATTTTTTTTTTTAGAACTCGTTCATTCAAAAAAATAAGTCCAATCACTTTTTATTATCTACTAACATAAAAAATACATATAATTTAAAGGTCAATAAGAAATTAAATTAAAAAATTGATTGCTATATTTTTTTTCGCCGTTATTAAATTTAAAGAAAGATTTTTGGGATTTTTTGGGGCCGTTGACTGCGAATATGAACTCGGAATCCGAAAATTCGAAATGGCGGCTCCAATATGGCAGACTCAAATGCAAAATTTTTGTTGATTTGGATGGCACCCGAAACCTTACCGTTTTTGGGGTTACTGGTTCCGAATCTGGACGCGAAATTCGAAAATTACAAAATAACAGATTCAATTTGGCGGACTCGAATGCGAAAATTCAGTTGATTTCTATGAAACTCAGTCCTCCAAAGTTTTTAGGGTCGCTGATTACGGATCCAAGTTCAAAATTCCAAAATTCGATTTGACAGACTTAGTATGTCTGACCCAAAAGTAAAAAGTTTTTTTTTAATTCTTTTTTAAAGTCAAGCCTGTAGGTTCAATTGCTACAGCGTTATGATAAATGTTGAATGAAAATGTTACGGCTGTTTAAAAAATTCCGTGAAAATTCGTCTATAAAATCTATTCTAAGTTCACATAAGTTGGGAATGGTTGAACCTATCGACCCGACTTAAATAGCCTTTTTTATAATAAATCCAATTGTGCACAAAATCGTCCTTTGAATTTTTCCGATATATTCTTAAGATTAGCTAGGACGTACATTTAAACAGATACTTTCATCTAAAATTTGATTTAAACAGCAATAACTCGGATACAGTTGATTTTACAGACTTTACTCAAGAGATATTTTTTGTAGGGAATGCAATTTCCTATAACAAACTACTTATAGAATGCCAGCATATGAAATCTGGCTCAGAAATACAATTAACAATAAAGAGAAACGCATTTCCAATGTTAATTAAATGGGAAAACTGCAAAGCCGATGAGGAACCTCTAAATATTTTTTGACAGCAGTCCCCTTTTGCGAGGATTCATTTCTAGGTATAAATTAAAGATTCCCGAGTGAGAACCTTAAAAAAAAAAGTTGCCCTGAAATGATAAACCCTAATGAATGGATGCGGTAGCGGCTCGACGCCAAGTATAAAAAAAAAAAATCAGCGCGAGCCCTGCCGGACTCTTATATACTCGAATATGACGATTTTCGGACTTTTCTTTTAGCACATACAATAATCAGAAAAAAATGGTTGTTCAACTGCTATTTACCGCTAAACCAACAATGTTACGTGATTTTTGTATAGGACTCATTTTGTAGATGACATTATGGCGCACAACTTTTGTAAGGAACGTTTTTTTTAATAAATCTCATTCCAAAAAAAAATAACACCAAAATACCGGTGTTTTTTTTTCAATAAATTTTGGTGGCCAAAAACAACTGATATTTTGTAGAAACTTTTAGGGTACATCCCTGGAGGTCTAAAATACTTACAAAAAAATTGGCACTGTTCTGGCATCCTTCAATACACGGAGAGAATGAATCTTGAAAAATTACTGTGCAATAACAGTAGTGAGGTGACAATCTGCAATTTCTAAGATTATTACTGAACAAAACACAAATTTTCATGAAACTTAAATAAAATTTCTTGTTTAAAATAGGAAATTTTATCGAAGTGTTTAGTACATTTTGATGTCCAGTAAAATATGCAGAATATAAGTTTAAAAATTGTGTGATACAAATGAAATTTTATTGTGCATTTCATTATTTTGTCTTCAAGAAATGTCCTTGAAAACGTGCCATACTTATGACGATTATTTGGATGTTTATTTTGAAATATTACATGAGCGTCCCGGTAAATTTTACCGTGCTGCATGGTAAAAATTTCCCTACAAGTGTTTACGTCAGTATGGCGTAGTATTCGAAATTTTACGTTTTGCAAGTTTAAAATAAACTTATCGCTTACGAATAAATACATTTTACCAACTTGTCCCCACGTTCAAATGTATCACGATAATTTTTACCGTGAATTTCACGGTAAAAATTACTGTTTAATTCTCTCCACGTAGAACTCATGTCTATTCCGAATGGACTAGTTCCTCTGACCCTTAATTGTGTTGCCCACGGCCATTCTTTCCTAAAACACTATTGTATCACATTTGCACAAGGGTAAAGGGAAACTGGTAAACCCGACCGATACAGGTGGCTATATTTTTACTGAATTCAGTTGGTTAGCACTATCAGGAACTTAGAAAAACTGCCTCCTCCCGCTCAGCGATGAAGACGCGAGCCAGTGCATGGCTAAGCAGACACCTAACCAAATACTGACTTCGCCAGAGGCTGCTTAACTTGAAAGATCGCCGAAGCCACATACCGTCCGCGCACCCATTGCTGTTGGTATTGGGTTTCAAACTTAATTCCCGCTGTTTTTCAATAAAAAAAAAATATATTTATAGTTTACGGTACATTCTATTTTATTCCAAGTATTGTCCTTCAGAAACTACGACCTTTTCCCATCTTTCACGCAACAAATGAATTCCACGTCAATAGAAATCATTGCTTTTTGAGACGATCCACTCATCGTTCTATTTATTGATATCTTCCAAAGACTTGAAATGCTGTGATGATAAATCATTCAGAATCGCTCGAAACAAATGATAATCAGACCGTGCTATGTCCGGTGAATACGACGGGTGAAGTAAGACTACCCAGTTCATGTCCTTTATATACTTTTTTACTGTTTCTGCTACATGTGGTCGACCATTGTCATGGAGTGAAATTACTTTGTTATGACGTTTGGCGTACTCAGGCCGCTTTTTTCTCAATTCCTGGTTTAGTTTCATTAATTGTTCTTTATAGCGAACAGCTGTGATGATTTCACCCGGTTTCAGCAACTCGTGATACACCTCTTCTTGATTCCACCAAACACACAACATCACATTTTAAGCATGAATATTGCGTTTTGGCGTTGATGGACCTGGTTCACCTAGCAGTACCCATGCTTTTTTTCATTCAGGACTTTCATAATAAACTCATTTCTCATCGTCAGTCACGATTCGATGTAAAAATGACTTCCTTTCACATCGTTCAAGCAGCAATCCACAGATCGTTTCTCGCTTTTCGAATTGTCTCTCGTTTAATTGATGTGGTAACCAATTTCCCACCATTCCAATTTAAACGTTTGCTAACAGCCATTTCAGTAACGTTTAATATATTAGACAATTCTTTAAGGGTCTGATATCGATCTTCATTGAGTAAGCCCTCCAATTCTGCATCTTCAAATTTTTTCGGCTGTCCTGGACGTTCTTTGTCTTTAAGGTCAAAATCGCCGCTTTTGAATCGTCTAAACCAATCTTTGCACGTTGTCTCAGATAGAGCGTATTTACCATAAATTTCTTGAATCAAGCAATGACTTTCAGCAGCACTTTTTCTTAAGGAGGTTGTATCGTTTCTCATGTAAAAATTATTTTCCAACTTTACACAATAAAATTTTCTAAACAGAAAGCTTAAGACAGTATTAAACTTCTGGCGGAATATGCCGATGATTCATCGTCTCAAAATTGAGATATTTATTGTTGAAGTTCGCAATTTTTTGAAAGCTTCCATAAGAGCCCATGTTAAACTTGTCATTTTCAACAATGAATATCTCGATTACCAGGCGGTGAAACCTCTCCAAATTTTTCACACATAATTAAATGCTGTTCAAAAAGATTCACGCCAAATTTCAATACATTAACTTGGAATAATCAAATATAATGTATTTTTCGTATGATGTCATATAAATATCGATATAACCACCTTAAATTGAAGCAAAAAAGCAAAGCTTCCCGAATATGTTGTTCGTTGGTTCAAAACCTGACATTTTCGATATTATAAAAAAAGTAGTGTGTACAAGTAAATTCACTCTCGAATACTGAATATTGCAGGTTATGTCCAATACTTCAACACAGTATTTTTTTTTTAGTGTTACTTCTATGAAAATAATACTAGTTACCCCATCTCATATAAAACAGCGGGAATAAAGTTTAAACCCCAATATTTTTAATATATACTTGAAGGACAACATAATACACATACTTTCAGTATAAATATTCAACATCTACTTAAAGCCTTCTTAATTAAGAAGTGTTGAATTTTTACAATGTAGCTCGAGTCGATAAAAATGTATTCGCCGTGATTCGGATAATGGAACGTTCGGATGAAGTTATCGTTTGGATAACGAAGGGTTCAGATAGTGGGAGTTCGGATAATCGAGGTTCTACTGTATTGAAATATGTACGGGTTACGGGGTTTTATGACTAGGTCAAATTTCAGGTTGATTTCTTTATTTATTTCAGAGAAATTCTACTACGAACGACATTCAAACGAACGAAGGAGTAAGTCCAAAAATGAGAAGAACACTCCCGACCAAAAGTATGTTTACACTAGTCAAGATTATGATCTGTACTAAAATATGAAAGGAAAAAAATGATGTATGAAAATTAAAAAAAAAATATTAATTGTGATTTGCATCGAGTGTCGTGGTAAAAATTTGCGTACAACCATTTTACGGATTACCATGAATATTATGTGCAACACTTGAATTTTTACATGTGCCGAATTGATAAAAATTTAAAAACTTCATACTTAGTTAGTAACAAATACAATATTCATACTCTTTGCTATATACATTCCAATATATCATGACAATTTTCATGGTGAATTTCGCCGTAAAATTTACACTATAATTGTCTACCATGTAGACTCTTCATACATATTTTGAACAACATCCGATGAGTGGGTACTTTACAACAGGAAAGTTGATGTTTGTATCGTGCTTTGAATACTGCATGATGTGCAGCAAACTCGTGGAGTCCTCCCCCCCCCCCCCCTGCTTTGCCCCTTTGTACACACTCGAGGGTGCATTTCACCGGAGACAACGAGGTCGACTTCTGCCCTCTGGCAGGCACACACATTCACTTGCTTTTATTCGATTCTCTGTTTATTCAGCAGAAGTCAGTACGTGTATGTACACACTGGTGTATAGTGACAACATTTTGAAGAGCTCGATTGAGTGCACGTGCTTTGGTCACACAATGCATCATCGAGCTTTTTTTCGACCCGAGCTTAAAACCGGTTTTTCAATGGCGTCAACGCGCTACCGGCATAATATTCAAAAAAATCCACGTTGTGCATAAATGAGAAGAAATGAGAAAATGTAGAAATGAAGAAAAGGGAAATTTGGTCGTTAATTGAACCGCGATAGCGCATGTGGACTGTGGAGTGGATGAGGAAAAGGAAATCGACTTTGCCCATGTGTCAAATTGTCAGGGCATTCTTTACGTAAATCGGGGCCTTTAAGGGCTTCAACATGGATGCCCTATCATACATTACCACAACACTGCCAGGCTAGGCCCTGCAGGGCTATGTCAGGGTCGCCAGGATTATTGAAAACATGGCACTTTTGAGGCAACCCATTGAGGACCTAGTCGGGCTTCACTAGGGCAACCCGCATTCCGAAGATTATTCAAAACATGGTCCTCTTAAGACAACTCATTGAGGACCTAATCGGGCTTAAGAAGGGTAGCCCCTACCCAAATCATGAGAAATATTGTATCAAAATTAAGTCGGGCCCCCATAAGGCAAAAAAGGGGAGCCTTATTAATTTCGAAAATTAAGAAATTTGCATTAACGCATATATTTCGTCGGGTATATTAAGAATTTGAATGTTTTTTCTTTATATTGATAATTTTAAATAATTATTTAATGGTAATCAATTATTATTAAAATATATATAGTGTTTATCATAATATATAGTATAATATATATAGTGAATTTACTTCATTTAATTTTTTCATTAATATGTTTTTCAAATTGTTTTGTTTTATAACATAGAGATTCTGAATAGTTTGTAGGAAGATTTTGGAATGCTACGTATGTTGCATTTTTTTAACCAATTTTTTCCAACGAGACTATAGCGTAATATGCGGTTAGGCCTACAGATACGTAGGTAAGTAGGATCGAATCCCGGTGTAGGTAGGAAAATTTTTCTGCGTAAATTAATGTTAGGAGTAATGGAAATAGTGGAATATGACCAAATATGATCGAAAATTAAATTCAAATTAAAATTTAAATATTTTCTTAAATGTTTAACGTTTAATAGGGCTCCCACAGGACTAGTCAGAAGGGCTCCGACTCATTTGTCTTCAAAGGCCCTTGTTGAAAAAGCGCGACCGCCCTTTCAGGGGCCAGTATGGGTTTCCACACAAGGGCCTTAATTGATTCTGGCAATTCTGATCGGGGTCTTTTTGCAACCTCAACTAAATTGACGCATGGATGGTTATCGATTTTCAGTAACCACAATATTCATATACTGTATTTTTCTCTTTTGAAGCACTTCATTCACTACATTATCCTGGTATTTGCAAAGTACCACTATTTTTTTACAACCAACTGTGCGTTCATTGCCGTGTCAATTTTTTTAAACCTTCCACGCTTTATCTAAGTAGTACCATAATAGTAAGGTTAATTCGGTAGGGATACATTCTGGAGAAAGCTCGAAGGTGACCCAAATCACATATATTCTTGACTATATTTGTTATGTTTATTTCGATGAATTTTTTACTATTATATTGAAATAGCACTAAAAATAATTAGAAAAAAATGTCCATGCTAATTCATTGTTCGTATTTGCCTTACACAGCACGATGCCTTCAGACAGTATGGACGATATCGAACTGAAGAACATTCAGCTACAATTTCCAGCCCTAAGATATCTCACGAGAGACGACGGCTCCGTAAGGGAGGAACGGGTGGAAACCGATAAGGGTAGTTTGCTTGTAGCTGTTCAAGGAAATCGGGCGAAACCTGCCATTCTCACTTACCATGATCTAGGCCTTAATTGTAAGTATACTTATACTGTTAAATTAATTTCCAGGATCTGTGACACAAAAAAAAAATCCGTCGGTATTTTAAAAAAGTTGTGATTTCTTTCTGATTTTTTTTATTTAGAAATTTCGAAGTTACAAAATGTACAATAAATAGAGATTACTTTTTGTGATCAAATACTAATTGTAAATTATACTTCTCATTGAATATACAAACTCGTATATAAATATGCTATGGAAGTTTGCATCATTGGAATACCATGAAAGTTCTTTCTAAAATTTTTAAATTTCCTAAATTGGAAAATATCCAGTACTTTTCATCGGTTTTGTCTCTGGTGTTTTGAAAGAAATATAAGAATCATCAAATTCCGTCGCCTACATTTCTTTAAATAATTTAGAGAATGTTAAGAAAATAAGAAATTCTATTGGATTCGATCAACGCAAATTTTAGTGTCATAAGCAAACAGGATTTGTTGAATCTAAGTCTGTTTTCTGTTGAAGTTAAATGTTCAATATCTGTAAAACTCTTCGATTTAACATGTTCATTTGGCGATCTCAACGTGACCTAAACGTTCTGCTCCTAATAGACGATTATCAAACTTTAGCCGACATCCATATGCGAATGTCCGGGAATAAACGCGGCAGTGAAAATTTGGCGTTTGTCTAAGTCCGGTATCTACCAAAATGTTCTATCTTGAATACCAATTGGATATCGATGCGTTAGGACCAATTTTATTTTTATAGCCAAGCCAAGCCCTGTATGGACACTTTGTGAGATTGGGATACTTAATTAACTCATGAATCCACTCAAGCTAATGTGCAAGTACTGCGTACTGAGAGATCATAGTTCACGAACTCCTAATTTCCTAATTAATTTTCGGATGAATGTTTCGGCTAGAAATATTGGTATTTCATGTGACATTGTCCTGGAGCCTAAAAGGCCAGGAGAATAAGATAGATTTGAGAAACTATTTTTCAGTTTTCTATACTTTTTTCATAATTTAATAATAAATAAATAAAAACTGTTGTCTAATCACCAACTTCGAAAATGTGGATTTAAGAAAAATGTCCGGTCATTATATAAACTTACTTCTAATACTTGTTTGGGATGTACGATCCTATTGGCTACCGTCAATTTTTATTGGATGTCCTTAAAGTATGCAGGGAAAGTTCCATAGATACTTCATATATACTTCCAAAAAAAATATAGAAAATTATGGATTTACATTACATTTTTATGGCTTCCGTTTCACATGAGATAAAGCAATCTGTTCCATTACCTGACGCTTCCCACTGTTATTTATTAATATCTGTCGACAATCTGCGTAATCACACAAGGATCTATGACGGTTTGCTAGGTCAGAATTTCCTTTTTGTACCAGGTAGCTATAAAAAAGGGTCTACAAGCGTTACGCGACAAACTCACGCTAGCGTTTGGTCACAGATTGAACATTTGGCGACCAGCCGTGGCTCTCGAATTTTTGTATTCCTTCCTTCTCATAAGTTTTTTCCCTTTTTTTTAGACATGAAAAAAAATTAGTTATTTATGTTTTAAGAGTTTTATTTTGCGTACGTGACGTTTTCTAATATGTAAAGATTGAATTTAAAAAGCGTAAAATTTCGACTCGGGAAAATGCACATTCCTATTTTTCAATTTTCTGTGCCCCTCTCCCCTTTGGAGATGGCTCTTGTAATTTGTGACGACAAAAAGCGCCCACGAAACCACCGAAATTTCTGGCTCTTTGCTCACTGATCACGAGAGTCAGTCGTCCTTAACCAGTCGACATATAAAGTCAGAAAATAAGAACTCTCCGCGAGATCACGATCCTTGTTGTTTTGACCTGTCATCACTCTAAAATCCTATCTACGCGTAACTTCACTCAAAACTCACCATCTTTCTTCTAATTCACATTTTGTATTTACATTTTACTTAAGGGGAGAAATACCTTTGGAACCTTTAAAAATGTTTTTTTTTTTTTTTCATCGTTTGTTAGTATAATATCTTAAAAATATGGTTGCAAAGTTTTAAAGCAAAATTGGAAGTACTTTTGATACATCCTAGCCTAGGAACGTGAAGCGCTTGGTGCTAGAGCACGCTGTAGAGATTTCAATGAATCAAATTTCTCAAAACTGTGTTTCTGAAAATGGCGTAAGCGATAACTCGAAAAATGATTGATCGATCTCAGTAGAATTTTGCACAGATATAACTAACAATATTACCTTATACTTGAAGCTACGAGATTAGAAAAATGATTGAAAAAAATGTATTTTTCTAATGGAAAATAACGCGAAAATTTTGGTGTAAAATTCGAACTCTGTTTTAAAAAGCGTGCCATTTTTTTGATTTTTAATTGTATGCACTTTTTTGTGTTTGAATCATACCACATAAATGTGCACAATGAAGGAAAAATTATCTAATTTTTTTCATACCCATACAGCAGAGACTAGACCTTACGCCATTTTACACTTCACACTATAACTTTGCCGGAAGGCAGCCGTATAACTTCGCCATTTTGAGACATATTGTTTCAAAAAAAGTACGCTGTAATTGGAAAAATTAATATTGAAAAGGATCTGAATTTTTGGAATCAATAAACATACCGTTACCTGTTCAAAAAAATAATGAAAATTCCCGTATTTGTGCTAATCCGAAGGTATTTTTCCCTTTAATTATTATCAATAATATTTATTTCTGCTGTAAAAACAGAGTTTAAATTGAGTGTGTTAAAATTAACTGGGCAAATTCTAATTACCTAAGATTTTTTAAGTAGAATCATAGGCGTTCCCGTAACGATACTTTTCATAAGATCCCAATTACGCGCGAGCACAATCTTTGAGCACTGAGAAAATATTAACATATGATAATTAATTGATCTATTATCGTAATAGTTACTCGAACATGTGACCTTAATTATATCTATAACAATGAGTTATTTAAAAAAGGTATAAGTCACTATAGCAAAATGACGATTGGCCAGATTATTATCGAGTGGTCAATCTTTATTATTTCAAATAATTTTTCATGAGCAATATCATAACTTTTGGCTTTGTATTTTATTACATAGCCATTTTTTGAAGGACCTCCGGTAGAACGGTTGTAGCTTTACTGTTCGAAGGAATGTTATTTCAAAATATTTTTGTTATTCTTTTCAATGTATTTTCTTTGAAAAACACAATTATTTGTTCATTATTATATTATAGTTTTCTTGTTTAAAAATCCGAAACAACATTATTTTGGCCTTCTCACTGGCCCCTTAAAATTACAATGAATAGTAAAGTATCATTTCATGATCGAAATTCATATTAACTTTTTTCTAATTATGCAAGAGTCAAACGTTTCTCATAAAGACTCAAGATTATTGAGTTCTCAAAAAAAAAATGACTTCATTCGCTTTTCAGACATTTCGAGCTTCCAGGCGTTCTTTAATTACATCGACATGCGCGTCTTACTCGAAAACTTTTGCGTATATCACGTAAATGCACCTGGACAAGAGGAAGGAGCTCCAATGCTATCTGAAGAGTGAGTAATTCACTTTTTACCAACATTTCGTATTCATAATATTTATTAGAGATGCTTTTTTATTCTGGCAGTTTTTCGAGAGTATCATTATTAATTGGTCTTTTATTATTTATTATCGAGGAAATTAAATTGCAATCCACGTAAAAAGCTCCGTAAACTTATATTAGCGATCATTTAATTGAACGAATTATTTCACATAGTAAACATCTTAAATCTCAGACTATTCAATTTACAGGAATCTGACCGTCGCTCTGGTCTAGTGGCTAGCATGTTTGCTTCTAAGCCAGAGTGTCGTAGGAGGTCCTCGGTTCGAATCCCGGTCCCACAGCCTTTTCACGAGAATTAAATACGAGCGTGACCAGCTCCAGATGTATATATGAGGTATACACAAGTACCTGTCCATGTGTATGTCACATGTATGCAGCTGTAGTTCGTGTTTACATTCTCGGGACAGGGCGTGACGTAGCTCCGGCACTGTGAGGCGAACCCAGGACCGGCTGTAGTGGCACAGGTTTCCCGCAGTTTCCCTGGGCCCATGGAATCGTGTGCCATAGCGAATGCGCTACAGAGGGGGAAGTCGGATGCGGCCGCATGCTGGGGGCCTGGTTACTGATGGGGACCAGACCCCCAGGGGGGACTGGCTACTGACCGGGGCTGACTGTGTAGTGGGCGAAAGCCTCTAGGCAGAGGGAAAATAAATATAAAAAAAAAAAAATAATAATAAAAAATTTACAGGAATCTAAAAATCTAGACTTCGTAAAACTGTAATGATTCCAATTTACACTTTGATGATTTTTGTCCATCGTGACATAATAGTTTTACCTTTTCAATCGGATGATAAATAAATTCGAACCGCATTGCAGAATTTGCATGTTTATCCCTATTTGTTACAGTGTGCTTTTGAGTCAAATAGATCGATGAAGAGGTCACGTGGGAGGTGAAAAAAGCTACAGCTTTTTAAAATATTTTTATACATAATATGTATAGTGTATATATCGTCTAATTTGTACGATTACACTGAAAAGCCAATTTTGTTGAAGCAGTTAAATATTTTGTTGGATACGTTCAACAAAACTATTTTGTCTAGCCAACAAAATGTTTTATTGTTTCAACGAAGTTTCGTTTCAGTTGAACTAAGTTTTGTTGTAACATTGAAAATTTGGTTGCCTGGACGAAATAATTTTGTTGAATACGTCCAACAAAATATTTGAATATTTCAACAAAATTGGGTTTGCAGTGTAATGTGAACAGTAACAAAGATAAACAATTGGGAATGTGTTCCTTTTCAGTTACATCTATCCGACGATGGATGAGTTGGCGGAACAATTGCTTTTCGTTCTCGGACACTTTGGTCTTAAATCGGTTATTGGCTTCGGCGTGGGCGCCGGTGCTAACATCCTGGCGCGATTTTCGCTCGCTCATTCAGAAAAAGTCAATGCACTATGCTTGATTAACTGTGTCTCGACGCAAGCAGGATGGATCGAATGGGGCTATCAGAAGCTAAATGTCCGTCACCTGAGATCACAGGGCATGACCCAAGGCGTTCTAGACTACTTGATGTGGCATCACTTCGGCAGGGTAAGAAATTAACATAATTTCGGTATCTTTGTATCCATGAGGTTTAGGAGTGAACATTTATAATGGAATTTGCACTTTTCGAGGGAGGCAATGGTCTGGAGATAATAATGTTTCTTCAGATAGAGACATTTTAAGATCGTTATTGACATTTAAATGAGATGGATAACTGTTTTCCATAATCTAATTAAGAAGTTTAAAGGCCGATCGAAAGTCACCGTATAGGGAATACCGAAGCAAATTGGAGGACCTCAAAAATTGGTAAAAAATTGTTTTTTTTTTTTTTTTTTTCATTTTTTATATCATCTCAAAATCGAAAAAATAATCTCAAAATTTTTTTTTCCAACATTTATTCATTTTTTATGTTACGTCAAAAATAAAAATAATTCTTCTTTTTACCAGAAAAAGCTTTTATTTTAAGGTCAGATTTTTTTTTTCAATATATTTCTTCATTTTTTAAATTCATATTCATTATTGTAAATTACTATTAATTAACGTAGTTGCAAAGCTCAGTAAATCTTGGATATAACTTGTAGAATATCCGAATAATGTTAGTTATATCTTATAAGGAATGTAAAAAGTTATCAAATAATGAAAAAAATAACAAATATAAAGTTTAGCGCTTCAGAAATTACAACATTTCACACATTGTATAGAACTTTTATCTCTATATCTGCAAAACTAAACGGTGAAAATCATAGTTTTTTTTTTACAAACTTCGTCATGTGTTCCTCCGTAATCGAACATTTTCTAAAATAAAATTGGTATAGAAGGTTCAGTTATTGTCGGAAGAGTGAAATTTTCAAATGCTTCTTATAAGAATCGCAAACTCGTATAAAACTGCGGAATCTCTGATAGGAAAAACAATGATGCACAAAATTAAAGTATCCCTAAAATTTTAACAGAAATTATAAATTATTTTTATAAAACAATAGAAAGAATTTCGAAAATTCAAAAAACAAAATTATTTTTTTTATTAAATTTTTTTTCAACTTTCCAAATTGTTTCCATTGTTTTACGAAAAATAAGATTCGTTTGTCATCATATACGTTAATGATAAAAATGACCTATCGTATAACTCAATTACCGTCTAAGTCAACGTTTTCCATATAAAGTGAACGGAATCAACTTAAAAACCATAATGTAAGATAACGACCAAAATTTTAAACATAAAAAAAAAATTATGTCAAAAAAGATTTTTTCACAAATTTTTTAGAGGTACCCCATTTCGTCCCAAAATTATTATTATTATTTTTTTTTATTACAAAAAAACAGAATACGTTTCTCGATTATGAGTGAAAAGAGATAGACAAAGTTGGTTAAACTTGAAAAAACAAATTTCCTTAGCTACCTCGTTTTGCCCCCGTCTCCCCTAAGTTCATCAATCAAAATAAAGAACACGATTTTCAATATTAATTGAAATTTATGATCACAAGGGATGTTCCAAGTCATTATACCATCCATTTTAATGCAGTACCGGAACCCAGTCAATGAACTCACGATTTCAATTTTGGAATAAAAATCCTCGTAATAACTTTGCCCAGCTTTCGCAAACGTAAATTCCAAACACAATTAACTGAAATTTTACATTGAAAACTGATTTTTAGTCGCGTAATTTTAAATTGCTATCGATAAATTTATATGATTAGTTCTGAAGGTATTTTGAGCGGTGACTGCCCTAAATAACCGTGTTAAAAATAACCGGTATAAAAACGTCCCAAATAAATAACCGGTGATTAAAATAACCTTGACAAAACTAACCGATCATGATAATAACCATGACGATAATAATCGCCGTTTAATATAACCCACTTATTCCTAATTCTAGGATACTCTTAGGTTTGAATTATATAAAAAACAAAAGCCGTATATAAATCAAACCTAGGGTGGTTCAAACCTAGGGTCGTGAGACCTTAAATACATGAAAATACTATTCGCACTTGGTCATAAAGTTTAAATTCATATATAAATCAAGCCTAGAATGGTTTGAATCTAAGGTGATGAGACCTTAAATACACCGAAAAACTATTTGCTCTTGGTCATATACTATTTAAACTTGGTCGTATAGTTTAAAATCATATATAATTCAAACCTAGCGAGATGAGACCTTAAATACATGGAAATACCATTTGCACTTGGCCATATAGTTTAAAACCATATATAATTCATATCTAAGATGGTTCAAATATAAGGTGGATCAAACTTAGGGTAGTGAGGCCTTAAATACATGGAAATATTAGGTTATCTAAAAAGTATTTTCCGATTTTTTATTAATTTTTGAATGATTTTTTTTTAAGTTGAAAATCGATGTTATATAAGTACATATGTGCCATTATTATCCTTGACCTTTTGCCATTTTTCGGGTAGTTTCATAATTCCATCGGTGTAGAACTTCTGTGGTTTAGTGGCGAAAAACTCGGCGACATGTTTTTCGGCTGCTCTTTTGTCGGCCAATTTTTTTCCATCAAGGAAGTTTTGCAAAGACCGAAACAAATGATAGTCAGACGGTGCAAGATCCGGGCTATACGGTGGGTGCATCAAAACTCCCCAACCAAGTTCGGTCAATTTTTGGCGAGCCATCAAAGATGTGTGTGGCCTGGCGTTGTCATGGTGGAACACAACGCCCTTTCTATTGACCAATTCCGGGCGCTTCTTTTGAATTACTTCCTGTAATCTGGTCAATTGATGACTGTAAAGTACCGAATC
This sequence comes from Rhimphoctona megacephalus, assembly GCA_963989365.1. Classification (NCBI taxonomy): domain Eukaryota; kingdom Metazoa; phylum Arthropoda; class Insecta; order Hymenoptera; family Ichneumonidae; genus Rhimphoctona; species Rhimphoctona megacephalus. Next base: position 26,047,036 of record OZ022420.1, read on the forward strand.
GACCGTTTGACCAGGTCCCAGAATTTCATAGTAGACAATTCCCTTCCAATCCCACCATACACTCAGCATCACCTTACTGGCCGTCAATCCGGGCTTTGCAGTCGTTTGTGGTACTTCACCAGGCTTCGATCATGATCGTTTGCATTTGACGTTCTTGTGTTGTATCCATTTTTCATCGCCCGTTATTAATCTCTTGAGAAATGGCTCCATTTTATTGCGTCTTAACGACGTATCGCAGATTTCGATACGGTTAATTAAATTTCGTACAGTCAATTCATGTGGCACCCAAACATCGAGTTTTTTTGTATAACCAGCCTTTGTCAAATGATTCCAAACTGTTTGATGGTTAATGCCCAGTACGTCAGCGATGTCTTGACAGCTTGCATGCCGATCTATCTCGATCAGTTGCAAAATTTCATCGGCTTTTTCAGTGAGAAGCCGGCCGGAGCGAGGCAAATCTTTCACATCCAAATTTCCACCACGGAAACGTTCAAACCAATTACGCACGGTACGATCAGTTACAGCATCCTCACCGTAAACTGCACAAATTTCTCTCCATGTTTGTGATGCGTTATAGCCTTTTCTATAGTGAAAAAGTATCACATGGCGTATTTCTTCAGAAATTTCACTCATTTTTAAACGTTTATAACTTTTGACACAAACAAAGGCTAACAACACTCTCTTTACAAAAATATAACCTCAAATGTCACCTTTCAAACGCGCGTTGAGTTGGCTGAATCGGATGAGTAGTTCCCGATTTACCGTCATCAATACCATCCACTGTCAAAAATCGGAAAATACTTTACTATTTGCACCAGATCATATACTATTTAGACAATTTTCTAAGGATCCTGGAATGAACCTCTAGACCAAAACACTCTCTAGGACAGTCCTGGAATGTAACGAAGTCCTGGAAAGCAACCTCCTATAAATAAAATTGTCCTGGAATATACCGTCTGACCTACATTAATATATACGCCGGTTATTTTTTTTCGGTTATTTTGATCATGGTTATATTTAGAGGTTATTTTTACAACGGTTATTTTGAAAACGGTTATGTAGGGTCGCAACCACTTTGAGCTTATCCAACAAACTGAAAAAATTGCGATCACATTTTTAAAAAGGGACTTGAGATCTTCCAGATGCATCCACCAGGATAAAATATTGTCCCCACCTCTATGGGCCTTGGGAAAGTGTAGCATTGATTGGAAATATTTGGTTTAATATTGTTATGATTTATATATATATATATGAAATAAAACAGAGATTTGGAGTAAAGATTTACTGACACCGTCCAGCAAATTCATTAAGACCGATTCCACATGATCAGAGTGCGTGCGACATTGTTCTCGTGACCGGATGAGTCTGATGAAAGAGTTACAATTTTATCTAAATAAACCGAAATTAAACCAAATAAGATTACCAAAATGATTTCTATTTTTATCAACACTATTTTAATTTACTTCTTCGCTTTATTATTTTATTTGTTCAAAGCTAACATCAATTGGTATTCAATTCAATAAATATTCAAGTTTTTCGATAATTTACTGAAAAGCTCATTTTTGTACGAAAAGTACGCCACTCGGTTCATTTGAATATTTCGATTTTCATTGAGTAAGTTACAGAATATTAAATGTTCCATATTCATTTCCGAATATTTATATCATCAATCGACATTTTAGATTTTTTAAAAATTCTCCCATTATCGATTCACTTACGAGAAATTCAAACTCTAGAACTTTTGTCCGGAACGCATAGTTCAATTTTTTTGTAGTTAGAGCCGCTGGTACGCTCTTTCGTGAAACATGAAAATTTAATTCAAACGTCATCTTCTCGTATCCTCGAAGATTTTCTTTCTTTCTCACTCATAACTGTAATATATTTTTTTATTATGCAATACACATCTTTTGGAATAAAATATAATTGTTATCACAGTGAACATCGCTCTATGAGACAAAGGCCACAGCTATTCAATTAACTTTTACAATTTTTTTATGTACTTTAAAAACTAATATCACACCTGCTCGCCATCTGTCTTCTCTTTCGCATATGTGTACGCGTCCTCTCCTACTTTTACACCTTCTTACTTTTAAGCCTTCTTTTGTTTTTGGACGATTGTTCCGCTGGAGGTTGAGGAGGTTAAGCAGAGTATTGGAGAGGGGAGATCCGTAGTTATCTTATTTTGAGTCGCCTTGAAGTTCCATGATTGCGGGATCAGTCTGAGCTGGACCGAGCAAGAAGTCTGATTTATATAGGCGCCACTGGTTTGCTGCTGGCGTCCTTATGGCACCAACAAGAATGGCGAGGGGATAAGAGAGACTCTGGTACTTCAGATTTCAACAATACTCTTTTAAGAGATTTTTTACCACGATTGTATTCCACCATTTTTCTTCTGACACACGCAATATCGCTTTTTGTGCGATACCTAAGAATACGTGAGATAATTATTGACTCATTTTGTGTTGTCTGTTTTAGGGAACCGTGGAGAGAAATCACGATCTCGTACAGGTCTATACCAATTACTTCGAACGTCGCGTAAATCCAACAAATCTGGCCCTCTTCATCGACAGCTATGTGCGTCGTACAGATCTCAATATTGTTAGGGAATTGGATCCCACACGCAAGAAGGACGGATCGACCCTTGGTGTTCCGGTTATCAACATAACTGGATCGTTGAGTCCTCATGTCGACGATACAGTCACTCTCAATGGACGTCTCGACCCTACCAATAGCTCCTGGATGAAGGTAAAATCTTCATTGCTCGTTTATAGTTAACCTTTAAACTATTCGATCATGTGTCATGTTATTCCGTTCAATTATTTCACTAATTTAATTATAACGAATGACGTATGTGTGTATTGCGAGGGGGGGGGGGGGGGGGGGGGCAGGGGGGCGGGTTGAAATTCCGAACTTTAGAAATCAGAATGCTCAAAATTCCGAATTTATTTATCTAGAACACAATACTCCTGGAAATTTACAATTCCAAAATTTTGCAAACAGAATTATTGTATAACCGAAAATAAAAGTCCACTACGAAATTAAGTGAGAATAATCATGGATCCGACCGATAAAACGTCAACATGAAAACATAGCACGTAAAACATGTATCAACTTCTCATAATCAGAGAGTCCATAGTTCCGAAAAAATGTGGAGTTATATATTTAAGATCCTGAATGGCGAAAGTTTCTACAGAGAAAAATTCCGAAAATAGAAATATCCGATAGGTGTAAACATCCTGATATTATATGTTTACAATAGAACGTGAAAGATGATCAATACTTAGAAAAAATTCTACCGAGAAAGATCAAAATTCCGAAAGAATAGTACTTTGAAAGATCAAAATTCCGAAAAAATTTTCCCCGAAGATCGAAACTCCGAAAATCCATGTGATACAGCAGTGGTGCTGCCATCTAAACGCATCAGGCTTACATGCTATCTGCTTTTTGTATGAGTTTTCGGAATTTTGATCGTTCTGAACGTTCTATATCGGAATCTTACACTATCTAAACTTGAGTTTTCGCAAACTGGATGATCGAAAATATGATTTTTGGATTCCAAAACTTTCGGGAACCTGACGAATCTCTTATTAGCTTTTATTATATTTAAACTTTCTGATATAGTTCGTTTTCAAGAATAAAAATTTCGGTAATTTGTGGCATGTTTAATATTACATATTCGAAGTTTTGTGAGTCGAATTACTGGCCATTCAAATAAAGCGTTGATCTCAATCATACAATTTCTGAAAATTATCTCGTTTAAGAAATCACATTTATATCCTTTTTCTATCGCTACTCGTACCGTTCTACATCATTTACAGTCAACTGTGTAGACTTTCGCTGGCATGATCCTTACGAAGCTCTCAGTTTCGGAACATTAAAATTAGGAATTAGTTCGAAACTTCAAACCGGCCTCGGGGGTAGATAGAGATAGAGAGAGAGAGACAAATATTGTTTTTTATTCAAAAAATTTAGTAATGGAAATCTACTCTATTTAATCAACGATAAAAAAATCTCATTATCAACATTAAAATACATACAGTGAAATTTATATATATTCATATTTTCAAGTTGACAAAAATATTTTTAGTTTATATTCATCATGAAACAATACAATAAATTTGAAAAAATGCATTACAACCTTGATTTTTGCAAGTTTTATTTGCGTGAGAATTAAAAGTTAGAATTTTTCACTTAATATTTGTTTGGATTGATTCTCAATCAAAATTATGTGCTTTTACCAGTGGTTCTACCTCCAATGCATTCTAAACCTGTCTTTTATTTCAATCATGCGTCGTTTATCCCAAAATAAGTTGAGATTTTTATTTGAATATGTTTTCATTGTTTTTTTAGATATCAGATTGTGGTATGGTATTGGAAGAACAGCCGGGAAAAGTGAGCGAAGCATTCCGACTCTTTCTTCAAGGGGAAGGATATGGTAAGTGAGCGTCGTCGCAATCCTACTCGATGATAATTCAATCATCGCCAAAGTATTGAATTAAGAGAAAGAGTGAAATAAATGAGATTCGAGATATAGATGAAAAAAAATTTTATTGAAAAAAAAAAAAAAAAAAACGAAACAATAATAGTATGCACGCCTTGAGGTGGCTTGAATAATTTTGCGGGAAATGTGCTGCGAGTCTATCTGAACGAAAAAGTGGAATAAAAGTTGATTGCAAAAAAAAATTTGAAACGATCGTTCGAGCACCTCAACGATATCGATTTCTCAAATTTTCGCGAACGGCTACGTAGCATCCCGCACGTGATAAATTTTAAAAGGCAAAATAAAGAAAATGAGAAAAAAAATCGGAAAAAGAAGGTAAAAGTGAAAGAAAAAAATCGGCAATGAAATTAGTGTTAAGTTTGCTTGAATCTCTATTCGGTTGACATATATTTATATATATATATATATATATACATACATATATGTATACATATATTCACCGTTTGTATTTTCAATTATAAATTGAAGGATTGGCCTAAGTAAAAAAAAACTAGGGGTTTGTAAAGATTACCCTTGTATACAATTTTAGACGACACTGTATTGCAGAGTTTACGATGACGTTATTCGCTGACCTTGTTGAATAAAAGAAAAAAAATACAGAAACAATAATCAGAACGAAGATATAAAAACAAAATAATTCCAGTTTACAGTAGTGGACCGTATAAACGCGAAAAATACGGTGCAGTCTAAAAACGAGCGTTTTGACAACGAAAAAAAAAAAAAGAAAAAACAACAACAAAATTAATGTAGTCGTATCTTCATTATTTGATCGTTAATCTCGTATGCTAATCGCGAATGACGAGTAAAATATCAGACACGAAAACATTATCAGTTTTAAGATTGCACGTAGTGAAGGAAGAACAAAAAATAATGGTAGTTAAGACTTAAGAAACCGTGTCGAACGTTCAATGTGTCCGATAGAGTAATAATTATAAACTCATCAAGTAATTTATCCGTACGTAAACACGAGTAATTGTCGTTATACATGGGAAAAATACATAAAAATCATCACGTCCGTTAAAAAGTGGCACTGTACTAAAAAAAAAAAAATTCGCATTAATATGGTTATTAAATCGCGTTTGTTATTCTGTTTGGCTTTTTGGTCACAGAAACACACCTGCACTAAACCACTCAAACACACACTTTAAAGCTTTCCTCAGAACATTCTTTTTTGTTTTTCCAGTCCATCCTCAAAATCCCTTTCGTCTTTTTGATCTGAAAAATAAGATTTTTTCAAGGGCTGACACATTTCGAATGTTAGACAAGATTATTGTCATTATTTTTCGTATATTTTTTCCCAACTGTAGAATACTTTCAATTTTTAGTAAAACGCGCATGTTTCTATTATCAGTCTCAACAAATGTTCACAATTTTTTTTTATTGAAAAAAAAAAAAAAAAAAAGACATTCTCCAATTAAAAAGAAATGTACACTTTCAAAGACTTGTAAAAAATAGTGGGATTGAAAAAAATGAGGAAACATTATACGGTTGGACCAAAGTTACGAGGTCAATAGTTCTGCGTTTCAGAGTGTATCAATTTTTATTTTTTTTTTAACGATTATTTGGATTAAATAAATTCGAGACATTTTGTCCTTTCCATTAATCGATCAGTAGAGGCTTATACAATTTCTAATAATTAACGACTTACGAATATCTAGATAATTATGCTAATGTCACGTGCGCGCTATTCATGTGCTACGTTATACTGTTCCTACCATTTAATCACTGTCATCGCGCATCATCGTCCGTTTTTAATATATTTTTTCTAACACGTATCATTATCACGGAATTACATTATGATTGTCATTATTCGCTACTTATATTATTGCGGTTAATATTCCGACCGTTACACTCATTGTTATAGTCGAAGATTTTTATTCATTCCTGTACGAAATGGCTTTATACATTACCCCGAGGGGTTGGATTTCAGAGTTTCGAGGGTGGAACATTTTTATTTTATTCATAAAACGTCAAATTGAAGGCAACCAAAATTTCTATAAAATCTACTGTTTCGTTTTATCATTTTCACGATTCCTTTATCGAATCGAAATCCACCCCCCCCCCCCCCCCACCCCCCTGCATAATCGACGATCATGTATTTTACATTTTTGTTTTCGTCCGACGGCGATTCTCGCTCATTCTAGATGAATAAATAGCATAGATGAAAAAAATAGAGAAACAAGTGACGAGAAAAAAAAGAAAACACTCACAGACACATAACAATAAAGAAAAAAATAAATAAATCGTATCATCGTATCTAAGCTCACTGTAACCATTTTTATTCTCTAAATGAAGAGGAAATATAAAAAAAATTACTTGTTCACCGACTTGCGCCTTTATTTCCCACGCGTCTCGGATCGATCGAGTGGTACGTATTACTTCAACTCATCACTGAAAAAAGGAAAAAAAACAAAAGTAGTAGATTTTGTTTATTTTCTTATCTTGTTCAGCTTTTTGGCTATAAAGATTGCTTTTTTCTTTAGTAATCGTTATTATTATCGAGTTTATACACTCGCCATCACCCGGGTCTCGAGATTTTTCACAGCCATTAAAGTCGATGGCATTAAAAAAGCAATTATTTTGTTATCATACGTTACGAAAAAAAAAAGTCACCTTCGATACGCTTCTAAATTCGCCATTAACGCAATTATGCCGCACCTGCATTCACACACTTTTGTCATTCATCCTATTCGAGGTTGTGTATTTTGTTTTTGGTTTAAAAAGAAATGTATTTCTTATGCGTTTTAGTGGTGAGATCCCCGCGGAAGACTCTGACGTCGACAACACCCGAAGGTAATTGTAATTAGGAATTGAGGGCACCGAGGAATCGAACACGCTGATGGTCAAAATTTTAAGGCCAAAATCCTCTAAATGTTAAGTAAGTCGGTACTAAGAATTTTTACGAGAAATTTGTATTTACATTTCCGACTTTGCTAAGGAAATATTAATTTACGTGTTCAAGTATTAAATTTTGAATTGCAGTATTGAAAATTATTCCTGGAAAATGGTTGTAAATTTGAAAAGTTTTTTACGATTTTTCATTAGTGAGCTCAATTGATTTTTTATTTATTTTTCAGTCTTATAAATTCACAGTCAACATGCACCAGAAAAATTATTAATGTTCCTCAAAATGGACTAATTTATTGCAAGCTCACGGGGAAGAATTTTCTTTATAATTCATTTATACCTTAATTTTAAATATACTTAAACAAATGAATATTGCGCCACGACATAACTCTCGGACTATTTGTTAAATTTCAAAATTCACCGACATTAAAAAACGATCCAAAGGTATTTTGTGTAATGTAAAAAACAAAAATTAATACATACGTCAGTTACGGACTATTTTTTATCCAAAAATTTACTTACATAGATAAATAAGCCAAAAGTATTTAGTGTAATTAAAGAAAGCTCGAAATTAACAATGAAGCTTGAACAGAAAAAAAATCGTTGAAAATTTTTTTTTACAAATTCATAATATTCCGGGCATGATTTACTGTAATTGCATTCAATGCTTTGGACGTTAAAAAAAACAAATGAAAAAGCCAAACGACTATTTCCATGTGTTACGAATCATTCATCTGTCAAAACGTGATTAATTGAAAATTTTCAATAATATACTAATCAAGTGATGACAAACACAAAATTCAAAAAGAAACCGCAGTTTACCGCGCGTCTCCTTTATTACCGATCGAGTTTCATATATAATTGGTTGATTCGTATAAAAAAATCCTCGCTGAGATGTGCCGCGATCCGCAGTGACAGGTGTATTATGATTCGAATTGAAAAAACAAACTGACATCATCTCCGTTATTGTGATTATTATTATCTGCGTTAAAAACCAACCCGTTGGAAGCAATGAATTAAATAAATGTTATGAGAAAGAGCTATCGTCTGCGTGTCTCCGAAATATAGCGAGATTCCTATCTGTAGAGAAACTGACTTTTTTCCACATAGCAGCTCACTCGATTGTGGTAGGAAGCGTAAAAAAAAGAAAAAAAAGAAAAAAAAAAAAAATATATACAAAACCAAAAGTATTGAAAACCAAATAGCAAAACGACAATAATTGCACCGAATATATCAGTAGAATAGATCTTACTTATGAATCCTCACACATTTTTTATTTTTTTCTCGTTTATTCTGTGTATTTTTAAAACAGAAAAAAGAACACGCACACAACAAAACACGTACACGGAATACTCATTTTAATTCGCATGTGCGCTTGCTTTTATGTTACATGAATTTTGGTTTTTCTTTCTTTATGCCCGCGTTTCGAATTTGCTACGCGATTTTTACACGCGGAAGGATTTTTTTTTTTTTTTTTTTTTTGGTTTTTATTTATTTGATTATTTGTGGTGAGTGTGTGGTCAAAAGACATATAAACATATGTAGATGAGCGGCTGTTTAACGGCCGCGAACGTGCTTTAATTATTATTAGTAGTAATGAAAATAAAATTCTTTCCAAAAGTGACAATTAAATGAAAAATTTCGTTGATTTTCCTTCCAGTTGCCCCGCTCTCACCATTGAAAATGGCTGATTACCGGCTAGCATCTCTCGAGGGCCTTAATCACATCTGCAGCAAAAAAATCGACTGGCCTACAGCGACTATTCATATTACTGAAAATCCCATATCGGAAGCCGTCGTCTGCTAAACGAATCTAATCATTTGGGTCCATTTTTACATCTTTCCATACGGGATGTGTCGATTCAATTGGACAATTGCGTGATTCCTCATGAAAAACGTTTCGAAATTTTTGTGATATATTATTCTTGAATTTTTTTACCCATTATCGAAACCATTCACGATCTGCTTGTCATACAAAAATTTGATATTTTATACCCAATAAACAAACTTACCATTTTTACGAAAAATTTTAATAACAATATCTATCAACATTATTTGCACATTCAATTTTTTACAAAGTGTATATCTGAATGCGACAAAATTTCTTCAAACTTTGAATACCAGTTTTGAAAATAAAATATGAATGTACCGGCTGATTGTGAATGGTTCAATTTGTCCTGCGACATTGAAAATAATTTGAAAAAGATGAAACGTCGTAATAATAAAGAAGCAGTTGAGACATTCTTTCACGAGAAAATACGTAATCTCGAAGTCGTCCAATTAAATTGTAATATCCTGCATATCGAGTGGACGTCGAAGATAGAATTTATCTTTAAAATAGATTTATCTTTAGATTTAATTTAAAAGTCCAGAAAACCGAACAATAGCAGAACGAACAACATTTATTGCTAACATCATTCGCATTTATGTCGTGGGGGGAGGGGGAGGGGGGGGGGGGGGGGAAGAAATTTTTTTTTTCATTCGTTCGATCTTGCGCCATTCGCGTGTTTCCCGTTTTTATCATTTTTGTTAAGGGTTTTTCAATGACGCGCGAGGTTTCGTCGGGACAACGGTCAAACGTCTCCACTACATACGTCTCGACAATTCAAAACTTTATCCATCTTCGTCATCAAATTTATCTTAGAAAAATGGAATTAATAATAATTGAATGATTGAGCTTGAAAGATTCGCTAATTTATCAGTGATTTTTGAAAGGGCACAGTGAAAATATCAACGATTCGAATTATTAGAGATAATTCGTTGAAGAGACATCCATACTGCGACGAAAAATAAGTATATCGATATTTTAAACGGTCAATTTTTTAATATTTATTCTAAATTGACGCTCAAAGTTTGAAGTCGCGATTTACAGTGGAATCTCGGCAATTCATGCAGCATTTAACAGAAAATATTAGAGGAGAAGAGGAAATCGATGATTGAAATAGAATTCCTTGCAGATAAATTATACGTAAGAAAAAAATAAATCTATTATTCTAGTGCTGGATGGACGAGATTCTAATGCATGTATCAACGTCATCGCGACACTGAAAGATGCTTCATGCTCAATTCTTTTAATCTTGAGGTGATCATTTTTTATCACGGTGAATTCGTAAAAAGAAGGCAAAAAAACACAAGTAAAAATAAGGAAATCATGAACGATAGTAACTCACAAAAATATCAAAATTTTCTGGGCATTTTATCGCCAAGAACAAAAAAGAAAATTTCTCGAGAAAAGATATCAAGGGTGTTCTAAGTTTGCGTCATGAGAATCGTTAGTTCGCGTGTTTTTTGTGATTGACATGAATATTATTTTGTTTTCTCCCGCGTATCCTTTTGAAAAAAAAAAAAGATAAACAAAACTAATTAAGCTTAACTGAAGTTCGCAGTCCTGCAAAAAAAGAAGTAATGAATAAATAAATGATAAACGGGATCGCGTAATCACGCCTTGTAGGAACATTAGTGATTATTTCTGCGCGAGAAAGGGGAAAGAATGCTTCATATCGTAAAAAAAAAAAAAAAGCCTCGCGTGGTAGAATGGTAAAGGATTCGATCAGTCAAACAGTTATTGAAAAAGTAAAAAAAAAGAAATTGTGGGCGAGAGCAAGGAAGAGGGAATTATTGAGTTTGTTTGCGGCTTTGTGCAAAACGCTCTCAGACTGTATTCCCTCAGGGATATCTTGGCGCCTAATATTATACATAAATAGAAGTGAAATTAGATAGGTAGACGTTTAAAGTGTTTGAAAGAGAAGATAATGAAGAAATGAAAATAGGCAAAGAAAAGAAGAAGAACAAAAATAAAGAATAAAAATACAATACAAAAGGTGAAAAAGAAGAAATGCGACATTTGGTAGACTCCGAAATATGGTTTGCGAGAGGTTTTCCCCCAAGCCTATAGCGTGATACGATAAGACGTGCCTGTATCAGAGGTGATAAGTAGCTTAAACAAACAAACGAAAAATCGATTTTAACGCTTTAGTTTTCTATATTGAGCGTCCACGAGTATTTTTTTCTTTGTTGCTCGTCCTTAATTGCGCGGTATTCATTCTGCCGAAGGGTGCTGATAGCAAACAAAAGTATAATAATAATAATAATAATAATAATGTGTGAAACACGATTTTATCACGAGAAAGAGTTCGATTTTTAATGATAAGCGATTATTGAAGACGATAAGGCAAGGAATTATTTGAAATAAAAAAAAATAAAAAAACAGTGTCTGATAATTAATCGCGAGAGAGTGGGAGCAAAGAGGAGAAGACGCGTAGAAACGAGCTAGACAAATTTTGTTGTGATTATTTTGAACGCCTAAAAACATGATACGTATACACGTATGTGTGTATATGAATATATATACATAAAAATATATGTAGCAGGAACGAAGAGAAAGATTGATCGTAAAATCGAGAAACTTTTATTTAGTTTTTCTTCAATTTATTTAATCCCTGCAAATTTGTTCGAATTAAATGGAGATTTGAACAAGAAGTCGCTGAATTATTTATTTATTGTTCGACCCACATGAAATTTCTTTCGGTAAAACAAGTATTTTTCATTCAAAACAAAATGTTATTTCAATTTATTGATTAGAAGTTTGATATTCGTTAACTCTATTAATTATAATTATAATTCAATATACCTCATTTTTGGTTAATTAAACCTTATGGTATCTAACGAAAAACACTTTCAACAAAAGACATTTTGGTTGAGGATGCTTTGAGTATAAATTTTAAGCCACGAATTTTATTTGATCGAAATTTTGCAATTGACACAATAAATATTATCAATTGGTATTCTTGGAATAATCATAACAGACGTATAGTAAAAAAGATTCTATTCCATTACGAAGTATAATTTCAATTCTTAAAAAAGAATCTCAATCATACTTAAGAAGGTATATTTAAAGCATCCTCAAATCGTATAAATTTTAAATAAATTAAATTCATTTCATTTAATGCGATTAAATCTGATTAATATTAACCAAACGCTTTTTCTCGTTAAAAATATTATGAAATTGCAATCTTCATAATCAGATCACAATGTAACGAGCAGAAAGTCGCAGTTATTAAGAAGGATAGCTAATTAATAGTCATTGCTATTCTGAGCATAAAAACGCTACAAGAAATAAATAGCTTACAAAACCCACCGACATTATATTTACACGTCGAGAGGATCAAAAAAGGGGGAGATTTTTGCTGCGATCAACGTGAACGATCGTGATCGGTCGAATCTCAATCATACTTAAGAAGGTATATTTAAAGCATCCTCAAATCGTATAAATTTTAAATAAATTAAATTCATTTCATTTAATGCGATTAAATCTGATTAATATTAACCAAACGCTTTTTCTCGTTAAAAATATTCTGAAATTGCAATCTTCATAATCAGATCGCCGGTTCGTTTTTTCTTTTGGGTGCGAAAGCTTTACCAGCTAGAGTGGCTGTCACCATGCGTGTGAAAACGATGAGAAAATAAGGAGATGAAAATAGTGAAATAGTCAGTAGCGGTGTATAACAAAATGAATAAAAAAATAACAACAAAAAACAAAAAACAAAAACAAAAACAAATCCGCGTTAATCGCACGATAGGTAATAAAATTAAATGAACTACATGGAGCTTTAGTATACAAAAAATATTAACACACGTGCGCACCGATATACATCTTGTTATTTATAATAAACAAATATAGAAAAACGAATAGGACTACGTTTTATTGTTTATCGTACATATACAATATTCCTCCCCTAATAAAAACCCAGCTATACATCTTTTTTTTCCTTTTTCTTTCTCACTCACTTATTCCTTAGCGAATCTCCGTGGATGTCCAAAATCTCGAGAGAATATTTTTTCTATCCCTCTATGGATTCGCCATGCCTCGGAAATCCCACGAAAAACTGATAACGCCTCGAAACACATGTGTGATCACTACCATGTACCGAATCTTACTTGGACGTCCTCCGAAAAGCTACCATTTGGCTCGCTTGTTAAACGAAGGATGAAAAAAATTGTCATCAAGCGTCTGGTTCACGTTCCTGGATCTCGCGGGAATGAAAATAATGTCAAAAACAGCAACGAACTTGGAGGCGTTGTGTATCGTTCCGAAACATCGTCTTGAAAACACATCTGGGCACTGAAATTCTTTTCATGATAATTATTATCGACATTTGTTTGATTAGTTTTGTTCTTTGTTATAAAATATTAGACAGAGAATACTGAGTCATGCTATGTATTTTTCACTTTGTCGTTTGGAAAGATTGACCGAATTTAAAAATAAGACAAGGTCAAGTTTCATAAAATTGTGAATCAATAGATTATATTAGATTATTGTGATCAATTTCAATTAGATCTATGATCGTTATTTTCTCTATTGTATTTTATTTTCACTGGCTGTTGCAAGTATGAAGATTATTTTAAACCTAATCTTCTTTCGCAAAAAAGTTGGCTGCAAAAGTATGAAAACAAAAAAAAAGAAAGGCAGTTCTAAAAACATTTGGTAAATATACAGAAGCAGAGCTTTTCTGAAAAACCGTCGCCCATTTTTTTTTGTGATTTCATTACTTAGGAAAAAATATTATATACATTGATATGACTGCTGGAGAGAACAATTTTTCGGGCTGAAAAATTTTTCAATCCCATAAAAATCATTAAAAATGCCAATCGTCTCGAAAAATGGTTCCCGTTTTTTTTTTTTCAATAATAAATAGTACGCTTCTCTGTAAAAATCCCTGCTTTTGAATATATTACAATTTTATTAGTCGTTCTGAAATTTTATTAATATTATCCATCCTACCCGTTGAAAAAACATTACAACACGAAATATTTTAAAAATTCGATTCCCCATATCTCCGAAAAAAATCACCATAGGGGCAATATTTTTTTATATATTTTTTTTTAATTTTCTTCAAAATTTTATAGGAATCGAAAAAGTAGTGAATGGTCTTGTTGGATTTCCCGATAGTTTCGGAGATACCACACAAAACGTCAATCCTTGATTCATCATATCTCCAGGTAAAATAACGGTAAAGAATCAACTTTTTTTGTTTTCTTCATCATTTTATAGGGAATAAAAGTATTAAGTGAGTGATAGTTATGTCGAATTTTAGTGATAGTTTCGGAGATAACGCACAAAACATACAAATATGTACATGTTTCAAGGTCACATGCATTCAAGGTCACAAAATTGAATACTTCAAATTCAAGTGAAAATTATCCTATTCACCCAATAACTCGCGTAGCATAAATTAATTTTTTTTTTATTGTACTCCGGAGACTGGCCTGAAACTGACAGTTTCAACAGACGACAGATGGACAGAGAGCCTGCAACGTTTGAAATCACATGATTTTCAATTGGTCGGGAGAGATTGCATTCCCTACTCTTTAAGCTAGGATGGCTAAAGCAGGAGTCTTGCTGGTGAGAGATGTTGCGGGTCCAGGGATGCTGTGATAGAATTCATCAATAATTGAAATTTTTACTTCATACTATCATAGTTTATTTGTCGTAAAATATTTTTAGTTTACTTTTTAGAATGAAGGCAAATCACAAGACGATTTTAACATTGCTAACACAAGGTCAAATCATGATATATTTATAACTTTCAGCTAATTTTTTCAATTATTTAATCAAGGTTCATTTTTGGATATGTAATTGTGTAAAGGGGCAAAAATCCCCCACGGGGAAAAAATCTGGACAAGTACATTTGTTGACTCTCGTTTCTATTTGTTTCCACAAAAAATCCTACCCCCTCTCCCTTCCTTCGGCCCCAAAAAAATAGAAGATAAAAAACTAGCAATGTTAATTATGAAATATCCGGCCAAAAAATCAAAATGAATGTAAATTCCACTTCATTCACACAGAAGAACAAAAATTTAAACATCGAAAAAATTAGTTAATTCAAGACGAGAAAAAAAGAAAATTAATTGGTATATAAAAAGAATTAGTAGTCCACAAAAGAAATCAAAAATAAAAAAATTTCAACATCTAATTCACGTTCAACAGCAAAATTTATATAAATTCTAGAACAAGTATTTCATTGGTGTCTGAAAAAAGATTAACATCAATGTATCGACAACGATGAGCATGCAATAGGTGTATTGCTTCTGGGATCTCCTAGATTAAGTAGCTACGGGCAAAGCCAGTACCTTGATGGGTGACGCCTTGCCCATACGTAGGAACGTTTTAAGGTAGTACCTGGGTAAAATCACTTGAGACAGATTGTTCTGAAATTTTAACAGGTAATCAATTACAGTAGGATCTATATCACGTCCAAATTTTAGAGTGATCGACTCATTCAATCCAGAAATAAATCCCATTAAAACTCGGTTGTTTTACATGTATCGCATATGCCATGTCGCTGTTAATGCCACATTCTCACTAATTAAGCTTTTATCTCGAGACAGATTTTTATGAAAAACGAATATGTAATAGAACAAAATATCAGGAATTTTTGCGGCTAGATTCCAAAACTATCGTCTTATACGTTTCCGAGATATTAATGTTCAAAGTTCGAAATTTATGATAAAATTGTACAAGTATGAGACATGGATGGAATAGCACGGCAACACTGTAAACTCGGCACACGGATAGCCGACTTGTTTGCCGTGTGTGCGCAATCTTCTGCGCATTTTCTGAGCAGCTGATGGGTCGCGGTGTTGTCGCGATCTACCATTCGTCCAAATACACTAGTGTCCCCTCATCTGTATACAGATTTCATTGTGTGATCTGCCTGTACCCATCGAAAAGTTTACTCTTCTCGGAAAAATATAATCGACTGATAATATATCTAATAAGCGGGAGAGCGATTGGTCCGGTGGATGGGGGCTCGGACTCGCACGTCGCGGGTTCCGGGTTCGAATCCCGGCCAAAACTTGTTCGACCCCTTAACTTTTTATTAAAATTGCTCATTCAAGTAAATATCAAATTAGAGGTAAAGTAATCAGAGGTAAGTAGTCCACGGTCATAAACTTAGAATAAAATTAATTCAATTACAAATTTCAAGATAAAAATAATGATTAATCGGAAACAAATAAAAACGTGGGTCAACAAATGTACTTGTCCAGATTTCTTCCCCTTGGGGGATTTTTGCCGCTTGATATGACTTATTTGTTTTTAAACATCTCCTGAACCCAAAGTTTCAACATGGTTGCAACATTACATCGTCAATTTATTCCAATGACCAGAATTGATATTCTCCAATCTACTTATTGGACATCGGAAAATGAGACAGATTTTCTACCATAAATTCACTCTTATTTAAGTTGTTTACACTATTGAAGCATTCCGTTTCTGTGATGAGAAGGTTTTTTTTCGAAAATGGACATTACCATGTTTTCAAAAGAATTCACTAAAGACTTCAGATGTTGTCGAGATGTAAGTAATTTGTTGTCAGCTTATTGATCGACTATAACCTTGAAGCGAGGTGTTATTGATTCAAATTGGAGGTTAGAAGAAACCTCAAGTAAGAGTTTTTTTTCATGGCAGAAAATTAAAAAAATTGAATGCTTCATTAATGGCTTTCAGCATGTGCATTAGAATAAGAATTTATTGGAAAAAGAAAGCAGAGAAGAAATTAGTAATTTCTCTTTAAGCTATTAATCGATAGTAGATTCGATATGAACTTTCAATGATTTACTTTTATTATTGAAAGGAGCCTGAAGATTACAATTTTCTTCTAAAAGTGTAATTCCCGAAAGATGTAATGTATCATCGTTGGCTCACAGGTTGTTTAATATTCCTTCAATTAGCGAGCAATATTATTCGTATAGAGATTAAATGCGGAATGAGGAATTGAAAGATTAGAAGGCGAATGAATAAGTGTTTGTATGAGGTGATAGAAGAAGATGCGGTATAAACAATAAAACGAACAAAGAATAACCAAGGTTGGTAATAAAGAATCTGCGAAGTTTAATATATTTTAAGGGCTTATATACATCTAAAGGTGCCAAAAATATGGTCAATTTCAATAATTTTTTTCATACTGAAAAAAATATATCCATTGAAATCATTTTTTGTATATTTTAGAGACTATTAGAGTATATACATGTAATATGGTTGTGTAAAAATTTCAAAATGATCGGAGCAGTCTAAGTATATTTTTCAGCGTCCTTTACATGAGTACCTCAGCGCGCGTACCTGAGCGCCAAAAACTTTGAACGCGTTTTTCTCGAAACACCATTTTTGAAATTGGTCTCCACGAGATCTCAAAAACTACTTGACTGATCCTTATGAAATGTAAATCCCATACTCTACATATATATTCTTAGAAATTAACGCTCTGCGACGTTAAAATTTTGATTTTATATTAGATTTTTAATATCTTTTTTGCACAAAAACAGTGAAAAAAACGTGTTTCTTATTTTTTTTTGTTTTCAACCGCCATTTTGTTATTTATCGATAAAAATTAATATCCAAGCGTAATTACCTACCTGACGTTATATTTAATCTAACGCACTTTATTTTTTTGGTGTCAGACAAGCCGTTCCTGAGATATGATGGAGACCGCTTGCCTCCTACTTTTCGAGGCGCTTTGTTCAAGTGCAGTTTTTGCACATAAAAATGTAGTAAAATGAATAAAAAAAAATTTTTGTATGTAAATAAAGACTAGATTTATCGTCTCCAATAAGTTTTATTTCAATATTTTTAACAGCATGCCCAGAAATAATTCCCAAAAATAGCCTTTTCTTTAGCGTTCAAACTCTAATAGCGCCTTAAAAAAACATATTGCTGTGAATGAAAGCGGAAAATTTCATTGAAAAAAATTAATTAGATGAGCTGTAGTTGTAGTTTTTGTAAAACAGTTTTTTGCAAAATGCTATTTGCGGTAGCCACGATTCCGATTGTGCGCTTTAATCCAAAAATGAAACAAATTTTTTTCTCAAAGTTGACAAAAAAAAAAGTTTTTAACGAGGCCTAATTTTTTTTAATGCATTTTTCGTAAAATGACAGAGGTTTGAATCATAAAGTCGGGATTTTGCCAAAATGTTTTTTTTTTTTTTACTTGTGAAACAAAAACTATGAAGTTTAGAAGAAAAATCGCTCGGCAGAGATCAAACAATTATGTAAAGGTCTTCTGTACCAAATTACATCCAAATCAATCGTTTAGTTTTCGAGATAGAATGGTTATCATTTTCAAAAACATTATTTTGAAAACAAGCATTTTGGTATTTAAACATTTGTCAAATGGAGATGAAATTTTTTTTAGTTTTCGTTTATTTTAATCTAAGGATATGAAATTATCACGACCCTCAATAAAAAAAACTTTAGATATTATTGAAAGAACTGAATCTTATTTCATTCCGGAAAGCAGCGACGAAACAATTTAAAAAAAATAAATATAGTCAAGTCAGGATGTACATTTGAAACTACAATTTTTCGATTCCACATTTTGTTGTAATTATGGGGGGGGGGGGGGGGGATCATTGGTAGGTTGAATCTAGAAATTAGATCAGATTCTGCGTGTGCATCGACCGCTATCTTGAATTTAAGGGGGAATCAGTTTTCGTTAAATAACTCGGCCATTCTCAACGTTCGACTGAAAAATGATCAGGACTAAACTTGTAAGAAATTCAATTCTCCACAATTTTTGTCAGAACACATATTTGCTTACGATCGATATTTTTCAAGTTCAATCTGAAAAGGGGGCTAAATTAAATAATTCCATTATCTCGTTTATTTTAATTGTCAGCGCATAAAAGAAAGGAAACAAACTTGTAGGTAATATAATTCTCTATAACTTTGATCCTTACCTTTTTTTCTCCTAGGGTAGATATTTTCGTATTTACCGTAGACTTAAATACAAAAATATGTATCCTCGGAGAAAAAAAAGTAAGGACATTAGTTAACTTCTAAATAAAACCCCTTTCCGCACCACCGCAGGGGTAGAGTTTCAGGCACGTTTTTTTTCTGACGTGGTATCCCCTGTTGTAGGCCTAATCCACGCATTATCACTTGCAAATTTGTCTCTTTTTTGTACGTTTTCTTTCTTAACATTGTTTTAAATTGGAATGAACATTTTTTTGCAAGTTTTTAAGGATCGAAATGGTTTTTCATTCTATTTTTTTTGTTTCCTGTCTTATAAGTTTTCGAGACCTGAATTCTGGTTTTTCTTGCAAGTTTTAAAGTTTTGAATTATTTATGTTTTTTTTTTAATAAATATCTGAAAAGAGGATTACTTTTTTTACTTATAACTTATAACTTATAAAAAATAATTATTGAACTAATGAGAAAGTAAACGAAAAAAATGGAATGAGAAATCATTCTGATCTTTACAAACTTTCAACAAAAAAAACGGGCTTACAATTCCAAAAACTCATACGAAACAAAACGAAAAAAGGGAAAATACATTGTTCGGATCTTTCAAATTTTAGAATCTTTCAAACTTTTCTTTTAAGAAAGAAAACATGAGAAAAAAAACTAGCCGGAAATTCTACCCGTGCGGGGTTACAAATGGTATTATTTTGAAAAAAATAATTCGATTTTTATTTCATAGAAAGACATGCAGTTGTCTGATGTTCGTGAAGATTCTTTCGCACTCCTCTTTTCATTTACCGTAGGTGTAAATACGCAAATATATAAGCTAGAAGAAAAAAGGTAGGAATCAAAGTTGTAGAGGATTTCATCATCTATAAGTTTGTTTCTATTTATTTATGCGCTAAGGTTCAAAATAAACAAGATAATGCAATAATTTGATGTCACCTCTTTTTTTCAGGTTGAAGTCGGAAAATTTCAATCGCAGAGAAAAACTTGTTATTATCAGAGGCGTAGAGAATTACATTTTTTACAAGTTTAGTTATGACCATTTTTAGTAGAAGTTGAAAATGGTCGAGTTCTAAAAAAAACTAATTCCTCCTTAAATTCACGATTGCAGCCCACGCACATGCAGAATATGGTCTAATTTCTGGATTTAGACTACCAATAACCCCCCTATTTTTTTAATCAGTCTTGACTTTTGGTAAGTTAACCCTCAAAGTGCACACTGCCTCAAAAGGCTCCAACGGTTGGAAAAGAACGTGGCATTTCTTGATCATACAAAGTGCGAAGATATAGGTGAGAGGTAAAAAAAAGTTCAGTATCCCTAATACGACCCCTCCTCCATCGGAAAACTTAGATACCTAAACCAGTCCAATGAAATTAGTGATACGCGATGCAGGAGTAAATATAGCGTGCACTCTGAGGATTAAAGATGACTAGCTTCATCACATCAGTTTTGATATTTAGTAAGAGTGATAGTGCGGGAGGCAAGTGTCATTTCATTTGAATATACTTTTTTACCAACCGAACGGTTTACGGGATTTTCGATTGGTAAAAATCTCGGTTGACCTATTATGGACTATATTTCTAATTGTTCTCCTACACGGATTACATTTCGAGCAAATAACAAGAAAAATAATTTTTATTAGAAAAAAATTGGCTTAAAGTAGTTTGCTCAGTTTTTATTGCTAAGTGTACACAATGTACTAGGCATGATTATTAAACGTTGTCATAACTTCACTATGTACTTCGGTCAAAACTTATTTTTTTCATCCAAATTTTTTTAGTCGGTAACTTTGTTAGCATAAATTTGTTTGTTTCGCGAAAAAGAGAATAAGTACATGAATAAATATTCCAATAGAAATAAAATGCATTTGAAGTTTTTAAATGGAAAAGCAATCAGAATGAAATAAATCCAAAGCAGAATAAAGTGATCCGAAACAATTTTAAGTTAAAAGATATTTCATTTGAAAAAAAGAATTTCATAAGTACTTCACCAATTTTTTTATTCACTTTTTTTATCAATTGCTCATAATATAAAATTCGTGATCAATAAATGTTATAAATAGACTCATGTAATACTTCGGCCGAAATTCAATTTTCCAACCAAACTTTTGCTCTCGGTATTTTGTGTGCATACTTTTTTTATTCCGTTTTGATTTCGTTTATTTAAAAAAATTCAGTGCATTTTGATGCTGTTGGGGTGTTTTCTCGTTGAGATTTTTTTACAAAATAAAAAAAAATAGTTTTTATTTGTTCGTGGTTCTTTTATGCCTCATATCTTCTCAGAACTGCCATACGTTTTAAGTAATCTAATAACCTAGCCAAAAACAGCATAAATGCTGTGAAAAAAGCTGAGACAAGTACATTTACGCCTCCCAAATAGTCGTTCCAGTTAATTCCCCCCACCAACCAGCACCAAAATACCGATTCCCACAAAAATTTACCAAAACCCCTCTAAAGTCGTTCATGCAAAGATCTCTCCGCACAAAAACCCTTTCTAAAAACTAACTCATCATACAAAGTTTTATGGGTAACCGCTCTCATTATCTTATCAAATTAAGTCAAATTGTACAGAGGTGATAATTTCATTCTCGCAAATGTTGTGAGTTCACAAAAAGTTGATAAATACATAAAGATCTACTAAAGTATATATGGCCAAGTACTTGAGATTTTATTATGTTTATAAAATCTCCAATCATGTTCATATGCCATTTCTTTAATTAATGCTTTATTACAACGAATTATTATCCTATGACTTGGAACTACAAGGGCTTTCAAAAAAAAAAAAAAAAATACATAATTGCATTAGCCTGCGTGAGCTTGAACGCTGCCACGCTCTCATTTGTAGTATTTGTAGTATAGTTTTATTGGTAATTTGATAAATTGGTAAATTGATAAAAGTTTGCTATCGTACATAGAGCGGATACGCACAGAGTACTTGTCCGAAAATTTTTCGACTAGTCAGCAAAAAATATGCTTTTTTGTTCACGGCAAATTTTTCAACCATTCCGAACATTCCGATCTTCTGATGCAGATTCGAATCTTACCTGCCTTGGAATGCAATCAATTTATGACCGCTCTTACATGGCAGGCTTATTCTGTTTTGTAAAATTGTTGTAGTAAAAACCGGTGTAAAAGTGCATGTAAATTGTACCGGATTATTTATTCCGGGTGTACAGTACCGTTTAGATGCTCTGTAACTCCAGTTTTCTCCCGGATGTTACAAAACCGGAATAAACGTGCTGTGTAATAACGTGAGATATGCTCCACACAAGCATCAATTCATCGATAACAATTGGTTAAAGGAAAGGAGGTTAATTTGGGATACAAAACAATCCGCATATTGTAATTCCAAATTAGCTGTGCTTACTTTACTAATTAAAGCCAAAATGTACGGTAGATTAATGTTGACTTACACGGAGAGAACAAGATAGTACTGTTTACCAAGCCAGATAGTACTCAGTGCTATCCGAAAAAAAAAAAAATTTCAGATTCTACCCAATACTATGTGGATAGTACTGTCTACTATCCAGATACTACTCAGTACTATCTCAGATGTTACTTAGTAACATCCGAGATTATACAGTGCCAGATGGCACTGAGTAACATCCAGATAGTAACCAGTAATATGCCACATAGTATACGATCCTATGTGACGATGTTGCAGAGTTGTATCTTGTTGGCTAATTTCATACGCATGCGCATACACCTCTTGCACGAGCATTTGTTTTTGGGTATAAAGTAAAGACTTCTGAAGTGACGATTGAAAAACAAAAAATGTTGCCCTGAAACGGGACACCCTAATATATATTTATATAATATATATGCAGTAATTAAATTTCATATTTCATTTCGTGTAATTATTGAAAAAATTAACATAATCAAGTATTAAGTATCTAAAGTACGAACATATATCATTTTCTTGGTAAATTTATGCTTGAGATTAACGTTTCTCCAGTTGTCTATAATTTTTTTCATATTATAATAAAAAAATAAGCAAAACTTTTTGGAATAGAATGCATAATTTAAATATTCACATAATTCATATTACTTTCAATTTATTATTAAGCGTAGTAGACAGTAAATTTAAAATTTAACAATTGTACAAAATTTTTACCACCGACATATCATTTGACTTTATTTATATATGAATAAATAAATGACTTTGGAATGACAATCAAACAACTCCAATCATATTTATCTGAAAAAGAAGAGTACGTCAAGAAATAAATTTGGGAAAATTACAATTGTTGATAAAAAATGAAAAGACCTCTATTGGATTGAATTAACAATTTATTAAGTTACTTGAACAATCAAAAATTTGAAAGAAACAATTTACAGTAAATAATAATAATAATAATAGTTATATGCTCAGTATTATAACAAAAGTAATCATAATTTTTTCTATACCCATCGTTTCACAATGTATTTTTTTTTATTTCCACCTTCAGTAATATGAGAAGTAGAACATGATTCTAAATCATCAAAGGTAATTAATTTCCAACTTGGCGAATCATTAAAAGCAGACGGGTAAATTTCATATGCCTGATAATGGTCATCGTAAATACAGTAATTTGTAATGTCTTTCGAGATTATAAATAATTCATCAGTAAAGTCTTTGAATATAGTAAATATCATGAAGAAATTAGGTCCAGTATTAGTTGCAACCATCAGGATTGTATTGTTTTTTATCGTATACGATACAAAACAATACAATCCTGATGTTTTTTATCGTAAAAAATGAAGAGAATGATTTCCAAATAAACTTTATTATTGCATGCAAAGGACATTTAATGGTAAAAGAGAAGAGGTACTGTTTTCGACTCCGTTCTAGAGTTTACGTTCGGAAAAATGAATTGTTGGGGCTAGGGTTAATAAAAAAAATTATTTATTAAATTACACTTTATATTTGCACTATCACTCTTCTATATATATAAAAAAGTCACTTTAATCAAAAATTAAAACTGACCGCGATCTTTATAACCTCACGACAAAGATATTAAATATTCACCGAATACGAGTTTATCATACACCATTCTCTTAGTTATCAAAAAAACGAAGAGAATGGTCTCTAAATAAACCTTATTATTGTATTCGAGGAACATTTTATGGTAAAAGAGAATCGGGATCATTTTTGATTCCGTTGTAGAATTTACGTTCGGAAAAAAAATTGTAGGGGCTAGGTTTAATAAATAAAATTATTTATTTAGGCACTCTTCAATAGTTTATTATCACACTTTATTTTTCCACTATCACTCTTCTATCCATAATAATAAAAGTCACTCTTTACTCGTCCGTCTATCTATCTATAAACGCCACACTAACCAAAAGTTCGAATTGACCGCGATCTTTATAACCTCACGACTGTTAAGAAGGAATATTTGTCAGCTGTCATATGCACGATAGATCGAATGTCACCAGAATTTTTACCAATGTCACTAGTATCACTAGACCGCGACTGCGGAAAAAACAGTTGAGCATCAAAAATGTGTGCGAAAAAATGCTGAATGTCCCGGACCAGCAATTATAAAAAAAATTAATATTATCAATACGCTTTAAGCTACGAGGTTCTAATTAGTCGCAATCGAAAGAAAAAAAAAAATACGTAAACTTGAATAATCCTCCAAAACGCTGTTAATTAATAAATATTAAAGAAACAATATTCGAAAATAGGTAGAATCGTGGTCCTTCCTGTAAAAGTGTCTTGTAGCACTCGCTTGTAAATGTACTTGTCTCGAGTCGCTACCGCGACTCTTAATTTTATAAGTCAAAATTTATTGTTCACATATCGATGGCAAATAGTTATATTTGTAGCAAGATGAATGGATGGAATTAATTGCAATATATATTGAATCTGTGTCGCATTCTTAGCGCAAATGATTCTAAAATTGTTCAATCGAAGTTACCCCTGAATCTGCTGTATCGCTTACAACACCTGTGCTATTGCATACAAGCTCACAGTATCCATAAGAATTGTTGGTGGCTAGGATGGTTCTTAGGAAGTTATTTTTTTTTCTTTCCGGGGTATCATCCTTTATATACCTTTCGTATACTGAAAAAAATACTCCAGTAATCTTTTTAAATATTTTAAAAAGTATTTAGGGTCACTACCGCACTTTTTGTTTGATTTTTTAAAATATAAACACGTAAAACACGTTTAAATAGGTAGTATAACAATTCATGGAGGTTTTGATTTTTTTTTTATTTAAGTTTTTTTCTTATACGTAATAAGCCAAGAAACGACATTTCGAATAAAGTGGTTAGATTCGAGTACGCAAAATTGATGTGGTATTAGGTTTTTCCAGTCTTACCTATGAGAGCAAAGTTGTTTTTTTTGTGTTAACAAATGTTTGGCGATGATGCTTTACTACCAACTATGAGTACGAATGTACTCATTACGTAAGTAGTGTTCAATTTGTTGTCTGCCTCCATTCATGATACCCCTTGCTCGGTGTACGGCCTAAAGATCCTGAGACAAAATATCCCGTGCCAAAATATCCTGAGGAAAAATATCCTCGGACAATATATTCTTGGGACAAAATATCCTAGGGTCAAAATATCCTGGGATAAAATATCCTGGGACAAAATATCTGAGTCAAAATGTTCTAGTGACATAATATTCTCGATTTGAAAATATCCTAACAATATAATATCCTTAATTAAAAAATATCCCAATAATATAATATACGTCATTTGGAAATATGCCAGCAACATGATATTGTTTATTAAAAAATATCCTACAGTTGTAAGACTAATTGTATTGGATATTTTTATTTCTATCAATCAAGAAAAATATCATTATGATTGTTAACGAAAATACGTTAAATCTTGATCCCCTCCTTGAACAAAATATAATTGTAGTATAAATCACTGTGATATTTGTATCGATGAATATTGATGAGTATTGAATTCAACGGATTCAATGAATATAATATAGAAATTGATGATCATATGTGTATGTATATGAAAGCAAGTGGCAACATGTATTCATGTATATAAGATGTGTATGTAAAAGAATATAATTGTATCCTGAGGTTAGTGATGAGTTTCGTCTCCAGTACTGTACGGATACGGGTACTGATGTGTACTTTTTTATTATTTGTTATGTTGTTGTTTGGTTGTTTGGGTTTGTCGTTTTTTGGTTGTTTAGTTATTTGGGTGTTCGGTTGTTTGATTGTTTGGTTATTTAGTTCTTTGGGTTTGTTTCGTTTCGTTTGGTTGTTTGGGTTTGGGTTAGTTTGTTTGTTTTTAACATTTGTTGAATTTTTTTATTATTTTGATAACTTATATTTTTTTATTTTTATTTAATTTATTATTAATGTTTTAATATTGCCTCGATGATATAATGTCTTAAGGATATTCCTTATCGGGATATCTTGTCCCGAGAATATATTGACTCCGGGATATTGTGTCTTAGCATATCTTGTCTCGAGGATATATTGACTCCGGGATATTGTGTTTCAGGATATTTCGTCCCGAGGATATTTTGACCGGGATATTTTGACCCGGATATTTTGTCCTGGGACGAATTGTCATGTAACCCCCTTGCTCTGCTATATCGTTGACAATTCGCATGAAATGCACAACTGTCTTATTTTTTTTGTAACCTTCGTTCGCGTTCCAAACTTTGACATATTTCTTCAGGAAGTCAGTGAAAAGGCCAATTATTATAAAAAAAACTTCCTGTCGTTTGAAACTCCGTCATAAAAAGAGGCAAAGACTGCACAGAAAAAAAGGATTCGTAGATACAAAAAAGGAACTGGATTAAACCAAGCCGACATTACGATAACGGGTGGCGAACCAAGTATGACATTAATTTAACTCACGAATTCAATTAATTTGAATCTGTCAAAAAAATATTTTCGCATCCACATACAATTGATCTAACTATAGATCGATTTGAGTTAATAACGTATTAAGTCTATCTAATCACAAGGAAGTTCAAATCTACTATATATATGTATCACCAAAAAAAATTACTGTACCAAATATACTACCTATCTAGATGGTTTAAGTAGGATCTGGTTGACACGAATTGTGCGTGGCATACTGCTTACGATAATTCTACTTATATTTATAAGAATTTTCGTCTATTCAAATAATTTATTTGCGACATCAAATTTTAATTTTGATTCACAAACACACAATTGAATCTCAAATGAACCAAAATAACACATTCATAAATTTTCCAACATATAATCGGATAGACAAGTTAAATATTTACCATGATCCTGCCACCTATGGTAGGTAAAAATATTCAATATTGACTTCTTAGATAGAAGCAGTCAGTATACGAAAGTCGTATTAATTTCTGTAATTAATATCCGTCCGGAGCGCGTTTTGTATGTGAGAAAGGCCTCAACGCTTTGCCTCGCATTGTGACCGGACCGAGAAACTTTCACACCCGAAATTTAATTACTACAATCAAATCTTGAGTATCGACTGTTCACTAAACGTATAAAGCGAACAAAAGGTGGCTTAATATGGTTTTGATATCAACAAAATATTTTAGGCAATTTAAAACACTATGCTATTTATGCATTTTTATATTGGTTAAATACAAAATAGAATGGCGTGATCAGTCCAATTCACGCGTTTGGTCATTTTAAGTCGTGCCATGCTCATAGTCGTAATATTTTTCGTAAAGTTAATATAAAATATGATTTCATTTAACAAAGCATTTAGGCTAAATAAAAAAAAAATATTTACTTAATATTATTCAAATTTAGTTTGATCTGACAAATATCAAGTGTGAAAAATGTTTTATCTGTGGTCGAACGTGGCCACTTGATTTTACTAAACCCTTTATTTAGCGCAAAGCAATATACATTTCAATTCAATAAAATATATCGGTACATCGGTTGCCACCTGCATAGTATATTGCAAAAAAATATTTGATTGTCTGAATCGAAATGTAGTTTTGTATTGAACAAATATTAGATAATTCACGATGAAAAAACTATAAAGTTAAAATAACTAGACCGGTTCCATTAAATCAAACACCGTGCTGTAAATTCAAACTAATTTCGATCAATTTTAACAAATTTTCGGTGATCGCAGATGATGAGTTGAATTTACAAATCTTTTTTTTCTGTGTACAGTTACATTTAAACGGTACCATGAATAACTGAAAATTTTTTGAGTGGCAGCTTTCGATGTTTCTCTGATAATACCCTCGTATTTTCATCCCCGTTTTTCGGAAATAGATGATGTAATGCCACCCCTCACAGCACCGCATATTCAATGGATGTGGCATGGATATTTTCTGGTCTTGTGCATGTGCGCATTACGTCTATTAACACCTTACATACGTCCAGCAGCGCCTAAAACGCGCTAAAAGAAAAACTGTTTTTAGAAGAGATAGCAATAGAAATTAATGAAAATAATTTTTACACATTGTTTATTAGTATTTAAACTTTATAAAAAAACTTATTTCATTTTTTTTTTCAAAAATTACAACATAAAAAATCACGTTTCCCGAAGCACTACGAAAAAAAAGTTGCTCCACGGTCTGCATCATTTCTTCTTGAAACGCTGATGGATCTGGAAAACGTAAAGAAATTCTTGTAAAATAAAGTTGTAGTTATAGACGGTCGAGCCGGATTTTTGAAATTCGAAAAATTTTGGCAATTTACGGCAGTTTAAAAAAAAGTGTGCATTTTGTGTCATAAATGTCACACTTTAATTATGTTTATAAAATTTTTTGATCACAACATCAAAATTCCGACTCGACAGACTATAGAGAAAACAATTTCGAATATTAAAAAAAAAAGCATCAAAAAATATTAAAAACTGTATGAGTTATCATGCAGACCGTGCCAGAAAAAGTAGTTTTGAGAAAAATGCATTTAAAGTTTCAAATGCGCGCATCAGACTCTCGTTGGGCAGTCACGTTTTCTATAATAACTTTCGATCTATGGGGAATTTGTACAATCGACTTACACAGAAATACGGCTAAAACTATAGAGAATAATAATCTGTAAAAAAAAATTCGATTTTTTGAAAATTCTGGACGTATGTAATGCCTTAAATGTTTGATTTTGTGAGGGGGTTCAGTCACTTTGAGGGGATAACAAGGCCGACGTTCATTCTCTAACAAATACAAACGATTAGAAATACTCGATTGGTATCAAAATGATGATGTGTAGGAAAATTTAAAACATCAGAAATATGGAAACTTTAAGACTTAGTAATGACCAAAATTTTCATTCAAAAAATACATACATATTGAGGCCATGTATGGTTTCTATCAGAAGAATTTGTAGTCTTTACTTTTTTGAATAACGAAGATACCAGTGAAACAAAACAGAAATAGGGAATTCATTTTTCAATGAAAAATTGGAGTTTGGAGCAATAACGAAGATCATGATTCAAGTGTAATAAAAAAAAAAACGTTAATGCTTGCTGTCGTGCTGCTCCCACGGCTTTTGAATTGATATTACATATGAGGAGCCAAAATAGTACTCACTGTTGAGAATGAAAAATCATCTACAAGCATTTTGCAACACTGAAAACTTAATGAATACAGTTGTTTCAGCACATAGATATTTATGAATAGAGATGTTTTAGCATGCAGATATTTATGAATAAAGATATGTTTCAATAAAGAATTTTTTGACCATATTTATGATTACAGATGTTTAAGGTAGTTCCCCCACAGGATCGTTGAATTAAGAAATGGTTGAAATTTGGCATACGTATTATTTAATACGTTATTCAAAAATCTGTACAATTTTAACAAGTTTTACCATTCCGAACCCGAGATATTTATACTTGAAGTTGGCTCGATTAACACGTAACATATAGGCCATGCATGGGTAAACAGTACGTTATTAATTCTACCGTCACAATTAAAATCAAGAACTTGATGAAAAACGAGGAGGAGCAAGAGCAGGATGTCACGAATATTGTAAAAAAACATCAAAATGATTTACCATCTAGTTTAAAAGATATAACCTGGAGAAGTACTACGGTTTTGGCCTTATACGACATATTCTACAAACAAACGAGCGCGAGCGCGAGAGATGTAACCTTTTTTGTGTATTGGGGCATAGCCCGGACAGTTCTGGCAAAAAGTTTACTCGCATTGTCAGATCAAAAACACTTATAGAATAAATTTTACGACAGTAGATGATATCTGTCGTATTATCTGTTGGTACCGAGTCAATATTGTGTGCTTTTTAAATTTATTTACTACGAATTATCAACCCTTTACACACACATGTAACGCACACACGGTATATAACTTTTGGTTGAGGTTGTCGCAGGGGAACTATCTTAAGGAAGTAACGCAGGAAATAGAATTGATGGACAGACAAATACCAAACTTGGCAGAATGTTCGATTATAATATAAAAGAAACTCATACAAATTTTTAAGGTCCGAGGTGGGTTTTTACGCGAGATATTTATAATTTTGTTTATCTCTTTGCAAGCCAATTCAACATGGCCTCTTATGAGAAATCACGGAGTTAGCGCTACATTATTCCTCATATCTCCGTAATTGATGGATAGATCAAGACGAAATTGAAACAGCAGAGAGATGAAATACTTAGAATCATTTATCTGGCTTAAAAATATTGAAAGGTGACTTATGACAGGAATAATAAGAACAATAAAAAGTACTCATAGCAAATTTTCGGACCTTTGCTCGAAGTGCTGCAACGTCGCATATTCGAGGTTATGAGCGCGCATTTTGAAATTTCAACGTATGTAAAAGTTCGTGCCGGCTGACTGCTACATATTTTTATAATTTTGTGTTTTTTATTTACATGACATATTATATTTAATATCAATAGAATAAATAAATAAATTACATATTCAAAAACAATTTTATTTTTCATACGTATTATCTTACATATACGTAGAATATTTTTTAACTCAAATAATATTCGTAATATTAACACAGTCTCAATTACTTTTCAAATAATTGAGATACATATACACTTGAAATCTTTTTGTTATCACGCAATGATGTGCTCCGAACGTTTCTGTCTGCTTCATGCTGATTAATTCTAGCCCGGTACACCTTTTCGGTAACTATTTTACCTTTCCAATAAAATCTCGGCTTTTTTTCTTTTGGCATAACAAACTCGCGATTAAATTAAACGAAAATTCACTGACACAGCTGATAAGCTGTCAACGGCATATGCAATGCTTTGAACACGCATATGCACGCGCACACATATCAACCGAAAGCGACGTTGCCAAATTAAGTACTACTTAGGTCAAATTTTTTTATGACTAGGTGGGTAGTTGCGTTCCTTCCTTAATAGTACAAATGTTTGTGCTGAAAGAAGTTTGAGAATGATTAAATATTATTATATTACGGAAAATACATATTTTTTGAGTATAAACGTTTAAGAATACATTTTCTTACCTACCGAGTTATTTGAATATAGAGATACTTATGACTACAAATATTTTGGAAGGAAAATGTCAAGAGCCGCGCCAGCAGCTCGATGCCAAGTATTAAAAAAAGCCAACGCGAGCCCTGCCGCACTCTTATATACTCGAATATGTCATTTTTTGGGGTTTTTTTTTTTTCAAACCGCCTTTACGCAGGAATCGGTTAAGCAAAAAATCTGATTGTCGAGGATCGATTTTTTATTTATTTTTTCCTTTCCATTGGTCTTTGTTACAAGTTGATCTGTTCACCCAATCCCGAGATATGATAATTTTGTGGATTAAAATCGAATGTTTCGGGATATTTCATTTCTTGGAGTCAGAAAGGTTCACCATACAGTTATTTAAGAATACAAAGAAAAAAAAAAAATTGCGCCCAAAAACCCTCATGTTCGAGTATATAAGAACACGACAGGGCTCTTGCTGGCTTTTTTTCAATACTTGTCAATACTTTTCAATACAAAATAGTTTATATCTAGATCATGGTTTTATACAGAAATGCAACTATGAAAACTTATGATATAACAATTTTTTATAAATATTTCTTGCAATTTTTCTTAGAAATTGCACTCATGTAGGAATTTACACTGGATTCCACTTCAAGGTTTTTAGACTATCAACCCCGGCGTTCATTTTATCCCCTCGCAACCTTACAAGGTATCCAATAGTTTTTCCACACCTTTCGCGGTTGCGAATCGAGTTTTTGCTCGAATGTTTCGCGTCGATGAACAAAACCCGTGCGCTTGCATCTTCGAGAACTCGAACACGATCGAGCGAATTCTTGGCGCCGGTAATTTTGCGACTTACCGATAGCAACACTAAGCACCCTTGAGGGGATTTACAGATATGGTTGAAACTTCTTTTTATAAAGACAATTCGCAATTAATGTGAATATGCCGAACAAAGGATTCATAACAAAAACGACTAAATAATTACAATTTATTTATCCAATAGGTCTTTTCATCAAGGAAACGGTCCGTCTTTTTTTTCGTTCAGTACTTGTACACAACGCATGCGCCTAACGTCACTAACGTTATCTGGTTTAATTTTAATTTAAATGCTTAAATCTCGTGTAATAGTGATATCATCTAGATTTCGAAAATCTCTTGATTAAAAAAGCATCGAATTGAACTATTTGTAGAGTATATGGAGAATTCCATGTCAAACCGACTAGTCCGTTACCCCGACCATTTTTGAATTTATCGAAAATTTCTTATTTTCAAGTAACTACTGAAAGGAGTTTTTAGAAATTTTTTTGGATTTTTATCTTAAGACGTTTAAGAATAATGAATTTTTCAAAATTTCGCACGAAATTTTTTTAAATGCTCGTAACTTTTTCAACAACAGAAATATGAAAATAAAATAGGTCTTTTTTTCGTCTTGAATTGTAATTCCATAAAAAAAAATATTCAATTTCATATGTTATTTTTAGTTTTTAACCAAAAATATTTTTTTTCAAAATCTGCACCATTTTGATTTTTTTGAAAAAATTCACCATTTTTCTAAACATATTTTTACATGTCTCGAAAAATTAACAGCTTGCGATATCCATACCTTCTATTTTTTTCTTTTATTTACCACGTGTAAACCAATAATTATTAATTGTCAATACTGAATTACATTTTTGTATAATTTTTTTCCACTCATAATACTATTCCTTAAGAAATTACGAATAGAAGAAAAATAAAAAAATATTAGGACTGATTTTCATGTTTATTCAGATTTCAAACAAACATTTTTTTTCTCAACTTGGCCCATTTCGATTTTTTTGAAACAATTCACCATTTTTTACGACACATTTTTACACGTCCCAAAAAATCCGTGGCTTCTAATATTTACGAATAAGGATTAATAATTGATAATCATTGGTGTACATGTGGCAGAGAATTGATAAAAAAAGAATTTATGAATATCACAAGCTGCGAATTTTTTGGAACATGTAAAAATGTGTCGTGAAAGATGGTCAATTTTTCAAAAAAAGTCAAAATGGCCAAAGTTATGAAAAAAATGTTTAGTTGGAAACTGAAAAAAACATGGAAATCAGTTCCGATATTTTTTTATTTTTTTTCTATTCATAATTTCTTGAGGAATGGAATAAGTAGAAAAAAACAATAAAATAATATAATTCAGAATTCACTACTAATAATTATTGGTTTACACGTGGTAAAAAATACGAAAAAATAGAAGGAATGGATATCACAAGCTGTAAATTATTTGGGACATGCAAAAATATGTCTAGAAAGATAGTGAATTTTTTCAAAAAAAATAAAATGGTCCAAGTTTCGAAAAAAAATATTTTTCGTTTAAAACTAAAAAAACATGAAATTGAATTTCGTTATTTTTTTTTGTATTTTTTACCCAGCACCCGATTTTGAAGAGTGAAAGAAAATGCCAAAAACCGTCATTTTCAAAATTACGTACCAGGTGTAAAAAAAATCGTTAAAATTAAACAAAAAATCAAAATACAGCTGAACTTGTCTGCTTTAAAACTCCCTTTACTAAATTCGTCTTTTTCTCCGGATAGAACAATCACAGAGTGCCTATTACTTTCAGCAAATGCTGCATTTTCTAGGGAAATAAAACACTTTAAAAAGTTTTTATTATCATCCCAGCAAACACAGTTCCAATAAATTTACCGAAATTTTATGTTACGGGTCACGCGTGACCCCAGCCCTTGTTATTCTGCGTTGTGAACTTGTAGGAAGAGCATTTCGATTTTTCTTTGCCTAGTAGATAAAATAATTATTATAAGATTTTACATGTTTCGCAGTTGGTGAGATTGTAGTTGCTATGCCAGTCCTTTTTAAAAATTCATTTTAGGGCCGCCCATGGACGAGGTTTTTCAAATTTTTGCAATGCAGGGAAGTGCAACATTTTTTATCTTGTTGTGTTGAATCATTACATTGAGATAACATTGGGGTTTTTCCGTTAAATTGGTTTGTACTGCATGAAAAAATTGATAATAGTCAAGTTGAATATTTTGACATTGCACCACACCTTTTACTTTCAGACTAGTTGAGTGCAAATTATACCTTCTTAATGAATAAGTTTTCCATGAACGTAAATCCAACATGCAACATACATGTATTTTCAGAGGGTTGCACCAAAGTAAAAAGTCGATACGTGCTCGTAACAATTTTTACAATAACACCGATGAGAAACGGATGAAAAAGCATTTTTTTACGTCCGAGGGGCAGTAATTTTGCATCTGTAAATATAAGTAATCTCAAATTCAAAATAAAAAAAACCCTTTTTCACGAAATTACATTTTTCAACCGCGTTGACAGCAACATAAAAAATCCAACGATTCAACCGCCTCAATGAAAGTTGCATTCTGTAAAAAGTGGTTCTCGTTATCGTCCTATATGGCCGTTTTTTGATTGATCAAACTGATTTAATTTCACACGAAAAAAGTGAACTTTTTGTACACGAATAGTGAGTGCAATTTCAAAATGCTTGTTCATATGCTCGAAATTTTGTTATTTTTGAAAATTTCTAAATTCTCGATCATACAATGATAGCTAAATATCCCTTGATTTCAAATTTCTTTGGTTTTTTAAGGGGCCAGTCCACTTCGGAGCCACGAAAAAAAGGCTATTTTCGCGTTTTTTTTTTTGAAGATTTTATAAAAGATATGAATATAAAAGTTGTTGGGCTTGATAAATAAAGTCTTGAAATATATTTAAAAAAAAATGTAATTCATTTTTATTCATTTTTAAGTACAAAAACTATAGTTTAACGTAACGCCTCAAAAATAGGTGGGCTAGGTAGCTCCATCACAACTCGGCAACGGCTTGTCTGAAACAAAAAAATCAAAGTCCATTAGATTCAGTATGACACCAGCTACAAAATGACCCTCGGGTATAAAGTTTTATTAAAAAATAAAAAAATGGCAGATGAAAAACGAAAAGAGTAAAAAAAACGCGTTTTTTCACAGTGTTTCACAAAAAAAAGAGTAAAAATCAAAATTTTAAAACCATCGAGGGTCATCTTGTTGCAAATCATGTTTACAATATGTGCTTCAAATTTCAAGAGAATCGGTTTATTAGTTTTGGAGATACGATGGAGCTAGATTTTGAAAACGTTGTTTCGAGAAAAACGCGTTTGAGCGCGCTATACGCTCAGGTAGTCGAAATGAGGTCCTGACGTTCAGGTAAAAAAAAAAAATACTTAGAGCTCGGATTTTTATAAAATTTTGACACAATATTTCTGAACGTATGTACTTAAAATCGAATCTAACGTTATTTTGTTAACACATGCAACTTTTTACCAGCAATTTCTATCAATATTAATTATTACATCATACAAAATGAAAAAATGACGAGAATCCGTGTTGTGCTAAGGTGCAAAATGGGAAGCAGAATCGAAACATCAAAGCACTCATTATTTCGCATACCAAGAGTTCATTTTCACTTATATTTCCTTGGGTATTAATAAAATAAGAAGGGCTGGAAAAGTGTAACTGAGTTTTAGAGTAACAAATATATAAAACGAAAGAGCAAAATTTTATTGACACTTGCTGTTAGCAATGATAATATAAAACTGATATAAATTAATACCAAAAACTATGACAATTTCAACACGATTAAAATTCTCATACTAATTTTTCATAACTTTTCTCTACTATAACATTTGAAGGAATAAAAGGAATACTATTTAGTTCATTAATTGATGAAAAAAAAATCAATTATGTGGGGCTTGATCACACGACATTCCAATTACGGAGATCGAACGTTACCACGCAGTTAAACCTTGCATTAAAAGTTCAAGCTTTTAAAATGATTCATGCTTACCGCGCTCGCTTGAATTAAAAATTTTTCAGACATGTTGAAATTATTAAAATATTTATTAAACCTACTTCATGATAATATTAGAAAGACAACGGACTGCGCTGTCAACATTTTTTTATTAAAAATGGACTTGCATCATATTATAGACATTGAGGTTAGGTGTGACGGAGATGGGCAGATGCGAAGTATTGCGGCAATTAGTGCTGTCTTTATTCAGTACCTCCGTCTGCCGTCGCACCACGCCTCACCACCTTCTCATTAACGGACAACACCACTGTGACCCTCTATTTTTTTCACATTTTCCAAGAATTTTTTTTTGTGGGAAAAAAAGAGATATTCGATAAATTTTTTTTGGGTTTTATTCCTTGTTTATGAATGTATCAAAAAACATTTTTTTCACATTTTTCACCGCGCATGGTGGCGCTGGGGAAGCTCTCGCGTCATCTCCGCAGTGGTTCGCGGCACGCAGCAGAACTCTCTTCAACGTCGATCTGAAAAAAAATACCGAGTGTTTTCGTTAATAATATGATATTTTGAAGAGAAGTACATAGGGATTTGGAAAAATATTGATTTTTAAAAAATAGGCACGCCTTTGAAATTAAAGAATGATTTTTGAGCAAAATTTCTCGTCGCAAATAGGCTATAACTTTTATAATTATTGAGATATCGAAAAAATCTTAGGTACTTCTCTAGATAATCTACTTTTATTGATACAGTAAAAATTTGAAGTCGATCGGATAAAAATTGCTCAAGTTCTACTGCGTGCCGCACTCAAAAAAGTGGTTTTGAGAAAAACGCGTTCAAAGTTGGGGCCCCGAGCGTCGCGGACCGCTGCACCGCTCCACAAAATATTCAATATCTATGAAAATAATTATTTTTTCGACCTGGGTCCAACGGCATTTCAATCTTAAAAGTATTTTAGATTTTTTAAAATGGTTTTCAAAAAATCGATTTTTTGAAGCCGTCACAGTGGTGTCGTCCGTTAAAGATAGCTGCGTCCCTAGCGGCTATCCGGAGGAGTTTCCAGACCTGTATATAAGACCGTAGCCATACCCGACGTACCTGAGACATTTTATATGTTCAAAATTTCTACAAATATTATTAGCGCTAGCTCGGGAATAATTATGAAAAATTGGTGATCTCACAGCGGTATTCATATAGTCGGTGCTTAAGCATTACTTACATGCTTTCGTAAAGGAAAATTGGCGTGGAGAGGGGACTACGAATACTAGCCTCAGTGTTCAATGGGATTGAAAACAACGAATACGTACAAATATCAAAAACGGTATATATACATTTCTATATTATTTCTAGGTTACGTAGGGATGATACATAATCCATAAAAATGATCCGTCAACAGGGATATCTTGTCAAAATTTACGTAACAAAAATTTAAAATAAAAAGAAATAATCAAAAAATCTAAAAAAGTTAAGGAGGTTGGTGACTCAAACTAGAATAGCTAAAAATATATGAAATTTTTGTAAGACACTATCGATTGCATCGAAGTATCGGTGGATTTTTTTTGGAATTTTCGTCCGTCCCGTTTGCGAGAAAATGAATAAATAAAACTGCTTTTTTATACATGGGCGCTTATGAGGATTCACTGAGGACGGGTTGAAATTCCGAACTTTAAAAAATAGAACGCTCAAAATTCCGAATTTATTTATCTAGAACACAATACTCCTGGAAATTTACAATTCTAAAATTTTGTAAACAGAATTATTGTATAACCAAAAATAAAATTCCACTACGAAATTAAATGAGAATAATCATGGATCCGACCGATAAAGCGTCAACATGAAAACATAGCACGTAAAACATGTATCAACTTCTCATAATCAGAGAGTCCATAGTTCCGAAAAAATGTAAAGTTATATATTCAAGATCCTGAATGGCGAAAGTTTCTATAGAGAAAAGTTTCGAAAATAGAAATATCCGATAGGTGTAAACATTCTGATATTATATGTTTACAATAGAACGTGAAAGATGATCAATATTCAGAAAAAATTCTACCGAGAAAGATGAAAATTCCGAAAGAATAGTACTCTGAAAGATCAAAACTCCGAAAAAATTTTCCCCGAAGACCGAAACTCCGAAAATCCATGCGATAGAGCAGTGGTGCTGCCATCTAAACGCGTCAGGCTTACATGCTATCTGCTTTATGTGTGAGTTTTCGGAATTTTGATCATTCTGAACGTTCTATATCGGAATCTTACACTATCTAAACTTGAGTTTTCGCAAACTAGATGATCGAAAATATGATTTTTGGATTCCGAAACTTTCGGGAACCTGACGAATCTCTTATTAGCTTTTATTATATTTAAACTTTCTTATATAGTTCGTTTTCTAGAATAAAAATTTCGGTAATTTGTGGCGTGTTTAATATTACATATCCGGAGTTTTGTGAGTCGAATTACTGGCCATTCAAATAAAGCGTTCATCTCAATCATACGATTTCTGAAAATTATCTTGTACAAGAAATCACATTTGTATCCTTTTCCTATCGCTACTCATACCGTTCTACATCATTCACAGTCAACTGTGTAGACTTTCGCTGGCATGATCCTTACGAAGCTTTCAGTTTCGGAACATTAAAATTAGGAATTTTAAACCGTCGGAGCATTTAAAGTTCGGAATTTCATACCGGCCCCGATTCACTGGATGATACGCTAGAAACGGATTGCTATGATAAAAATCCTGCGAAAAAATAGTAAGATTGATTTTAAAAAAATACTATCAATAAATCTAAATCTTTGTGAATG
Source organism: Rhimphoctona megacephalus (assembly GCA_963989365.1). Lineage (NCBI taxonomy): Eukaryota > Metazoa > Arthropoda > Insecta > Hymenoptera > Ichneumonidae > Rhimphoctona > Rhimphoctona megacephalus. The sequence goes on from OZ022420.1 coordinate 26,086,079, forward strand.
AATACTTAAAAATTCAAGAGTTTTCACTGTACCGTTTCTAAATAATAAATTAGAGAGTGCCGAAAAACAAGAAAGTTTTTGCTTGCATCCATGACTCTGCCGCAACGAGGAATAAACTGTGGCAACGCTGCTACACGTCTTTTACGTATGGGCTATGGTGCAACTATCCTCGTGATGCCGCCCGGTGGCCAATTTGAGAACGGCAGCCTTTTTCTTTGTACGGTAAATAATATATTATTTAATAACCCAGCGAATTATTGGTAATTGATTGAACCCTTTTTATATATGAAAGGTAAGTTAAATTATTTTTAATGTCAATCTTAATCAGGCGTTACTTAAGGGCGGATCCTTCTTTAGAAGGCCGAAAAAAGGCGATTTTGGAGGAATTTTTTTAGGACAGAAAAAAAAGCAGGTCCAGTAAACTTTACAGATTATTTAATTGCATATTTGAACATTAAAAAACAAATTTTTTGAGAGAAAAATATTCAAACGCAGCCGATTTTTATGCACATTTGTGCAGCACCAGTTTCCAATCGGCGGGAAAGATGAAGCTCGTAATTTCTGCCTGAAACAAAAAACCCAAAAAAATTTCATTTTCATATATTTTTCGTCTAGGTGAACTAAGAAAAACCCAAAAAATTGTGAAATCTAAAGTTTTTCTCAGATTTAAGGCGTCTTCTCACTTTGGAAATTTAAAAAAATCGATTTTTTTTTTTTTTTTAATTTTGAAAGTACATATCTTCAAAAATGTCATCTCGAAATTTCATAAAGATCGGACGAGTCTAACTACATTTTTTGGCGACCGTTAGGTGACTACCTGAGAGTACCCGGCGATCCCTTTCACGCCGCTCGGACGGTCCCTGTATATCTGACTCTATACAATTGAATAGCCGTGTTCTTTTGTTAATGTAGTACCCCTTGCTTAGGTATATTCTGTTTTCGGGTCTATACTCATGTAATAAGACCTTAACACGTGCATTTTTCAAAAGAAAATCACTCGGCAACGATGCTAAACTGTTATTTCATCAGTCTAATTTGAAACTTCGTAACGGCAACATCTCTGCGCTCAGGATTGTTATAATGGATAAAAAGACTTCGCAACAAAGTGCCACGTGGCGACGTCCAAGTTCGAAATCTAAAAAAAGAAAATTTCGTGGAGTGCTTCCACACCAGTCTGAAGCAGATACGAGTCATGCTAGTGCGAGTGCAGCAAAATTAAAAAAATCGGACGATACAAGTTTCGATGTACACATCGATCCAACGGCTGGATATAGTATTATTCAGTTTTTTCTTGTTTTTTCTACATTACAACAATATGTGAAGTGTAAAGTTTGTAACAAAGATGTTTCAAGAAACATCATCAAGAAAAACCGTGGAAATTGCTTGCCAAACAGCGGCATGCATTTATAACGAAGGGCTACAACCTGTTTTAAAAATTTTGGAGGTGATGGGTGTCAAACTAGGCCCTATCGCCGTTCAATACGCCGAGAAACGCGACAGTGATCGCGTACGCGTAGGGAACCGCCGCAGCTCTAACGCTTCAAAAGAGACTAGGTCGAGACGAAGGGAAGCTACTTTGGACGAACACACCTTCTACGAAGAATCGGAAGGTCCATTGTATGGAGCAGGCATCGCTGATTAACCCGAGGTAAGGTTTTTTCATGATTTTTCTGCAACCAAAACTTTAAACGCAGTTATCTCAAAACAAGGTTTTTCGGTGCTTTGTTGATGAAATTTCGGAAACTATCCGGCCGATTGTCATGAAATTTGAATGACATATGCTTCATAGTTATGGCTATAGCGCATATCATCAGATTTTTTAAATTTTGATTTTAAGAATTTTTTTTTTACAAAAAACTGCAAAAAAATCGTGGTTTTTTTTTACTTTTTCGAAAAACGTGCGCCATTTTGTTATTTTCGCGAATATCAAAAATCTGATGATATGCGCTATAGCCACTGACATACTGAATCTAAAACAGTTTTATTTTTTTGTTTCAGACGACCCGTCTCGGAGATACCATCAACAAGCCACGACCATAACATTTTTACACGGGTTTTTCAATGCTACTGATGTATTATAATAATTGTTTAAAAAAATAAAATAAAAATTTTTTCATGTACTTGAAAGATGTGTTTATTACATAGGATCCGTTTTATCCCATAATTTTAAGCAAAAATCCTCGAAAAAAAATCGCAAAAACAGCCTATTTTTGAGGCGTTTAAAGTGAGAAGATGCCTTAAAAGAAATGTGCTTTCTGCAAAAAAAAAAAATAATTTCAACTTGCTAAAAAAGTTGTTTAGAAATTTTTTTATGAATCTTTTTAGTTCAAATAGAAGAGAATACAAAACTGAAGCTAACAAGCTTTGGTTCGTTTTGATTGGTCGTCTAGTTTTCTTGCAATCACGCTCGCAAGTTTAGAAAAATCATAAAAACGAAAACTCGAGAAAACGCGCTTTCCAGCTGCCCGAGCGCTCGTATACGTGCTCAACACCTTACTGCGTTTAGTGCTGTATCTTTTAAAATATTGCGAATTAGCCTCTATAGCTTTAGATACATATTCTTAGATATATTAGGAATAGATTTAAGCAATAAAAAAAAAAATCGATTTTTGGAGCTTTCTAAAGGAGGATCCGCCCTTAAACCACATTATCGCAGATTTAAATTATAAGACGATGTGACAGACTAAATTTCCTTTTTCCTCATACGTCAAGTTTGACGCTCCGATTTGACGCGCCATTTGGTTATGGCATGTACTAGTTGAGCTGTGATTGCGATCTCTTGCCAGCATGCCAGAATTTTTTCGCAAACAAAATACTCGTTTAAAAATTTTAACAATTGGTGAACCTCGTTGATGTCAATATAATAATATTTTTTACCGCGATTATACGTACTATTTACAAAAATGGGGACATCAGGAACCGTATTTAAACATATGAGACAGGGCTGCAGCCATTTCCTTATTTCGCCACCGTAGCCCATAAGTCGTTGGTGTTAGTACAGCATACATGATAGTTATTCTAACCTCTAAAGTGGGCACCAATACCGCGCTGTTACCGCGCTTTCAGCGATTGTTTAATATTTTATAATAAATATTTGGAATCATTAAATAGTAACTTTGAGTATTATTTACGATAAGAAATAAATATGAATGAAAAAATAAAAATTCATCGCAGTTTACAGTGATAAATACGCATTTTTATAACCAAAGATTTCAATTTTTAATAGTTGACAGTTGCCGGTATATCCTATGCTTTAATACGAAGTTTCTCCCTTTGCTGGTTGCCCCTCAAAGACAGTCACCAACCTCCTTAAAGACGAAGAACCAATGAAAATAAATTTTTCATTAAAATTTTAGTTTAGTTATTAATTATTTTATGTTTATTACTCCCTTGTAGACTTTGCGAATCACAAAAATGGAATTGAAAGGAGTTAGACTTCTCAAGTGAATTATTTTAATTTTTTTAATCGGTTTTTTCATCAACTTTTTCAGTTTTCTTGGTTATTTCATTTTTTTTTTTAATTTTTCCAGTAAACTATTTCGCAGTCCGGAGTAGTTGTTTTTTTAAAACAAGTTTTCTTATGTTCCATTTTTTTTCAAACGACTTTTTTTGCTTCGATTTTTACATTTTAAAAATTTGAAGATGTTTTTCAACTATTTTCATTCTACAGCGTTATAAGTTTACTACTACTTTTGCGGCTAGAAGTTTTTTTAAAATTGTAGTATCGATAAATTCTTCCAATAACATGACCATTATAGACAGACTGCAATTAATTTTTTTTTTTTTAGGTTATATACGCCCACAATTTTTTTTCACTATAATTATTGATGATGAATTAGAATAAACACTGAACCTGTGAAAGTTAAATAATCCAATAATAGATAAACAGAAAAACAAGCATCCTAACCAATAATAAAAAACAACCAACAAAAAAATGTAAACATGTAAACACAGGCATCTGTCATTGTTACGAGCAGTCAGCAACAGCGCGAAGTATGCCGAAACTGTTGCTAGTGAATGTAGTTATGGCGGTATCGCCTATTGTTATGTCGATATGGTTGAACAGCGTTTTTTCGCTGCAGTAATTATTCTGTAAACGCACATTCGGGCATATCAAATTATTGCTGAAAACCATGTCCACTGGTAATAGAACGTAAATTCCAAATTGGGTTAAGTAATCTTTTGCAGTTTCAGCAAAGATGCTGCAAAAAAAATTCGAGAAAATGTAAAAATATATCGAGAAAAATGCTGAATTTTTTCAAAAAGTCGAAACGGTCGAAGTTTTGAAAAAAAAAAATATTTTTTGTTCAAAACTGAAAAAAAAGAAAACAAATAAAATTGAATTTCGATAAGTTTTTTGTATTTTTTTATGAAACTACAATTCAAGACGAAAAAAATGACCTGCTATTTTATTTTGATATCTCTTTTGTTGAAAAAGCTATGAGCATTTTTTCTAAGTAGGTTGAGATAAAAGTGTGAAAAAAATCCTAGAGCCCCTTTCACTAGTTATTTGAAAATAAAAAAATTTCGACAAAATGAAAAATTGTCAGGGTCACGAACTGGTCGGCTTGGCATGGAATGGCTCATATATTTTACTGAGGACACTGCAAATTTTACATATCATATACAGTGGGATTCCTTGTTTTCATTTGTAATTGCTGCTATGTCACTTTTTTACTGTGGTCATTGGGTTTTTTAAAGTTTAAATCAGCATTAATTATTTTTCATTGACGTTTCCGATTATATTCCGGATTGGCGATATGTGTATCATTTTTTTTATAATATATATCATGTAGATAGTAGTGTAATAAGTAGCGGCCCTGCGCGTTAGATCGTAGATAGGTAGGTACAGGTCAGGTCGAATCCTAGTGTAGGTAGAAAAAATTTTCTGAAGAAATTTAGGTCGGGAGTGATGGATATAAGAGGGTAGGGGTTGATATGTAGAATAACCAAATTATAGAACGGTTAATATTTCGAAATTTTAGTATTCATAACATTCGATTAACGAAAAATAAAAAATTCAAAATTTACATTTTCGATAGCATATTAAATTGAATGCATATTTGATGTAATATTTTTTCTTTGATCGCGCATTTATTCGAAAATATATATTCAGACTGTCTATACTTCAAATGCATATAATATAGATTGTCCTGATGTAAGAAGTTTATATTTTCTAAATTCGAAAAGGAGAGCAATTCTTTTATTGGGAGACCAAAATTTATAGTATGAATAATTCGAAAGTGAATTTTTCTAATAACTAAAAATTATAAGTGCAGAATAGCGAACGTTGTGAAGCACGAAGAATGACAAGCAATACTTTACAGCCCAGAGGCTCTCGCTATTTCGACCATTCGACTTTCTGGTGTTTCGCTAGTTTGACCACATTAATATTTTGTCTTTCGTTAAAATATATTTGAAATTGTGAATATTCATAATATTACCGATTTCAGTATTTGACGACTCAAATGCGTAATAGTCGAACTTTTGTAAAATCGCTATTCCAGGCTTCGTCATTTGGGCTACTGTTATATTTTGTTTTTGACGTAAATGTACTTCGAACTCTTTAATTCCTCATTTTTTCTTATTTCCAGCATAAAGGCTATAGTAAAATTAATCTGTCTACATACTACTATTCTTCAATTTAAAAATTCACAGTTTTATCCGTTCGAAGTTTTAATCATTCGAAAATCTTACTCCCACCCATATAAGAAAGTATGATCAACAATGATGAAAAATGCATTCATAATTGAACAATAAAAAATTTTCTTTGTTTTAACCAATTTTATAGTCATGTTTGGGTAATTCTGATGAGAAGAAGTTTCGTATACTTTTTACGGTTCCACACTATAAAAACGGGGTGACTGTAACACGTAATTATCACTGTTCGACACGGTAAAAATTCGTTTGATGGTCATGTAATATATCACTTGCGGTATTAGTATATACTGACAGGGGAACTTGCAAATTTTGTTTAAATTTTCAGGAAAAATTGATGTTTACGCGTCCGGAAGACTCTACTAATGTACACTGCAAATTATCCATGAAAATTTCAGTAAGCATTACAGTTAATTTTTTTCAGTGTAGGTTTTTTAAGTGAAAAAGGAATATTTTCATATGGTTTCCGGATGGAGGCCATAAACTTTTGTAACAATAATGACCGTGAGTGTCTCAAAGCTAGAATATTTTGGTTATTTTTGTATTTGCGCTCTCATTTTAAACGTTTATTGATCAAATAAATAATTTTCCGAAAGCTCCGATTACTAATTGCTACTTGTTACACGACAAAAAATACATTAAAGATACTGAGAATTCCTGATAAATTAAATAGTAATTTCTGAAATATCATATTTGGTTTTTTTTATTTTTGATGAAAATGCTGAATTTGTAAAAAAAAAATATATGGATACGTATTGAACAAGAATATTTCTTTTCTGAGCTCTGAAAACAATCTGAAATCTATGCTCACGGTAGAAGATGTATTACCTTATCGCCGAGTATTTTCTTGAATCGCAATATAAAGGCGTTGCACGTATTTGCAACGTAAGTAATACAGACGAACACAAACGTGTACCCGGAGACGTAAAGAAAATGACGAACCAGTCGTATATACGTTCAACGAGGGGAACCAGTTGCAAAGGTAATTTTTTCGTCGATTCACGAGAAACGTGACGATCCGAGAATCGCGTCTTCGAGGAATCGTCTCGAGGCTATCCATCCATATAAATGAAATACCAGGGATGAAAGAAACACTTTGAACTTGGCACGAAATCTCAACGTTCCGATCCACAATTAATTGTAAATTATGAGTCGAGAAGAAAAATCTATAAACAACAATTAATCGTTATAAAAATATGGGATTACATCAAACGTAATTTCGTGTAATAAACAGATTTTTACTTTATCGGCAAAGTACACGAAACTTTATACCAAAATGTTTAACATTTTAAACATGTTCAATCTTTTAAAATGTTAAATGTTTAATGTTAAATTTTTTTTAATGTTTGTTAAAATGAGAAAACAAATATTTTGTGCGTTAAAAGCGGATATTATTTTTATAAATCCTAAATAATTATTAAAGTAGCTAATCACGTAAAATTTGCCACCTAGTTCCCTCCTTACTTTTAATTTTAAATTCAACTTTTTTCGATTTCAATCCATTCATTGATGTAATGTTATTTATGCAATCTAATATTAATAATAATTAATATCAACAACGTAATATCAGGGGTATGGGAAAGTAATGTCCTTTTTTTTACTTAGGTCCCAGTTCTCTCCGAAATATTCCTAGACTCACTTTGAATACTGCTTTTAAATTTCCTTCCACCTTCAGGGTTCATTCCGTTTGTTGATCAGTTTTATTGTTTCAAGTTTGGCGAAGTAAATATGTCTAGCGGAAAGAAAGATTTTATGGAAGATTATGTGACATTACTTTCCGATACCCCTAATAATTATATTTATGACAGATTTCGTGTTAATGTTAATATAATGACGGTATCACATAATCAGGCTTGAGTAGCTGTAAAATTCAAGTTTAGTTCAAAAACAAAAGAGAATAATTTTTTTCATAAAAATCTTGTGGCAACTCAGCAAAGTTAGTTACAAAAATAAATTTCTGCGATCTGCTAGAAGGTGTGAAAGTTTTGACAAAATAAAAAAAAAAAAAATGGTGGGTCAACTTTAGTCGACTTTATTATTTTTAGTGTAAAAAATAATCAACAAATCTGTTTGAAAAACGTAGTTTATCAAAATATTTATTGACATAATATAAAAAACATATTTATAAACTAAAAAGGTATAATTAAAATTAACAAATGATCATCCAAAATTGAATCACGGCGATTTTTCGTTGAAATAGCGTCATTATCGAACATTTAGAATAAAAACGTAATGGCAGTTATTTGCCATCGAAATTCTGCCGGAAAGTATTTTACTTTGAACAACGATAATTCGAGTTTCATGTCGGGGAAACACGTAGTTGTCGAATTGTTGGTGAAACAATTTTTTCAAATTCCTCTTTTCCTTTACCGTAGACGTAGGACCTAAAATATTGATCCTCGAAGAAAAACGATAAGGACCAAAATTGTAGAGATTTTTATTTTCTATGAGTTCGTTCTGTTGAATAATGCGGTAAATTTTAAAGTAAACGACATAATGCAATAATTTAATTTCATCACTTTTTCTCCAAATTGAGTCGAGAAATATCGATCGTAGAGAAAAAGTTAATATAATCAAAGTTGCAGAGAATTGAATTTTCTATAAGTTTCCTAATGACCGTTTTTAGTCAAAAATTGAAAATGGGCGAGTTACTTAACGCCTTACATACGTCCAGCAGCGCCTAAAACGCGCTAAAAGAAAAACTGTTTTTAGAAGAGATAGCAATAGAAATTAATAAAAATAATTTTTACACATTGTTTATTAGTATTTAAACTTTATAAAAAAAATTTATTTCATTTTTTTTTTCAAAAATTACAACATAAAAAATCACGTTTCCCGAAGCACTATGAAAAAAAAGTTGCTCCACGGTCTGCATCATTTCTTCTTGAAATGCTGATGGATCTGCAAAGCGTAAAAAAATTCTTGTAAAATAAAGTTGTAGTTATAGTCTGTCGAGCCGGATTTTTGAAATTCGAAAAATTTTGGCAATTTACGGCAGTTTAAAAAAAAGTGTGCATTTTGTGTCATAAATGTCACACTTTAATTATGTTTATAAAATTTTTTAATCACAACATCAAAAATCCGACTCGACAGACTATAGAGAAAACAATTTCGAATATTTGAAAAAAAAAAGCATCAAAAAATATTAAAAACTGTATGAGTTATCATGCAGACCGTGCCAGAAAAAGTAGTTTTGAGAAAAATGCATTTAAAGTTTCAAGTGCGCGCATCAGACTCTCGTTGGGCAGTCACGATTTCTATAATAACTTTCGATCTATGGGGAATTTGTACAATCGACTTACACAGAAATACGCCTAAAACTATAGAGAATAATAATCTGTAAAAAAAAAAATCGATTTTTTGAAAATTCTGCACGTATTTAAGGCCTTAACAAAAGCGAATTGCCCCCTAAATTCAAGATGGTCGTCGAAGCCATTAAAAAATCTGGTCGAAAAACTGAATTTAAACTGCCATTATACCCCCCCACCATTAGAAATAGAAAATAGTGGAAGGAAAAAATGTTCAAGTCAGGGCTATATTTTGTACATAGGGACTGGGCTATCGGTAAGAACGGTTCGTTGAAACCCGCCACCTGTTGCCCGCCTGAGGAAAGTCTCGAGGCGGCTCGACAGACCGCGCGCGTTTACTCTTAACTTGACCGGCGTGGGAGTAAGAAGGTCTGCGCGACGCGTTCACGAGAGACGCTCTGTGAGAAAGCATTGATCTCACGGGTAATGATCAATTGCTTTTTTGTTGTTAAAAAGTTTTTATTGGTGTTTGTGTAGAAATAAGGGATAAATCATAATAAATCGTGCCTTGAATATTTTTACGTGTGCTCTACCTTTGAAATTTCCGATCTTCAAATTCGATCGTGAGTACACTTTTCCATAACGGACATTTTTTCCGTGAACTTTAACCAAATAAGAGTTCTCAGAAATTGTTCAGCATCGTGCAATCTTTTAGAAACAAAGTCGCTTCTTGGAAATAGTATCGGGTGACAATTTCAAAAAGAGAAACATAGAGCGCTTTCTAAAACGCGAGTTTATCATTTCAAAATAAACGGCGCAGGAGGTCGCTGAGTAAAGAGAGAAAGAGATAGAAAAGAGCACAGTTCTTTGATATCATTGTTACGTCGGGATATCGAAGATCTGTAAGTTGAATTTGTTATTATTACTTCTATATACACGAGCAGTGAATTCACGGGAGTGTAAGCAAACTCGGGAATCCAGAGAGACGTGATCTCGCTAAACGAGCTTGCCAGTCTTGCGACGACCTCTCCCCAAGTGTGTTGAGGTTGAGCTAGGAAGTAACAAGGATGTAAAGATAACCGGCTTTTTGGAAGTGACAAAAATTTCAGAATTTCGTTCAAAGAGCCCAAATTGTTGGTACAAAAATCGGCAATTTTCTATTTCGATCTATTTGGCTCAGAAAATAGTGAATCTACGTGTAAATTAAGCTCGATCAATAAATCGACAAACAGTTCCCAGAACAGATTAATCCTTCCAACCGATTTTTCAAGTTGAAAGTTTCTATTCGCTAAGTGTGTGATCTAAAAATAGGTTTTATCCTAAGTGCATGGTGTTCGAGGAATACAATAGTGTTGTTGTTTTTTCTTTTTTCGTCCATTCTCTCCGAGTGAGGTGAAGTGGTGATGAGTTTTAACGCGTTTTTGTGGAAATAAGTGAGAGGCCTATACAAGTCCTGGATAATGATAATTATAATGGAGCGAGCAAAGAGCTTTTGGATCTTCTGGATGCTACTCATGGCGCATCTTGTCGAAGCGGACGTCATCGAAGAGAGAGGTGCGTTTCTTTCGCTTTAATAATGAAAATAATATTTTCGATCGTGCTAATCTTTCAGTGCTCTGGAATGTGACTAGCATGACGAATCACCGCGAGTTACGTACGTACGTTCAACTTTTGTTCGTATGATTGGGTGGAGAATAAAAAAGTGACGATAATTTCAAAACAACGATGCATGCTTGTAAAGGTCAGCTGTTCGGTTCAGAACGTCCAATTTGATCTATCTTTAGCTTTAAAATTACAAACATATACAATTCGGTTGATTTTTTTCAGTTATTTTAAATCCCCAATAGAGTTTTAATCAACCACGAAAGAAATCGTTAAAATTCAACTATAACGCGATGTGACGCAAATTCGTAATGGCCTTATCAACATTGCCTATTCACACGAACGAAAGTATCTAATCGCAATTCTTATATTCTTTTATTTGTATATGTATATGTGTATGTAGCACGTGGTAGTGAGCGCCTTGGACACGAAGCGCTCTCATATGGTACAATTTTACAACATAGGGATCCAACCAAATACAGGCAATGATTAAAAGTGGCCCAAGGCAAACTCGTTGTTTGTTTACTTATATGTATATACATATGCGATATCTTAATGAAAAAAGCACTGGTGTCGCGATTCTCGTTTGTTCTGCAGTGAGCGAATTCAATGGGTTAAATATATCTCGTTAAACGGTTAATTAGCCTGTAATAAGATCGACTCAAGCAAAGCGCGCCAAGTAAGGAAGAAAGAAAGCGACAGTTTTTCGTTCCTTGTGGAACTTTTAAAAAGTCGACTATAATAAAAAATGAATCTTATCGTTCCAGACACTAAAAATTTAACTTGCACACTTTTCTCTTCTTTTCACAAATCTTTTATTACGACGAAAGCTTTATCTTTGCGTTTTGCTCTATTTAAATGCCAATTTTGGACTGTAGAATCATGGAACTTAAACATTCCGAGCTTCGTCCACGTCGGAGGACGACCTATCACAATTTTCGAAGAAACGTCAGCATCGTTTCACGTTTGTAACGATTTTTGAAAAACGGTTTTATCATTTGATAACGTATCACAGTCATACTATTTATTTTGTTTATTGATTTTTTTACGGTGGCCGAAGTATGAGCTCATGCAGAGAGAGAGAGAGAGTTTTACACGAATTCTTAAGCTAAATTTAAAGAAATTTTTAGCATGTTCTGCAGCCACGCGAGATCAATCGACATTATATTAAATTTTACAAGAACACGTAATAAATCGTATGCCGAGAGCATTTTTCTCAAATTTTACTATGTACCGATTTTTAAATGCGAAGCAAGTAGAATGGCGTTGACGTATAAGAAATAAACAGAGCGAATTTTACCTCAATGATTAATAATAAAATAACAAACTCGTATTTTACAGCTACTTGAAACTAAAATTCAGACGTAAACGGTTTATGATATTTTTCCCTGCAAGATGTAATGTTCGCACTGATACTCTTAATTTTATATAACGTTAAGAATATATTTACAGTCACGTGCTCACGACTATTGTTGGCTACGACTGATGTATAGCATCAGTTTGCGAGAACAAAGCTTGTCCGTTACCAAAGCAAAAGCTCGTAATCGTACTATGCACCGTTAGTAATTTTACGTGGTGAAAACCGAATAACTTCGATCTGAATGTTCGAAAAAATTTTACTTTGGTCTACAATGAAATTCAAGGAAGAAACACGTAATGATTACAGTTCGTAAAAAGTAAAATACAATACGGTATCAAATTTTACTATGCTCTCCCGATAAATTCAGTGGGGAAACGAATAATGATTATCTCTCGTCAAACGCAACATACAACACGCAATCGATTTTTCATACGGCACAAAAGACAAATTGATGTGTCCCTTCCTGAAATCTCGCCAAATAATTGCATTACTTCGTGTGCTGCAAAACAAAATATGGTCAAGGAAAGATTTTTAGGCTCTAATAATTCTCCAAAGTATGACATGTTATCACATGTTCAACATCGATTATCCTCATAAAACCGTTATAGTCCCACGTCATTATGAAAACAACAATTTTTCGCTTAAAATGTTCTCCGTATACGAGAAAACAATGCAACAGGTTTGCTGCAACGACTTGGAAAATTATATAACTCCGGCTAGATCAGCTTGACCTAGTCGGGTTATCAAAAGGCCCGTTTAAAAAATGCCTCGTATATTCTAATACGAGTTTCATTAAGATTCAAATAATAATTTGAATCTGAGGAATTGTTAATAATTTTTATCATCGAAATTTCAGGCCTGAATTGAAAAAAAAAAAAAACCTATCAAAAACCTACCGGTAAAGGGATTTGGGAAATAAATTTTCATTTTCTGAATGGAAAAAAGGAGAGAATGCTATTCCAGATTTTTCAAACGCAGTACGAAATCTTTTTCATTTTCATTTATCAATTAAAATTCTTTTCTCGAAATAAAACTGTAATAACTCGCGAATGCTATTAAATATTCGTATAAATTAAAAAATGCAAACTTCAGTACCATAAGAATGCATTAGACGTCATTTTTAGAAATCTATAAAGGACCTTCCGTGCGAGCCACATGCGATCGATTGAATAATCCTTCAGAAAAATGGATCGAAATGAAAAATTTATTGCTAGACGTTCTTTTTTTATATTTATATTTTTTCCCCCAAATCAAAGGAGTTCCGAACTTTATTTTATACGTATTAGGCATATAATATATACCGATGCCTTGGACACATGACTAGAGAATGGCGAGGATCTATTCGTTCAGCTCCACCGAGGGAAAAGAATTCTCACATACATACATATAACACAAACGTATATATATATATATATATACTTATGAAACGGTCGGATCAGCGAAGCATAAAGCAAGACAAAATCGAAGCCTATAAACCTCGTCTCGTAAAGTTATAAGAAAAAACAACTGACTGAGCGAAGAGACTTTCCGTGAGTGAACGCCATAGATCTATACCTTTATAACACAACAGCGGATCGGGTATATATACGTATGTTTTATAAAGCAGCTAAGTGAACGTCTCGGAGCAGCACCGAGCTCCAATCCGTGAAAGTACGAATTCGTTTCACGTATATACTCGAGAACTGGATTGTGCATTTACAAAATACACATCGACGTAAAGGCAACAACGTTCACTATTTAGACGCTCCACAGTTCTTTCGAACCTTACGATCTAGTTTCTCGAAATTTACCAAAAAAATTTCAGTAACTGAAATGTACAACCGAATTTTTTTAAAAATTTTCTTAGTTTTCTTCCATTCATTTGATTTAGACAGAGAAAAATGAATTGTTAGATGTACGTTTTCATATACATAAATAGTTTTTATTTTCGCATCGTTGTAAGCGCATTTAAAGAACGAAATTAAACTTTTGACAACTAGATGACTCGATGAATTCTGTGCCTAGCACGTTTAAGAATCTTTGCATCTATACAGTAGACGACTGAGTAAATATGTCATATATATGAAAAACATGTCATCGATGAGAATTCTGAGAGTGTGAGAGAGTGAGTGAGTGAGTGAGTGAGTGAGTGAATGAGAGAGAGAGAGAGAGAGAGAGAGAGAGAGAGAGAGAGAGAGAGAGAGAGAGAGAGAGAGAGAGAGCGACGAGATAAAGACCATGCGAGTAAGCACCTCTTTTTCTCTCTATCTTGGATGATTGCTCATGTCAACGCTAACAATAGATAGCTCAATTGTTCGCACGTATCCGCAATGCCAAAGTGCATTTACGATAAGTCATGGTCGAAATTTCTATATGTACGTGCATTTATTAAAAATGTGGATTAGAAATGTGTTTGAGACTTCCAAAGTACAGAAGAACAATAAAGGTGAAATTATAAAAGTATGCCATCGTGTTTGAAGAGTTTCGTCTCCAATCGAATACCCGTACAACAAGGATTCAAAGTCAAAGAATAAACCTTACATTCTATGTAATAAATATGAATAATTAAAACAAAGAACTTTTAACAACTGTCATCGGTATTTGTATTTACTGTAATTTCGTACAAAAAGGAATAGTTAGAAAGAGGTGAGGGGCTGAAAAAGGAAGGACCCTCACCCTGGCAGTAAGAATATAATTGTTACAAAAACCTCAACAACAAAAAATAATAATATTTTCATACAAAAATACAATCGAACTTGGAAAAGATGAACTATGTCCGCGTTGTAGTTATGAATGAAAACGCTTTTGCAAAAATTGTTCAGATCATTTTTTAAATAAAATCCTATTTTGAACATGAATACACTGTAAAAAATTTCCGTATGAAAATTAATACACATGTATAGAAAGTTTTTACACAGATACCGTACATGAAAATTCAGATACGCTGAGGAAAATTGAGAGACGCGGTATTTTAATGATACGAGCACTGTTCAGTAAAATTAATATACTTGTGTATTTGAAAAATCATATACATGTAAGAAATGTTGACTTTGTGCATATTAAAAACACGAAACATCAACTAATATTACTATACAGGTATATTAAAGTTCATGTTATCAGCATAGTAATTTTCAGATTCAAGATTACTAAATTTCAGGCACCGTATAACGTTTTCGCATTGCATATGTCTACGATAATTCTAGAAATGTATAATAAAATTTGGTGATCCTTTTTGAATATTAATATACGAATGAATATTAAATAAATTCAGCTATTATGAGTTTTTAAGGGGAATACATTAATTGATGTACTATTGTGTTCGATTTTTTAAAGTTGAAGGTCGAAATCATGCAGACATCTCAATAAATTAATTAGAGTGATTTATCACCACTTGATGCCGTGGCAATCAAGTCGAGCAATTATCGCCGTAAAAATTTTTATTATAATCTCAACATCTTGTGTTAAGTTTGGTGTTTACCATTTTCATGTTTTACACAATTTTCTTAGATTCGAGCGACTTGTATATATCCTCGTCCGAAGCACGTGCCTCCTATGAGAAAGTCGACGCTCTGCGCCACGCGGTGGCCAGAGCGCGAAGCACGGTGCCCACAGAGCGTTACGAATTTCCTACACTTGTGTATTAATTTTAATATTGAGATTCTTATAATTAATACATAGGCAAATGAATTTTAATACACGGATTTTTTTTTTGTACTGCAAGGTATATTAATTTTCATTCCCATTTTTGTACCGTATTTTTAAGAGATAGAGTTATGATGGGAAATAACATGTATCGTATTATTAACATTCATGTGTATCTTATCTTTCAGTCAACTGTCAAGAAAAGTGAAGATCATACTGTAATTTTAATACATTGTTGATAGTAGATGAATTCATATACATTTGTATTAATTATCAATCAAACATATGATTTATTTCAATGCATGTCCACAAAATTTTCAGATTTCATATGAATATTCAATGTTATGCATCTTAAATCGCACATCAGTAACCAAAATTTATGTTCATATTTCAATTTTGGCATACGAGTGTAATAATTTTCATTTCATACACCCGGTTTGTAAATTTCATTTACCGGTGTATTGTAAAAGTATTGTAAATTTCATATATTTTTTAACAGTGTAGATTATTATCGTTTTCCTGATATGTTGCGAAAAAAATAATATTGTGTATTTGTGCGTGTGTGAAAATCAGTCAGTGCTGAGGAGTTCAAGAGATAGGGCGCAAGATGATTCCCGAGGATGCGTCACCGGCGCGGGTACGTGGTGATAGTCGTCATCGGGATTGGTTCAAGTGGTGTTGACCCTCGAGAGGGGGATCCTCTCGTTTCTCTCTCTCTCTCTCTCTCTCTCTCTCCCTCCCCCTCTTTCCCTTCCTCTCTTTCTCTGGGTTTATCTTAAAGTCTTGACATTTATGTAGTGCAAGTAGCTCGCGCGAAGTCTTGTCACCGCGGTTCGTGTTCGCAGCATCATAGCAGCATCTTCATCTCGAGCTGGCACAATTCGTGGGAACGTCACGCGCGCGACTGTTTCATCCCATACCAATTGATGGATCATTTTAATCTTTTAGCATTGACACGCTGCGTAAAGCTTCATCCACTCGAAAAGGCATGCAATGAATTTCTGTTGTCGAAAGATCACGTGATCCACGAAAATTCACATTATTCATTATTATTAACACTGTATTGGTTTGCAAATATTCTGCGTACAAATATAATTTTGTTATCCATTTTGAAGGCCATTTTTCTCTTCGGTTTACTGGTCTGAAATTCATTCGTAAAATCCTCATCGATCTTGAAGAATATTTAAAAAAAGCATGATGCATATAATCATTTAGCTGTTGATTGAATAATATGATCGATTTGGTTTTCATAATTGATTATGGGCACATTCTCAAACTTGGTTTGTTATTTATCTTGAAACACTTTGAGTGCAGCATACCTCTTATATTATGGTTGGCGCAGAAATATACAGAAGGAATTATTAGGAGAGATAATGTGCTTGCCCAATTATATATGAAGACGCGTTCACAGCCGATCAAGACAAACCCGCAGAGATTACGGCATGCTCCATGCACCTATATGTATATATCTATAAAGGCCGAGTATGTCTCATTATTAAATAGACTAATGTAATGATACACCCGTCGAATCTAAGTCACATAAATGGAAAGAGGGTCACGGCGCCTCTTCTAAAAATTTCGTGCTTATTGTCATACTCCAAATTAAAACTCATTGAAACTATAATAAATAAATAGTATTTACCAGTATATAAAATAGAAAAAGTGAGATAAATAGGTTATCACATTTACAAAGTTTTGGAATGAAAGTAAATATTGTATTCAAGCAGTACATGTGACTCGATAATTGTTGATGGTTTTCGTCAACATTTTCATGGTAATAATTAATATTTAATGAATGGAACTATTGAAATCATTTAAAAAATATATTGAATATATAACTCCGATCAGATTAATATCATATTTGACGAATAATTGTTATACGGTACCTGGGTAAAAGGTTTCGGTAAGCGAAAAGCTGGCACATGAATTAGCTGCAAATGAACCAACAGAAATATTCGAGAAATACGAAAATTCGGCAACACCGCCTCATGGTAAAATGGACACCCTGCCGCGAGGGGTTAACGGAGGTGACTGAATCCCATTCATGCAAGCCAAGAGCTTGCTTGCCCACGACCCTTCGATACCTTTACTTTTCCTCTTCTTCGTCAAACGTTCCAAGAGCGATCGCTTACAGAGAAATAAAAAGAGAAACTCGACTGAACTCGTCAATGAATCACAACACTGCAACAAGTTCAAATTTCGGCCGTTCCATCCATGAATGAACCTCTCGAATGAGAAAACTTTATAACGCCAGATTTATTCCATTTTTAAGATTTCCAATCAGATTCGATAAATTTCGTTATTTACGTCTACAATAATAAAATCATAAGGTATTCTAAAAGAATGCGTGCAATTATATAAATCTCATTTATTTCCTATATGGAATCGCATGATTATGGGCTTCCGGTCGACCACTGCCATTTTCCAAGATCTCGTCCAACCTTAGCTCAGAATACCTACGGTGAAACGCGGGCGGACCAGTTTCGCGAACCGTTAATGGCATTAACCCGTAGATGTCGTTCGAAGGAATTTCGTTCCCATTCCTCGAGAAGGATGGGCACTCGAGAGTTTCCAGGATATTTCCCATTTCCGGTCAACAACTTTTTTCCTCTTTTTGTATCCTGATTAACTGGAATAACATCGTTTTTCACAGGTGGAAATAAAAACACGTCAATCCAGGTTGATAGTTATTTACGCGCAGTGCTCTGGAACTTATATAGCACACACACGCACACACAACACACTCACACAACACACACACACACACGCACGCACGCACGACACGCACGCACGCACGCACGCACGCACGCACGCACGCACGCACGCACGCACGCACCGCACGCACACGCACGCACACATATTAGGGTGGTTCTAAAAATCGACCATTTTTTCTTAACCCGTCAGCGATCGTGTTTAGGTATATTTAAGGGCATCTAGAGAGGTAAATCTATATTATAATATAGATATAAATATATATATATATATATTATATATTATATATATATATATATATATATATATATATAGAGAGAGAGAGAGAGAGAGAGAGAGAGAGAGAGAGAGAGAGAGAGAGAGAGAGAGAGAGAGAGAGAGAGAGAGAGAGAGAGATAGAGAGAGAGAGAGAGAGAGAGAGAGAGAGAGAGAGAGAGAGAGAGAGAGAGAGAGAGAGAGAGAGAGAGAGAGAGAGAGAGAGAGAGAGAGAGAGAGAGAGAGAGAGAGAGAGAGAGAGAGAGAGAGAGAGGTATATTTAAGGGCATCTAGAGAGGTACATCTAGAGAGGTAAAAAAACTCGATTTTTCAAAAACATTGTTTTTCGATGGTGTCACCCTTTATATGTCATTTCTAAAAATTTCCTGGGAATCAATAACATATTGCAGTTTTGAAAAAAAATTTCATCTCCATTTGACAGATGCTTAAACACTAAAATACTTTTTTTCAAAATGGTGTTTTTGAAAACGGTAACCATTCTGTCTCGAAAATTAAGCGACCGATTTGGATGAAATTTGGTACAGAGGACCTTTACAAAATTCTCTGATGTCTGTCGAGCGATTTTTCTTTTAAACATAATAGTTTTTGTTTCACAAGTAAAAAAAAAGAAAAAAAAACATTTTGGCAAAATGCCGATTTTACGATTCAAACGTCTGCCATTTTGCGAAAAGTACATAAAAAAAAATTCGGCCTCGACAAAGACGGTTTTTTTTGTCGATTTTAAGAAAAAAAAATTTGTTTTATTTTTGGGTTAAAGCGTACAGTCGGAATCGTGGTTACCGCAAATAGCATTTTACAAAAAACTGTTTTACAAAAACTACAACCACAACTCATCTAATTTATTTTTTTCAATAAATTTTTTTGTTTTCATTCACAACAATATGTCTTTTTAAATATATAATAAATTATTTCAATAGATACATTTTTTCAGTATGAATAAAATTATTGAAATTGACCCTATTTTTGGCACCTCTAGATGTATATAAGCCCTTAAACATTGGGCGTGCGATGAGAGATTTTCTTACATGTATAATTTCAAGTGCTTAATTCGATAAATAGGAACTTGAAAACAATTTCGCCACAGTGATTGTGACTATTAAACATTTTTATTTTTAAACCATAAATACAACGACAATTGATACTAAAAACCAAAAAAATAATCATTTAAGAAATTGAAAAACAAAAATTCAAAATTTTTTTTAATCCTTCTCTCATACAGAAGAATAAATTTTGTGAAGATAAAAAAAAATTCAAATGCTTATGCCACTTGAAATTTTTGACTAGTCATCATTTTAATATAAGTGTGAGAAAAAGTCTCATAGCGCGACCGCTGACGGCTTAAATTCACGAGTGAATATGTTATTACTTTATGAAAAAGTTTTTCTCCTAAAATTTGGTTCTTCTAAAAAAAAAATTTAGAGGTCGCCCTCTGACTGTTAAATATTATTTTCAATTTTGCGGAAAATCATGATGTAAAAATGTCAATTTTTCGATATCGCAATAAAAGATGTTAGTACTTAATAAAAAAGTAATTCTTCGAAAAATTGGCTTTTTCAAAAAGAAATTTAGAGGTCATCCCAGTGACTTTTCTATATTTTATTTTCTGATTTCAGATGAAGATCGTGATATAAAAATGTGATTTTCTTTGTATCGCTATTAAATATGCGTTAGCATTTCATGGAAAACTTGATTTCCCAAAATTTGAGACTTCTAAAAAAAATGAAGAGGTGCTGCCAGCGACTTGTAGATATTTTTTTCCTAATTTCGGCTGAAAATCATGATATTAATCTGTCGATTATTCGGTTGCGCAACGAAACATATTAGCACTTAATGAAAAAGTAATTCTCCCTAAATTTGTTTTTTATTTTATTTTTTTATTTAGAGGTCATCCTAGCGACTTTGCTTATTTTGTTTTCTAATTTCAGATAAAACCGTGATATAAAAATGTGGTTTTCTTTGTGTCGCAAGCAAATACATTAGCATTTCATAAAAAAGCAATTTTCCAAAATTTGATCCTTCAATAAAGTCATTGGGGCAATCTACAATTTTTTTTTATTTAAAAATTTTTTTAGAACGCTTAAGTTTTTGGAGGTTGACATTTTCATGAAATACTAATATATTCACTTGCAACACAAAAAACCACATTTTTGTATGACGATTTTTACTCGTAATTAGGGAAAAAATATAGAAAAGTCGCCGGGGCAACCTCTAAATAAAAAAAGTAAAATTTTGTGAGAATTACTTTTTCATTAGGTATTAATATATTTTGTTGTTCAACTGAAAAATTCCACATCTTAATGTCATTAAGGATTTTCAACTGAATTTAGACAAAATATCTAAAAAGCGCTGGTATAACCTCTAGAATATTTTTTAAAAGATCCAAATTTTGTGAGAATTACATTTTATTGCGTACTAATATCTTTTGTTGCGAAACAAAGAAAATTACAATTTTATATCATGATTTTCAGCCGAAATTAGGAAATAAAAATATAGAAAAGTCATGGCGCGACCTCTAAATTAAAAAAAAAAAAAAAAAACAAATTTT
This sequence comes from Rhimphoctona megacephalus, assembly GCA_963989365.1. Lineage (NCBI taxonomy): Eukaryota > Metazoa > Arthropoda > Insecta > Hymenoptera > Ichneumonidae > Rhimphoctona > Rhimphoctona megacephalus. Next base: position 26,107,101 of record OZ022420.1, read on the forward strand.
GGAAAAATTACTTTTTTTTATTAGATACTGACATCTTTTTTCGTTACACCGAAAAATCGACATTTTTTTATCATGATTTTTCGGTAAAATTGAAAAAAAAGTTTGGTTGAATTACTTTTTCATAAAGTTCTAACATATTCACTTGCGATTTTAAGAAAAAAAAGTCGATTTTTTTAAATCACTAATACATATACACGCTTAAGTTCTTTCCTTGTGCATCTACATCTTTTTTTTACTTGTCGTTTTTGTCTCTTTTTCTTTCGGTGAAGCGTAATTTGATCCCTGTAAAGAATGTGAGCATCTCTCTGCAACGATGAAGAAGAGTGTGCGGTTTTCAACACTGCTCAGTGAGCTCGGAGCACTATGAAATCTTGCTATTATTCTGCCATGCACCCGACAATCTAGGTATGCGTTCAACAATAAAATGTAGATTGACAAAAACATCGTTGTCAAATACTCAATTTTAGAAGCACAAACGTACATTCTTTTCTAAGCAAATTTGTACTATACGAAGACATTTCTTACGTATTGTATTTTTTTTTTTATTATTTTTTTTCAAGAGAACTTTCGTTCACTAAATAAATTCTAATGTACAGCATTTTCTTGTTCCCTGTAATTGTATTGCAAAAAATTTTGTTCGTTATTTTTTACACAAAGTGACATTTTAATTTGCTGATAAAACTAATTCTGTTTTTCGATGTTTCTCGCTGTTCAGGTTTTACTTCTCTTAGTTTGCGTGTCATATTCAACACGGACATTTGAGACTACACGCAACGACCATCTTCGCTACTATATACAAACATACACAGACATTATATATGAGGCATTCCAAGCCATTTCATATAGACCTGACCCCAACCATTTTTGTACTCCGCAGACATTTTTTTGTAATGTAGTACCCGTGTACTCGATGGAAGAAATAACCACACCAATTTTTTTGAATTTGTGTCTTACGTCCTTTGAAACTTATAATTTTGTAACTTTATTTTTTGAAACCTTTGAAAATGCTTAAACGCATATAACCCCTTAACTAATCAAGATATTAACAAATACTTCATTTCTTAACATTTGAAGCATTCAATTCTTAAATTTCGAAGCACGTGTTCATGAAAAAATATAAAAGGAATAATTCGTAGTTATCCTCAACGTTGTCATGGCGTTCAAAGTAAAAGATCTAGTTTATTTTCATACTTCATTGGTTCGATATTGCCTTGAAAAATCTTACGAAAAATGTTCAAAGTAATAAAAAATGGTTGGAGTCAGATGCTTAGTGAAAAGGCGCGGTTTGCGTCGCATTAGGGTGTGAGAAAAAAAATCGTTAGTTTTTTTCGGCTGTATCCACCAAAAAAATTGAATTAGAGTAAAAAAAAGAAGCCTCCTAGAAGGAGAGCTCGAAATAAAATTCTTTGGATAAGCCCTTTACATTTCAAGATTTTCCACAAGAATAAACACATCAAAATAACATAGTTTCTAAATATTGTGTTACAGCTTACAAAAAAAATCGCACGGAAATGTCGCGAAAACATTTTTATAACGTATCAAATTTTCTACAAAAGAAGTTTCTACAAGCAATTAGCTCAGAATAACCGTTCATTTCTTATAGCTATTCGAAGTTAACTTGAAAACACTTTACTTATTTAAGAGGCTATCACACTTAAATTGTTTATTCTACGAAAAACTTTTATGAGTTTTTTTCAGAGAACTTGCTGATTTAACAGAAACATCCAGTACGTAAACTATATAGTATAAAGTAACCAACGAAAGAAGTATCCTGTATCGTCGGGTGCGTTCCGCAACGATTCGCTTACGCCTCAGGGTTTGCATTCGCGTGTCTTCTTGCAAGTACCAGTATAAAAAAAATACATACGAACTATAAAAAAATCTATATATACATATATGTATGTATGTAATTTTGTATTGAAAAAACTCCACAAAAGAGGAAGAACTAAAAATTTTGTAAATTGGAAGAGAAGATTGTTGACGATCGCGTGAGTTTTGTCGTGCAGTGAAAAAAAAAAAAAAAAACGATAATCACCAACCTGCCACACAAAGCGAAACAAAGATCAAAGAAAGAGATGGAAAGAAAAAGGAAGAGTTAAAAGAGGGAGTTACGAAGGACGTGCGGAAGATGAATACGAAGAAAGATAAAAAGAAATAGGGAGAACGTGAAAAAAGAAATACAAGACATGATACAGTGGATAAACCGGAAGTGAAGAATCGCGCATGCGCAAAGAGCCAGCGGAGCTTATTCTAGACGAGCAGTCTCATGCAGCCCAAGTTCAAAGCCCGTTAGGGTGTCCGTAACCCCAAAGAAAACAACTCTCTTTTCAAGGATCTCCGTCATCAAAACTGTCAAAGGGGCGGCGAGGTAAAAAGTTTCGAATGAGGCAGACTCGTAAATGTCTCAGATCAACACCTTTATCTCTATTCAAGTTCATGCCGATTCTCACTGCTCCTACGTGGTTTAATCTCACTCTGATATTCCTTGACATGAGCCATTACTTTATTCCCATAACTTACCAAAAAATAGCGAGTAAGAATTCAATCTCGTGAGCCCTTTAGAATGAAGAAAAAACAAAAATAAATAAATAGTTTCAGTAGAAGGAAGAGATTTGGAGAGCACTCTTTGGTGGCCTGGACTGTCCAGCATCCGTATTGTACCTGGATGCAGGATGCTTCGAATTGATTGACAAAAACAGTCATACCCTTTTTTAAGTCCCGAATTTTTTATGCAGAATGTTTGCTGAAACAGCAAAAAATTACTTAACCAATTTTGGAATGTACCTTCTATTATCAGTAAATATGGTTCTCAGCAATAATTCGTTACGATCGTATGCACTTCTACAGAATAATTACCATAACAAAAAAAAACGCTGTTCAACTATATCGACATAACTTGTTGGTTATATATTTTTTTTTTTTTATTATTGGCTACGATTGCTTATTTTGCTGTTGATATATTATTGGATTATTCAACTTTCAATGGTTCAGTATCTAATGTAATTTATCGTCAATAATTATGGTGAAAAATAATTTTGGATATATAACCTTAAAAAATAATTAATAAACTGTTGTGGGTAATAGTCATTTTATTGGAAGAATTCATCCATACTACATTTTTAAAAAAAAACTCCCGACCGCAAAAGTAATAGTAAACTTAAAACAGTGTAGAATGAAAATAGTTAAAAAACACATTTGAATTTAAGAAATGTAAAAACTCCGGATTGCGAAATAGTATACTGGAACAATTTATACAGTAAAATAACCCCAAAAAATTAAAGAAATAACCAATGAAATAATGAAAATAATTCACTCGGAAGTCCCTTGCGATTCCATTTTTCTGATCCGCAATCTACAAGGTAATTATATAAATAATTATATATAAATAAATAAAATACAAGTAATAAAAGAACAGTAATTATAAAAAGCAGCTAATGTGGATAGACTAAAAAAAGTATGTAGTCAAAAATCATAATTGAATATCGGGAGACGTCTGCCTCCATCTTTTGTTCAGGGTTTTGGAGATGTTTCAGAATATTCCCTAAATTCGATTATGATTTTTGGCTACATACCTTTTTTAGTCTATCCATATTAGCTGTTATACATAATTATTTTTTTTTTTTATTATTCCTTATAGACTTTGCATATAAGAAAAATGGAATTGTAAGGGAATCAAGAGCCACGGTAGTGCATAGCTCGACGCCAAGTATTAGACTTACCGAGTGGATTATTTTCATATTTTTCATTGGTTTTTTGCTTTAACTTTTTTTAGTTATTTTACTTTTCAAATTTTTCTGGTATACCATTTCGTAGTCGTGAGTTTCTTTGTTTATTTTAAAACAAGCTTTTTACTTTTACATTTTTTTTCAAACGACTTTCTTCGCTTCAATTTTTACATTTTTTAAATTAAAGGATGTTTTTCAAAGATTTTTATTCCACAGTGTTTTTATTAGCTCATTGACTACTCCACGAACAAATTAAAAATAAATAAATCGCTGTAATCATTATTTATATAGACAGAATTAATCTTTCGTTTTTGCAAGTCTTTTCAGACTTAACGAATTTAGGTTAAATTAACGAATATGCGATTATTGTAAATGGCAGCTAATTCATGGGTCTGTAAAAGTTATACAAAAAATTTTACTTTCGATTTTGACGATTAAAGATGCGTAATCCTAGACTAAAGTTCAGGTTTTTCAAAAAACTAAAGTTCAGGTTTTTCATAAACACTAAATCTGGATCCAGGATAACTTATACGATAGTCAGAGTCTTATATCATTCATAGACAGGCGAGTCTTACTTCTGGAACGTTTTTTTGGGGGCGGGTTGAAATTCCGAACTTTAAAAATCAGAACGCTCAAAATTCCGAATTTATTTATCTAGAACACAATACTCTTGGAAATTTGCAATTCCAAAATTTTGTAAACAGAATTATTGTATAACCGAAAATAAAAGTCCACTACGAAATTAAATGAGAATAATCATGGATCCGACCGATAAAACGTCAACATAAAAACATAGCACGTAAAACATGTATCAACTTCTCATAATCAGAGAGTCCATAGTTCCAAAAAAATGTAGAGTTATATATTCAAGATCCTGAATGGCGAAAGTTTCTACAGAGAAAAGTTCCGAAAATAGAAATATCCGATAGGTGTAAACATCCTGATATTATATGTTTACAATAGAACGTGAAAGATGATCAATACTCAGAAAAAATTCTACCGAGAAAGATCAAATTTCCGAAAGAATAGTACTCTAAAAGATCGAAACTCCGAAAAAATTTTCCCCGAAGATCGAAACTCCGAAAATCCATGCTGCCATCTAAACGCGTCAGGCTTACATGCTACCTGCTTTATGTATGAGTTTTCGGAATTTTGATCGTTCTGAACGTTCTATATCGGAATCTTACACTATCTAAACTTGAGTTTTCGCAAACTAGATGATCGAAAATATGATTTTTGGATTTCAAAACTTTCGGGAACCTGACGAATCTCTTATTAGCCTTTATTATATTTAAACTTTCTGATATAGTTCGTTTTCTAGAATACAAATTTCGGTAATTTGTGGCACGTTTAATATTACATATTCGAAGTTTTGTGAGTCGAATTACTGGCCATTCAAATAAAGCGTTGATCTCAAACATACGATTTCTGAAAATTATCACGTGTAAGAAATCACGTTTGTATCCTTTTCCTATCGCTATTCGTACCGTTCTACATCATTTACAGTCAACTGTGTAGACTTTCGCTGGCATGATCCTTACGAAGCTTTCAGTTTCGGAACATTAAAATTAGGAATTTTAAACCGTCGGAGTATTTAAAGTTCGAAATTTCAAACCGGCCCCGTTTTTTTCATAGTATTATTTGCGGTTTTTTAAGTTTGTGCTTCTAAATATTTGGCTGCGACAATACCTCAAATTCAACTTATAATATTTACTTCTTTAGAACGGTGAAGTATCGACTGCTGAATTTTTTGTTTATATTTTGATCCATCTAAATATATATTAAAGAAAAAATATTCAATGCCACAAATTTTTTAACGTTTTCTCTGCCATTTCATCACGTCATAATATATATAAATTTTATTGTAATGACGATAAGCACATCAGAAAGGCTAAAGGAGCGATCTTAAAAAATTTTGATGCTTTCGTACTGTTTTGAAAATAGATTGAATAAATTTTTAAACCTGTGTGGAATAATACAGTTAAGTGTACTAAGATTTCTGTGAAAAATATTAATTTTATCTCGGCAACTTTTCTTTTATCTTTGGTTTAAATGAAATTTACAATTGACAGTAATTCATTGAATCAATTACAAAATTTCTTATTCTGTAACATCTATCATTAGCAATTAGGGTCCAGCGATATTTTTGTTGTTTTTAATCTATATATAGCTGGAAGTGCATCGACATGAAACAACGGAGCGCCTTTTCTCTCTCATCTCCTTGGTGAGAGATGTTCCGAGAGTTTCTCGGGTGCGAACTAAGCGTATAAGTACGAGTCGCGGTGGAGTTTAATTGAGGTTGATGAGGGGGGCGCGCGTATTGGCCCGGAATTCAATGCTGAGATGATGTTTTATGCGGGCTCGTAAACCGCGCTCCAAGTATGCGCGTGTCCCTGTTTAAGACATCTTGCGTCGAGACAATCGATACGATTCCGTTTTTACGATGTTTCGGTACAACTGAAACTCGCAAATGAAAGTGACTTTTACAGCGTACTTTTCATTGGTAATTTCAGTGAGTACTTGTTTGATACTCCAAGCATCCTTACACCGAGAGTACTTAAGGCTTAACGATGTGTCGACAAATTCTCGTAGGCTTCGAAGATCTTCGTAAAAGCACTTGAAGCTATTTCCAAACTAGTGCGAGACTAATTGAAGAGTCCTTTCGAGATCATTTCGAAACTACTTGAAATAACTTAGAGAGCCTAAACAACATTTTGATAGCAGCCTGGATGGCATTCGTAAGCCATTTCTTATTGACTGTTTCTTTCATATAATACTCTGACACCACCCTGAAATCGGCACATTCTCTTTTTCAACGTTATAAACACAAGTAATATGCATATAATATCGACCGAGTGATATTCATAAAAGGCAGTTTCCTCTGTCCATTGTTTTGTAAGGTTTCGTCAATTGCGACACCCTCAGTGATCTTTGACTCTGTGAGTTTTATTTTAAAAAGTACCAAGGCGGGCAGATCAAGTTTGTAGAAAAAAAAAAACTCCACGTGGTAGTTTGCTATCACTCTAAAACTGTCACTGGTTGGTTAATTAATTTTTTAAGCTTGTTTTCATAAAGGTTTTAATAAAGGATGACTGAAGAAAAAAGTCTGTTTATTTGGTGATAAGAAACCATTTTTGTATTTGTAATTCTCTTGAGAACCTTTCTCAGAATGAGTGAGAGGAAAAGAGTTTACTGAAATGGATTTTTATCAGGCATATGCGCGTCTTATCGACCAAGATTATGGGATTCCACAGAGTCTGACATTCCACAGAACCTTTTATAAACGCTAATAGATTTTAGTGTTATGGCATTCATCATATACACAGAGACCAACAGTGAGTTAAGCTCGCTAACTGTTCATGAGTTTAGTGCAACAGCCTCGTGCATAACTTCTCGCAGACTTGAGCGGCAACCTTCTCTCTCAATGGAGGCTTACCAGCCATCTAATGATAATCGAGCTGTCAGAATATGCTCTAGCCATCATAACATACACTATTATTCTCGTTTGTAGACAGAATGCATCTGGCGAAAGATCTTCGGGCATTGGCCTTCCTACATAGAAATTAGAAGCTCATAAATGCATCATCAAGAAAAACTTTTGATTTTGTCTCGTGGGAGTCGTACTATCCTCATGATTACATATTATGAATTCAAATATTAACTTACTTTCTCAAACTTTACTTAAAACTTCGTACTTTATTCAAAAGTCTGAAAAAATTGAGTCTTCTTAATAGAGTTAATAATTAACCAAAACCAAACGAACAAAAATAATAGTATTTCGTCGGTTAAGCATACTGTCAGCTATGGCGATTTCTTTCTAATTTTTTTAATACTTGCTACCGGGACGCTGTCACATCTCTTGATTTTGTGTAATTCTCTTCTAAATCATTGGATCACTCTCGCTAGATGAAGTTCAGCCCCCCGAGGATTTTATCGAAGACTTTGTAATTGTATCAAGTGTGAAATTAAAATTCTGTGCTATAACGTATACGTTTTTATATAAATTATTCTACCGTAACATATTTATACTCTTCATCATTCATGGAAAAAAAAAATTTCATCGATTTTCGAAACAAATTTGCCACCTGATAGCTGAGAGACCGAATCAATCTTCGTGGAGTGGTTGTGCAAGTTTCGTCGTTCTTTAGTGAAAGAATTATGTAACATCACTGAAGAAAAAATGTGTCGATATGGCTAATTCGATTAAGTTGTATAAAATCAGTTATTTTAAACGCTATAGGATAGTCGATTTAACTAAATATCTTTTTACTGATTAAAACCAATATTGTGTGAACTGAAAAACTATTTTAGGGGAAGATCTTATTTTGTTGTTTAGTCTACAGATGGTATTGTTGTGAATGAATTTATAGTTGGTCCGACGAAACTTCCATTCATTGTAAACAAATATTCCAACACTATCACTCGTTCAGTATAAACAAATATGGGGTCCTCACATTAACATATCCTTTTTTAATGGACCAATATAAAGATCGTACAATGCATTTTTTATTTGATTCAAGTATTTTTTATAGATATTGATCAATCAAACGTTTATCTAATGTAAATAAAATTTGGATCGAAATATTCAAAAAGTGTATTTGAACATAAGATATTTTTAATACATATGAGACAATGTCACGTATTTAAGTCAAATATTTTTATTATCTGCAAAAAAAAGTTTTATTTATTTATTTATTTATATTTATTTATTTATTATTTATTTATTTATTTATTTATTATTATTTATTTATTTATTTATTTATTATTTATTTATTAAAAAGAAAGTTTTATTGTCTGCAATCGATATTTTTATTTCGTTTTTCAAATAAGCTCGTAAGCGACCTTCTTATAATTCAAAAATATGTATTCGATTATTTTATTTACATAATGATTCCCCATTATCATATACGTAAGAAAATGTAGTATTTCTCACGGGGCTGTACCTCGTGGAAGGTACAAATGTTCACTACATAATTCTGGATCAGAATCGGTTGGAACTTAAAACGTCATGAATTGCTGAGCTCCCAACATTTATGACCGGCCACAGTTTAATGTGTATATATGTGAGAAGACCTCCGGTGCTCTGCGCTACGCAGTGGCTGAAGCGAGAAGCTACTTAAATGTTTTGGCAATTCGTCCAAACAATATTTAGTTGGATGAGTTACAAATGAACTAATGATTTAGTTTACCGATAATTCAATCAACTGAATAATCAGGTGTTGGTTGCGGATGCGATGTTTTCAACAAGTAATCCGTACTTTTCCAACTAAATAATTGCTTAGAGAAACTACAAAAACGTTTCATTGTACGAAACACTGTATTTTCTTATACGTATATGACGACGAGAGTCATCAATCTTAAGAAAATAGTTAAATATATATTTTCGAATGAGAAGAACTTTGTTCGTGTACTTATTTGAGAATGCAAATTAAAAAAAAATGATTTAAGGGGGGACAACCATTTAGAACGCCGAAATTGAGCAGATTTTTAAGAATTTTTTTGATGGGGAAGAAATAAATGGATCTCTTTGAAATTTTGACAGTTTATTATAAATATTTCAACGAGTATTTTCCATTTTTAATCATTAGAAAAGATTGAAAATTGACGGAGATATAGCATTTTTACGCATTAGGCATTTTTTTTACGGTGCCAATTGTAGCGCCGTGAAAAATGATCTGAAACAGAAGGGCAAAGGGATGTGGTCAGCATATGCCTGTGTTCACTTGATAAACCTAATATTTTAATAATAAGCTAAGAATTGGATAAATGGCAGACATAAAATTAAAAAAATCGATATTTTCGATAATTTTTTTCTTCTTCGCTGATCAAAAAAACTAGTTTATTTTGAGAAATTAAAAATATGTTTAGGTTCACTAAGTGGTCTTATATGTTACGAAAACGTGTGCAAAATTTTAGCCCGATCGGTTCAATAGTCTCTGAACAATCTTTGGCACCAAAAAAACACATAGTGAAAACAAAAGTTTCGAGAAAAATGCGTTTAAAGTTTTGGCAATGGAAAAGTGTTTGATAAAGCCACTTACGAACTAATCTGCTATGCCGCCTAATCTACTATTATTACTATTTTTTGTTATTATTACGAACTAATTATTATTACTATTATTACGATTATTACGATTATAACGAACTAATCTGCTATTGGCCTAAGTCATGAAGTTTTTCGTATTCTACAAATATTAAAGTAACTTTTAAAGCAAAAAAAAATCGATTTTTTGAAGGTTCTAAATGGTTGCCCCCCCCCCCCCCCCCCCCTTAAGATATTAAAGCTTTTTAATTGAATGCATATAATTTTTCGTATATTTGAACCAAACTATATAAATATGGTTTGGTCATATAATATAATATAATATTTAATTTAAAAATTAAATAAATATTTGATTGATCGATATCCATAAAAAATACTTGAATCAAACAAAAAATGTATTGTATGACTTTTATATTGGTTCATCACGAACGGATCGTAATGTGAAAATTCTATATTCGCTTATAATTAAGGCGCTATTAGAGTTTTAACGCTAAATAAAGGCTATTTTTGGGAATTTTTTGTGGGCATGCTGTTAAAAATATTGAAATAAAACTTATTGGGGATGATAAATCTAGTCTTTATTTACATACAAATTTTTTTTTTTATTCATTTTACTACATTTTTATGTGCAAAAACTGCACTTGAACAAAGCGCCTCGAAAAGTAGGAGGCAAACGGTCTCCATCATATCTCAGGAACGGCTTGTCTGCAACCAAAAAAACAAAGTGCGTTGGATTAAGTATAACGTCAGGTAGGTAATGACGCTTGGATATTAATTTTTATCGATAAATAACAAAATGGTGGATGAAAACAGAAAAAAAATTTAAAAAACACGTTTTTTCACTGTTTTTTGTACAAAAAAGATATTAATAATCAAAATTTTAACTACGTAGAGCGTTAATTTCTAGGAATATATATGTAGAATATGTGATTTAAATTTCATAAGGATCGGTAAAGTAGTTTTTGAGATCTCGTGGAGACCAATTTCAAAAATGGTGTTTCGAGAAAAACACGTTCAAAGTTTTTTATATGAAAAATCATGAAAAATGCTTACCTACAATTAATCTGCAATGCCTGCACCATAGGACGGTCCTTCCTCTGCATGAAAATGCTCCAATTCTTCTAATCTTGCCTGTTTTCTTGTAGTTCTGGCTAACCCTCGTGTCGTCGTACTTTGCGACGTAGTCCACGGCGATCGGGCCGATATTCATGCCAGTCAGCTTCATAATTTTGAAAATTGGCTCAAAGCCTTCATTAAAAGTACAAGCTGCTGTCTTCGACACAATACCAACAATTTTTTTTCCATTAAAAAGATGTTTAGGCGCCATGCTCCATACACATTGATTAAAACTTTCATTACTGTTTTGTGTGTGACCACCTAAACATCTTTCAAGCAGCTCGGTTTTTGTGAGATCCTCGTATATCGGCTTTAAGATTTCTTGAACTTCTTGAGAAAGTGCAGAAGGATGTTTGTATCGAGTCTTGGTTTTCTTAGCTTTCAAGTATTTGCACCAATCGCTGGAACAGTATGCGGTTTACTATCTGTCGAGATTTTGTGGTAAAAGCTGTTCCAAATTTCCTTACGTATATTTTCAACGGAATCAATATTCCTTCTAACAGTTAGTGCATAATTTGTTAATAACTCCTTCATTAATTTAATAGTTAAACCTTGAGTCTTAACTTGTGATGGTTTTTTTACAACAGTCGACTTTTTCGCGACTACTTTTTTGCTTTTGATTTTTTCGGTGCGAATTTTTTCTCTTCAACTTGTTTCAATGTTTTTTTTTTTTTTTTTTGAATTTTTTTACCTGACAGTACATCATATACAATAAGGAGCAGCTGTTACAGTAAATAAAAGTATAAAAGGGGGCTTAGACCGACGGAAAGCAGGTAGGCGCGCTTGGCGCTCAGGTACGCGGGCTGAGGTACTCATGTAAAGGACGCTGAAAAATATACTTAGACTGCTCCGATCGTTTTGAAATTTTTACACAACCATATTACATGTATATACTTTCGAAAAATGAAAAAAATCGATTTCTTCAAAGAGTCAAACTCTAATAGCCCCTTAACATGGGATAGTGTTGTAATGAGCAACGCACTTGTTTACAATTAACAACTGTTTCGTTGGACCAACAAAAAATTCATTCGCAACAATATAATGTATAAACTAAACAACAAAACAAGGTCTTCCACTAAAACAGTTTTTCAGTTCATATAATGTCGGTTTTAGTCGGTGAAAAAAGATATTTAGTTCGATATATAGTATAGCATAGTAGCATCTTTCAGCTTTTGAAATAACTTAATTTTACTTAACTTAATAATGGAATTCTGGTTTCAAGAATACTTGATTCACAAAAATGTGTTCGCTTATCATCAAACCTTTGTGTTGTAGTTAGCGTACACCGTTAAAGTGAACTCTCTACTCCGATGACTTGAACATTTCTTTATTTAATACCCGCACTTTTTACTGTACTTACATAATATGTAGTAATCTCTTAAGCAAAATAATGTGTACTTTAAACGAAATTATTTGTCAGGAAACTAAGTAATCGCTATTGATACGAAAACAAAGAAAAACAGTAATTATACAAAACGTTTTGTTATCTTGAGCGAATGAATTTAATAATTACACCTATTTGATTGCATAATATTTACTTCTAGATCATACTAAATCATTGAGTTAAATGTAGGCAATATCCTTTTATATGATGGAATTGTTTGCTCAAGTCGATATTTCAAAATTAAATCGACATATTGTTATGGCGAATAAAAGTCTGAAAAATACGAATATATGGTAGAGGTTTTTCAGACAAAACCATAATGTTAAAGAGGTTTTAAAAATTTAATCAATAGGTTTAACTGAATTCACTGTGGGATATTCTGCACAACTAAGCAACAATTAAGGTAAATACTGTACTGCAAGCTAGTCAAATGAGTGCTAAAACTTCACAATGTTTTATACCAAGTTTAATGCACTAATTATACATAGAGAAGGTGAATTTGTAAGATAACATGTCTAATTAATCTAGAAAAATATTAATAACGATACATTTGCGAAACCATTAACTGATAGTGGCAAATTTCCATTATGACACATTTTCATTGGGACTTTTCAAAGAATAATCTGTATTTTTTAACCGATTTTAATGCACCATGTCTGTTTCGTACCAAACTCTTTCGCAATTATTATTTGCAATCTAATAAGGTTGTAAGGCTTATTGCACTTGATGTGTGACAAAAAGGGGTTGGCTATGTCACACTTTAAATTAATAGAGAGTGACTGTTTTAGTATAAAGACATGTACTCGAACACAATGCTTCAATAGCTTGAACTGTATTTTTTTACAAACTATTAAAATTTTACAAATAGTGTGTGTGTAAGCTTCGAATTTAAAACTACATGTTGACTCGATAACGTGTAATTAAATATTGGTTTTAAGGTGTTGACTCGGCAACGTGTAATTAAATATTGTTTTAAGGTGTTGACTCGGCAACGTTTTGAGAGCTCTATTGATTGATGTTGGCTCGGCAACTTTTACTTGAGATCTATTTTTACCTTTACGAAAAAATGAGAAATACAAAATCACTCCCACTCCTCAGGTTGGAGGGGCAGCCTTTGCAAAGATGTGTCGTGCATTTTCATTGGTTCTTCAATATCTTTAGATTCTTTTCGGTCAAGGGTTGACATTCCCCACAAGAGCGTACGTTTTTGCGTGCGTACAAAATTTCATGAATAATGAACGGTCATAAAAAATGTGGCCGCCGGAAGGGAACAAGAGAGTCTTCGACCGACTCGAACTCGTTTGTATTGTCTTCTAGAAATTAAAATTGACGAGCTGCATTTTTTCTAGTGAAACCCTCAATCGGCTTTCAGCCATAGAACAGTTCGTCTCGAAAATAAGATATTAATCCTCTCAAACGATCAACGGTTTCAGAGAATAAACGAATAAAATAAGCAATAGAAATAATCTAGTCTCAAGTATCGAAAAAACTCATTGAAAATACACGTCTCTTTCTTCTCTTTCGTGTTTTAGTGTAAATGAAAGCAAATGTTATTTGTAATGTTCTTATAACTATACGGGTTAATTATATATAGCGTCTCAGTCGACGCTCCAACGTATTATTTTCTTCCTCAAGAGATTCTCTACGAGTTCACCACGCAGATTTTTTTGAAGTATATTTGTTTGGAAATTATAGTAATTCGTTTATGAAGGTTTTTTGTCGCTAAATAAACAATTGTCTGCAACAGTGGTACGATTAAGCTTAGAAGAAATCTACGTGGTAAATTCGTAAAGAATCTCTTGAGGAACAAAATAAGACGTGGTGCATTGCAATCGATTAAAAATTACGGTTTCGCAAATCTATCGTTTTTAATATTTTTCTATGTTAATAAGACATGCTGTGATATAAATCCACTAACACTATCCTCTCGGAGCCAAACATCCAATGGACGTATTGTGTACGTGCATAAGGCCAGAAAACATCCATGTCACGTTCATTGGATGTTCGGTTCTGTGAGGGTACATTTAATTAATGCATTAAGCTTGACATAAAACAATTATGAAAATTTAGCACTCATTTGACTAGCATGCAGTACAGTATATACCTTAAGGCCACAAAACTTGAGGGAAACTAAACACATTTAGTAGTTTCAACGATATTTTTTTCTCAGTGTATAAAAATATAGTATGTATATTAGGGTTGTCCAAAAAAAATGGATATTTTTTTCCTTATTCCTAGTTGATAAAACCCCTCGAAAGGAAGGGGTTGTAGCTAAAGATTTAGAGGTAGCAAAATTCACTTTCATATATTTTTTGCAATTTTGGAAGAAAAAAAGGGTTTTCATCGGAAAAACATTTAAAAAATTGTATTTCATTTGCAATTGAAAACGAACCATGAAGTTTTCATTGAAAATTGGAAATAAAAGTTGTTGAATTTTTTTTCAAACAAGATTTTTTTTAAATATAATACGAACCGGTTCAAAACAGATTATATCTCTTGTTCAGATATCAATGGCAAGTTGTTTTTTTTGGATGGATGTTTTTTCGATCATCTCTAACTACTTGCAATAGATATTGAATCTGTGCTCCGTTTTTTGTCAGATGATTCTAAAATCAATGGGTGAAATTTTTTGAATAATATACGAATGACTTTTCCGTTGGAAAATCATTCAGATTTTTTGACGCAAACGAACTGAAATCATTTTTGGTAACCGTAACTCATTTGATACTTTGGTTTCAACTCCCAGTTATTTTCGCTGATTTAACTATCTTAGATTGCATCTCTAGCGATACGGTGTGATCAAAAAGAGACAAAAGGGCAATGACAAAAGGACCCCAAATACCATAGAAGGCCTTGAAATTTGGTGGCGGCTGCTATAGATATGGCATTTCTTCATCATTTTAATTATAGCCAATCACTTCCTTCAAGTCCTTCAAGTCCCGATTTGGAGCTTTCACAGCACCGGGAGCATTGAACCAAGATTTTATGAAACGAGTATGAAGAAGCAACAGATTCACCATAGCCCGTTGATTTCTTTCGCTGTGGATATTTTTTTTTATTTTTTGGAAATGAAGGACAAACATTTTTTAGTTAGGTTTTTTCGAGGTGAAGTAACTTTTAAAGTAATAACAAGAATGTAGAATGGTCATTTTATAACTTGGCGTTCATTGGTCATTTTTTGGTCATTTGGACCATTGAATGGTCATTTTTTAATACTTGGCGTTCTTTTTTTACTTTTTCAAAGAATTTTCCCACGGATTTTACATCTTTTTAAAAACCGTTATATTTACCAACTTTTCTATATAAGTGATCTCATAACGAAAAACGAATGAAAGTTATAAATAGAGAGAAACAACTTTTTTCTAAAGTAATACTAAGAATACTAGGGTGGTCATTTTATAACTAAGGTCACGATTTTTTAATACTTGGCGTTCATTTTTTTAGTTTTGAAAATAAACGAGAGAATTCAGGGTAAAGAAAGAGAGGAGAAAATAATAAAGGAGTATAAAACACAAATTAGAATATAGAACCAAAACAGATAGCTGATGGCGAAATCCAGAGACATGATGTAAATAACTCGGAATCACACTGATCACACTGAAACTTCACAAACATTTGAATAAACGAAACCGGAATCGAACTAAATTTTTCAGGGAACCCAAATTACCCCAATTTCATTTAAATTTTCGCATATTACTACGAAATACGGGCGCAGGCGCTCTCGCATAGGAGCAGCCATCTTTAAAATCTTAGAATTATTTAGCAATGAGCGAAATCAAACAGCGGCGGCACCACGTGTCGAGCATAAATCCTAACTGACACATAAATATCATCTTCAAATTCGAGCAGAAATCTAAATGCAAACGATGGTAAAAAGATTTTAAAAAAATGCGAATTTATATATTGTACTTGTGCATATTCGTAGAATTTAGAGAATTTTCATTCAATAGTTACAATATTATTTTCTTATATTCTTAAAGAAGTAAAGAATGACAGAGAAAGAGATAGAGCGCGGGACACACGATACTGGTGGAATTTTCATTTTTGATAATATAATTATATAAAAACGAAGGAGAAAGAGATAAAACGCTCGCGGCTTTGCGCACTGTCTCTCTCACTCAGCGGCGCGCGATAAAAGGGGGTAGCCTCGTTTAGCGGACTGGGTGACGCAGAGTAGAGAAATTTAGTTTATTATCAAAAGGACGTATATCCAACGTAAACAGCGTCACTTACGCCTCTCTGTCTTCAAGAAACAAATCGGCCCGGAACATTCGATTTTATTGCACAAAATTATCATATCTCGGGGATTGGGTGGACGGATCGATTTGTAACAAAGACCAATGAAAGAGAAAAATTTTAAAAAATGGTCCTCCATATTCAGATTTTTTACTCAACCCGTTCCTCCGTGAGAGCGGTTTGAACAAAAAGAAAAGTCCGAAAACTGTCATATTCGAGTACCCATGCGTCAAATTGTCAGGGCAGCCCTAACGTAAATCGGGGCCTTGAATGGCTTGAACATGGATACTCTATCAGACATTACCACAAAACTGCCAGGTTAGGCCTCGACAGGGCAATGTCAAGGACGCCAGGATTATTGAAAACATGTCACTTTTAAGGCAACCCATTGAGGACCTAGTCGGGCTTCATTAGGGCAGCCCCCATTCCAAGGAACTGTCATATTATGACAAAACCAGGTCGGGTCCCGATGGTAAGGCGAAAGTGGCCTTGATGGTCCAAAACATGACACTCTCAGGCAGCCCATTGAGGTCCTAGTCGGGCTCCAGTCGAGTAGCCCCTATCCAAATGATGAGAATAATATATCAAAACTAAGTCGGGTTCTGATAAGGCAAAAAAATCGGAGCGGAGATTTCAAAATTGAAAAATTTGCATGAACGCATATATTTCGTCGGGTATATTAAAAATTTGAATGTTTTTCTATATATTGCTAATTTTTAAGAATTATTTAGTAGTAAAAAATTATTATTCTAATTTATATTGAATTTACTTCATTTTATTGTTTGTATTAACATGTTTTCTAAACTTTTTTGCTTCGCAATATAGAGATTCTGAATTATTTGTTAAAAGATTCTAAAATGCTAAGTATGCTACATTTGGTAACCAATTTTTTTCAATGAAACTATAATGTAATGGTAGCGTGTGTATGTGGTTGGGTCTACAGATACGTGGGTAAATAGAATTGAATCCCGATGTAGGTAGGAAAATTTTTCTACGTAGATTAATGACAAGAGTAATGGAAATAGTGAAATTTGACCAAATATGATCGGAAATTAAATTCTAATTAAAAAATTAATATTTTTTAAAATGTTTTATTTTTGATAGGGCTCCAACAGGGCGAGTAATAAAGGCCTCGACTTATCTGCCTTTAAAGGCCCTTGTTCAAAAAGCGTGATCGCCCTTTCAGGGGCCAGTATCGGTGTCCACACAAGGGCCCTAACTAAATTAGGGAAGTCTAATCGGAGGGGCCGGTTTGAAATTCCGAACTTTAAATGCTCCGACGGTTTAAAATTCCTAATTTTAATATTCCGAAACTGAAAGCTTCGTAAGGATCAAGCCAGCGAAAGTCTACACAGTTGACTATAAATTATGTAGAATGGTACGAGTAGCCATAAGAAAAGGATACAAATGTGATTTCTTACACGAGATAATTTTCAGAAATCGCATGATTGAGATCAACGCTTTATTTCAATGACCAGTAATTCGACTCACAAAACTTCGAATATGTAATATTAAACATGCCACAAATTACCGAAATTTTTATTCTCGAAAACGAACTATATCAGAAAGTTTAAATATAATAAAAGCTAATAAGAGATTCGTCAGGTTCCCGAAAGTTTTGGAATCCAAAAATCATATTTTCGATCATCCAGTTTGCGAAAACTCAAGTTTAGATAGTGTAAGATTCCGATATGAACGTTCAAAACGATCAAAATTCCGAAAACTCATACATAAAGCAGATAGCATGTAAGCCTGACGCGTTTCGATGGCAGCACCACTGCTGTATCGCATGGATTTTCAGAGTTTCGATCTTCGGGGAAAATTTTTTCGGAGTTTTGATCTTTCAGAGTATTATTCTTTCGGAATTTTGATCTTTCTCGGTAGAATTTTTCTGAGTATTGATCATCTTTCACGTTCTATTGTAAACATATAATATCAGGATGTTTACATCTATATATCGGATATTTCTATTTTCGGAACTTTTCTCTGTAGAAACTTTCGCCATTCAGGATCTTAAATATATAACTCTACATTTTTTCGGAACTATGGACTCTCTGATTATGAGAAGTTGATACATGTTTTACGTGCTATGTTTTCATGTTGACGTTTTATCGGTCGGATCCATGATTATTCTCATTTAATTTCGTAGTGGACTTTTATTTTCGGTTATACAATAATTCTGTTTACAAAATTTTGGAATTGTAAATTTCCAGGAGAATTGTGTTCTAGATAAATAAATTCGGAATTTTGAGCGTTCTGATTTTCAAAATTCGGAATTTCAACTCGCCCCCTAATCGGAGCCTTTTCGCAGCCTCAACTGAATTGACGCACGGGTATATAAGAGTGCGGTAGGGCTCGCGCTGGCATTTTTTTAAAATACTTGGCATCGAGTCGTTATCGCGGCTCTTGATGTAAAACTGAGTTCGCGGGAATAACGTGGGGATCGTGGTTATGGAGATCAAGAACCTTCCTTCTGGAGGTGAAAAGAGCGAATGTTCACAAGAGACTAAAAAAGCTAGAGTGAGAAAGAGAGAGAGAATCGCGTTTTGCTGTTGCGTCCATCAACCATTACACACAAACACAAAAGTAAACGCATACAAACATCGTTTCTATGTACCTCTGGCATTCCTTCACTCTCTTGAGCCCGCTTCCCGCGCGTGTATACCATACACGCATATCCCATTCAGGCATAATAACCGTGCATATTCCCAGCGCGTCTTCAATGGGCGAAGATTGCATGCTACCAGAGATCTTGAGCCGGTCCTTGTCTCTATCTATCTTTATCTTTTCCATTCTTTCGTTCACTAGATTTTTGTCTCTTTCTCTCTTTCTCAATCCTCTTTCCCCCTTGAACCCCTTGAAACCTCTTGTGCACCTCACACAGCAGCTCAACTCGCGACCACGATCCTCGTTTCTCTTCTATCCCTCTCTCGCTCTATCTCTTTTTATGTTTTTTTTTTTTTCGTTTTTTTCCTTATATCCGCCGTGCTCACGTACTTAATATCGCTTCATCCTCGTCTCTGAGACAGAATCGCGTATCTCGTTTTATGAAGGTACCAGAGTCTTTCTGCCAGCGAGACTTGCACGGAGCTTCGGCTTACTTCACTTTTCCAGGCTACACACTCTTCTTACCAATAGACTTTCGTGATTGCACCAGCCTATATATGCGAACCTATATTTGCCCTAGCTCGCCTTTCTCGTTCTTCTTCTCAATCGGCAAATTAAACACCAAGAGTATTTGCGTGCGTTTCCAAAATGACAGGGATTCTTTGAAGTGAAAAGAAATTATAATACTCCTCAGTGCCATCTTATTATTCATGTCATTTAGTTGAAAAATAACATATGTATAATAAAATATTTTTATGCACTTAAAAAAAATGCCATATGTGGGATTAAATTGTAAAAAGCGAAAATCTGTTATCAATTCCCGTATAGAAATCCAGTTAGGGCCTTTTGGCTAGGCCCTGATTATTTTTCCCTTACTCTGTTAGGGCCCCAATATGGAAGCTCGAAAGGCCTCTTGCGGGCCGATCACACCTTGTCAACGAGGGCCCAACCGGGCAAAAAGTTCGGGGCCTTTAAAGGAAGCCTTATTGGAACCCTCGCTAAAAATAAATGTTGATAAAAATATTTTTCTTACGATTAGAATTGCACATCTGATCATAAGTTCATTTTATTTCGGTATTTGCACTACTCCGGATATATCAACTTATGCGGAAAAATTTTCTCACTTGCACCGGGATTTGATCCGACCTACCTATTGATCTTTGACCCAACGCGCACGTACGCTACCCATTACACTATTATCTAGTTGAGAAATTTTAATTCAAAAATGTAACATGCTGCAGATACGTCATATACATATTACACAGTATCATTTAAAAAAATTAAAAAAAAATCGTCACCAATATTCAGATTTTTTGATCAAACGGTTCGACCGTCAGAACGGTTTGAAAACGCCATGACGTCATAAAACCGGCATATTCGCGTATAATAAGAGTGCGGTAGGCCTCGCGCTGGCTTTTTCTTTTAATACTTGGCGTCGAGCCGCTACCGCGTCTCTTGATGAATCTATAAATGACAGAGTTCTCAAAGTAAGACAGAAAAAATCACAGTAAACTTAAATTCGAATTAACAATAACAACAATATCAAGTATACTAGATAATGAATTGAATTATTAATAAAAAATACATAGAATTATATTTATTGTTATATGATTAATATAATAATAAAAAATAAAATAAAAACACGTTAACTTGAATTATCCTCCAGAACGCTGTTATTTAATAAATATTAAAGAAACAATTTTCGGAAGCAGGTGGAGAATCGTGGTGCGGTAATTATGCAATTTGAGGGCTTTTCCGAAAAACGATGGAATATTTTTTTTTTCTGCATGCACTGCTTCTATTGGTCACTACTAATAATATTCTGACGGGGGAGGCTGACATTTCCCATAAAAACCATAAGTTATGGGGTTTTGAAGTTATTGGAAAAATGTGATGAAATAGGGTATATTCGAATATTTAGAAGCTCACATCTATTTCATCACATTTTTCCAATAACTTCAAAACCCTATAACTTATGCTTTTTATGGGAAATGTCAGCCTCCCCCGACGAAATTTCATTAATGGTGTCTAACCGAAGCACTTCATGCAAAAAAAAATAATCTTGCATCGTTTTTCGGAAAAGCCCTCAAACTGCATAATTACCCTTAATATAATTATAGTTTATATTTTATTATTAATATATATAATAATAATGATTATTTATCATTTGTTTATTATTAAATAATTATTTCTAATTGTTTATAAATAACTAAATATATTCGATGTTGCAAAAATAAGCTTTAATGCTTAAAAAAACACGTTTATTTGTGAACTGAAATAAAAAAGCAGATTCAGATTTTTCGTCCAATCGGAGGAATTCACATCAATTTTGATATTAAATATTACAATTTATTTTAATGAGAGCTACTCTGATGAAGACGGACTAGATCCTCAAGAATTTAACTCAAATCCATCATTTTTTAATAATCTTGGCGAACTTGACATTTCCCGATTGGGTTCTGGCCTGGCAGTATTAGAGCGATAAACTTAAGGCTACCTTGACAATGACCTCCCAGATCCTCAATAAGTTTCCTCAATGAAGCTCTTTCTTGTAAACTCAACCAGCCCTCTTATTTCCCTTCTAGGACCTTGTTTCGCTGTGGCGTGAAAGCCCTAATAGGGAATCCATATTTCAGCCCTTACGGGCCCCAAATTTATTTCGGGCTGCCCTAATAATTTTCCACATGGATTGAGATAAATTCAATCAACGCTTTTCTAATCTGTAACTCCATTTCGCGTATTTAGTATTACTACATTCACTCCGACTAAGGAATCAACTATCTGATGATATAAAAAAAGTAAGTATAGTAATTTCTTTGATAAAGCAATGCAGAGCGAAGGAATATTGAAGAGTATAAAACGGGACTAAGCGAAATTGATACTTGATAAAATTAAAAAAATTACCATTCTCGTATACGCACGTGTGTATAGGGAGTAAGAAATCGAGGTACCAGTGGCAACGGCATGGACAATTTCCAGGAACGCAAAGAAAAGAAAACTTGTGGTTGCTTCGATGAGTACGGAGTGTTAAAAAATCATATAGCAAAGACCGGGAGAAGTCATTGACCGTCAATAAGTCGGTAAGTCGCGTGTGGCTCCATCTCTGCGCATCTTGAGCTTATTCGTATTGAGAGATGCAGGTGGTCTTGCTTTGAGGACAACCTACGTGAATAACACATCGAAGTAATAATTCATCGAGATTTGATGATCTTAGAAATACATTAGATTAGTGACGATAATCAATCTGGAAGAAAACTTTCATATAAAAAATTTAGAGAGGAAGTAATATAAAACTGACGGAGCATCCGATGGAAAAGGATTTAACTTTATTTTGGTCGTAAATATTAAAAGATTTCACGTTAAATAATTTTCAAACCTTTCATCAAGCGCGTTCTTCAAAAGAATAGGAAATTGGTAAATGTCCTGCCGAAAAAACTCACAAAGACTTCAATGAAGTAAAAAATGCAGCATTGAAAATAACTTGCTCGCGAATTCTTCATCGTTCGCGCTAAAATGTAACTCCAGAAAATGGCACTCTCGCGACTACACGTTCGAGACGTTGAAGGCACGATAAGAGCGGTACATACTCGTGACTGTTGACCAAATCGGGCAACTGGTCTTCGAGAAAACAGCCCAGATATGTCTCCGGAGATTTTGTGGCGTTCTCTCTCGCGGCCAAACCGGGACTCGCAAGAGATCTTGTCCTCTCTTCCGAGTGCTATGCTTTTCATTGTGGTCATCCTCGTCTTCGGGGTGAACGTCCAAGAGAAACTCTCGTATATGCACTTACTCGTCGACTGGACGAACAAGTGAACTCTTAGGACTAGCCTGTCTGATGCACTTCGAGATCTGCATCGACGACCTCTTCTCTTTTTGTCTCTCTTCATCTTTTTTTGTCACCCTCGACACCATAAATGGAAGATTTTAAACCATTACTCCATACAGTGTACCACAGAATTTTCCTGCCATTACGAGAATTCCCATTTAACAGCAAATTTACTCTATAGGAGCCCGATTACATATAAAGCTAGAATAATTAATAAATTTAGCATTCTTTTATATGTGGCTGTAGACAATTCACAGGAAAGTTTCAATTCTCCTTATCGATTTTTTTACGGATGAGAGGTTGGATCAAGATCGAAGTAAAAGTCAGTAGATATTGGAAGAATGAAATTGTATTGAAATTTCCATCATTGGAATGCACCGAGATTTTTATATTTACAAACAAATAAAGTTAAAACGATATAATGTTGAAGTTTATATTGATGAAATTTAATGCTTGAATGCAATATACGCAATATACATCTGTTGGAAAATTTGAAGCTGTATGAATTAATACCATTTTTTTAGTATTTTATTAAGACTTCACGCATAAAAATTTACAAAAAAAAATATTTTTTTACTTATAGAAATTCGAGGGTTTTATATCAATAATAAGAATTTCTCCAGCGTTTCAATGATGCGAACTTGACTTTTATAAAACAAAAATCGCTGGAATTAGTACTTTTGTCCAAAGAATTTCCAGAAAGTTTACGATCTAATAAAAATCCAGCATAGATGACAGTTCGTCAGACAGAAGAGGCTACGTAACCCTGATGATGAAATGATGCAGACATTATGCATACCAGAGTAGTATGTGAACGATCGTCTTTTCGCGAGTTTGACCACGATCTTTTTGTCCTCGATCATTCTTTGCCGATCCCAGAGTCTCAAATTCAGGTACCACCTATACAAACCGGCACGAGTCTGAGACAATATCGACTTTACGCTCTCCCCTCAGGGTTCACTGAGAAATAAAATTGTTAAATCAACAAATCCTGCGGTCACGGACGGGCGAACAAAACATTCAGTTCATGATATAACATAATCCAATTATTTGAAATGAAAAAAAAAGAGTCAATCGAACTAAATATTTTGCTTCCCTGACTGAAACTGACATTGTTTCTGATTGAATATTTATTTAAATCAAATAATTATTCAATTAAGTCAAAGAATTATTTATTTGAATCGAATAAAGAACAAATATTTATTTGAATCCAACAAACGCCGCATGTTTATGTTAAACAAATTGATATTAAATCTTTTTATTTGAGATCCAAATATGTATAATTGAACCTCTTACAATCCCAAATGTGTATTCTACTAATTTCTCATCAATCACGGTGAAAGTCAGTTAACCATAGGAGCTATCAGACTCCAATGGATTTCTCACGGGAATTTAAACCGTGGTAGTTATAACCGTTTGCTACCTCATTCTGGTTCGGAATCGGTTAGAACGTCTCGTCTTACTCGACTTCCGCAATTTATGTCCGTACAGAGGCTAGTGTGTATATGAGAAGAGCCTCGACGCTCTGCGTCACGCGGTGGCCGGACCGAGAAGCTACTCGAAACAACCTATTTAATTATGATCATGTTAACGCCTTACATACGTCCAGCAGCGCCTAAAACGCGCTAAAAGAAGAACTGTTTTTAGAAGAGATAGCAATAGAAATTAATAAAAATAATTTTTAGTCATTGTTTATTAGTATTTAAACTTTATAAAAAAATTTATTTCATTTTTTTTTTCAAAAATTACAACATAAAAAATCACGTTTCCCGAAGCACTATGAAAAAAAAGTTGCTCCACGGTCTGCATCATTTCTTCTTGAAATGCTGATGAATCTGCAAAACGTAAAAAAATTCTTGTAAAATAAAGTTGTAGTTATAGTCTGTCAAGCCGGATTTTTGAAATTCGAAAAATTTTGGCAATTTACGGCAGTTTAAAAAAAAGTGTGCATTATGTGTCATAAATGTCACACTTTAATTATGTTTATAAAATTTTTTAATCATAACATCAAAAATCCGACTCGACAGACTATAGAGAAAACAATTTCGAATATTTGAAAAAAAAAAGCATCAAAAAATATTAAAAACTGTATGAGTTATCATGCAGACCGTGCCAGAAAAAGTAGTTTTGAGAAAAATGCATTTAAAGTTTCAAGTGCGCGCATCAGACTCTCGTTGGGCAGTCACGATTTCTATAATAACTTTCGATCTATGGGGAATTTGTACAATCGACTTACACAGAAATACGCCTAAAACTATAGAGAATAATAATCTGTAAAAAAAAATCGATTTTTTGAAAATTCTGGACTTGTGTAATGCCTTAAAGCATGTTCACGTAACAAAACCTAGTTTGTTGGGATAGTTATTATCTTCATCCAATTATTCTGTCGATGAGGCATGATTTAGTTGAGGTATGATTTAGTTGACATAACAAAAAATTTAGTTAAATGGGACGTACGGATTTTTTTTTAAGTCTCTTGACTTAATTATACATTTAGTGGACCAAATCCCGATTTAGTTGTTTCGACAGTTTTATTTATTTAAGACAATGTCGTAGCGTGTTGACGCAACTAAACGGTTGGATTGTTCCAACCACTTAATTTGTTGGTTGAACTACGTATGCGCTTACTATGACATTTTTTTTTGTTGAATCAACAAAATTATAGCGAACAAAATGAAATTTGTTGATTCAACAAATTTCTTTTCTCAGTGCTGGAATATTGTATTCTCATAGATGGGGAGGAGGTCCAATTATTCGAGATGTCTGCCACCTCTACAACGTCCACAGTTCGAAACTATTTCGGCGAGGCAAATCAGAGAAAGAGATAGAAAGACAGTGAGTAAAGGCATGCTGAGGGGACGTAAAATTATGTTTTACCTTGCAATAAGATCAGGTGACTGAAACCTCGAGCTGACAGGGCCTTTTTTCGAGGTTGTTCTCCTACTTTTCATCTCCCTTTTTTTCGACCTATCCCGCATTAACGAGATACAATGCTACGAGGATTTACCTTTAGCAAGGATTCATCATTTTTTAAATGCACATGGCGTAACGCATGTTTTTGCTGTATGCACTTTCTGAGTTATAAATTCGTTCGCGACCCTGCCTTTCTACGTGATTCAGTGTAGTGTGAAGTTTAAAGGTAGCTGAAACGTCAAAAAAAAAAAAGAATAAGACGACATATTTTCAAATAATATCGTTTACCAATGATGCAATATTGATCGCCTTGGAAACTGATTACAAATAAAATTTCAGTCGCATCAGTCTAGTAAATTTAAACTGTATGTGTTTTTATTTATAGAAAAATAATTGATATTTTGTAATATTTCTGAAATCATCTGGAACTATAAAATAATTCGAAAATTGTCTCTGGCACCACTTGTATTGTACATTGTAGCATTTTTTGATACAAGAAATTTTTCATTATAAAAAAAAAAAAAACAAAAACATGGCAAAACTCGGGAAAGATTATAATTAAGGCGCTGCATCATTCGTTCAGTCGGTAAAAAACCTACTGCGCATTTTTCGCTGACACAGTTAAGTTTTCGAAAAAAATAAAAGTTACACGTTGTTCTCCTTTCATCGAAGAATAAAAGGTGTAACTTTTTGTTTTCTCGAAATATTAAACGTCTCTGAGAAAAATGGGAATCAGCTTTCAAGCTATCTCTTTCTCACTCGCTTATCATCCAGAGACGCGGCAGCGTCTTGATTAGATACTACAAAACTCTTACGAAAAACTTTACGATGTTGAATCGTTGTCGTTAAGTTTTTTGCGATTTTTTCTACGAACAATTCTTTTTCGTATAACTCGAGTTTAATGTGAAATAAAGTTTTTCTCCTATAGGGAAACTGGCTGGAGAATTATATAAGAGTTAGTAAATTATAATAATATTAGAACCCAGAGTGGGAGACTCATTGTATAAAGACCTCAAATTTCGCAGCTCATGAAGAACCGACCACCCATGTGAAATGTCCTGAGGCGCTGAATGCCCTCGAGATTCAATACGCAATATAGCATACTAGAATGCACACATATGTATCGTACATATTCTGAAGCATGTGGGGAATATAAACGAGTTGAGCTCTCAGTAAGAGTACACGATATAGGGATATAAAATTACATATGCTACTCGCAATATAGTCTCGTTGTCTCTTCTCGTATGGGAACCAAGGTGCGATGGACACGATGGATAGCATAGCTCTCGGAGAAGAAACTTAACGTGTCTCTTATGAATCACGTGTTTAGTAATTACACTGTCTCGACGGTAACTAAACTACCGTTGTGATCCCAAAATTAGATTGCCGACTTCATTTCGTTGTTTTACATTGATTTGCTCTTTTAATCAGATTTCTAAATTTTATAATAATATAAGAAATTTTCCGAAGAAATAATATAAGAAGAAACGGGTTGGGTGAAAAATCTGACTGTAGTTGACCAATAATGATATAATGAATAATAATCTTGAGATTCACCCAATCTCAAGATATCGCAATTTTGAGGATCAAAATCGGACATTTCGGGCCACTTTGTTTCTTGGGCTCAGAAATGCAAAAGTCGCGTTTGTTTACGTTTGGGCATAGATCCTTTGCGCGACTGGTAGACATTTGTATACTCCTACGTCACCCAGTTCGCTGAACGAAATTACCCCCTCTTATCTCGTGCCGCTGAGCGAGAGACAGTGTGCATCGCGCTTGTATCGCGCGATTTATCTCTTTCTCTGTCGCTCTTATATATATAGAGCACGATGCGCGTTATTTTATACAACACCAAAAGAGAAGCATCTTTCTTTTTTGCCAGAAAGAATTTCTATTTTATTCAATTGAAAAATTGTTGTGTTTTTCAAAAACAAATGATATCAGTGGAAAAATACTTTTTAAAAGTAAAAAAAGAACGTCAACCATCTTAAGTTATAGGTATGTATCGCTTACAAAAAAACAACAAAAACAGAAACATAAAAAAAATTAAATTTCAAACAAAAAAAATTGTTTGTTTTTTTACAGAAGTTTTAAACAGAAATATGAAACAAAAAATAATGTTTAAACAAAAAAAATTGAATTCAAAACACAATTTCAACGCAGTACGTGGCGAGTTCTTTTTTATCCATACATTTCAGTGAACTCGCAAGTACTGCGTTGACAGTGTTTTTTTAATTCAATTTTTTTGTTTGAAAATTATGTTTTATTTCATATTCCTGTTTAAAACTTTTATGCTCGTTTTTTCGAATGTAATTATAATTTTTCACTGCCAACAATCATTTCAACAACTTTCGAGCTATTAATAGGTTCGATGTATGTGACAAATTCTTTTATTAAATTATTTTTGTGTCAATGACACACACCTATAACTTTATTTTAATGCTTTGCATTCTCTTTTTTTTTATTTTAAAAATTATTTTTCAATATACACAGAAGTATTTATTATACTTATATTTCTTACTTGATTTACGATAATAATATTTACATGATTTGTTTTGCATTATTTTGCTCTTTTCATCGGAATTTCGTATTCTAATTAGAAAAAAAGAAGGCCCTAGGGGGATAAGCATGCAAAAGTTGCCTCCGCACGTATCCACAAAGTTTTCTTCTCGAAAACGGCTCAACCTATTTTTTTTTTTAATGAAAAAGTAAATTTTATGAATTTCATTGAGGCTGTTATAAGACGTTTTTTTGTTTTACTGTGCCAGAAATTATTAATGGGTAAAATTCTTGAATATTCCAAAAAAGTTTTCCCAGATGATATTTATGAGATACACTTCCCAGTTTTTCTCAAAAAAGTTCTTAAAGTATTTGTTTTCACATATATTTTTTGGTATATATTTTAGTGATATATTTATGATTTTTCAGATACACAAATGTCGATTTGCGCTAGAAATATAGTACTGATATGTGCGGGGGCAACTTTCGGATATTTATTCCCTTAGGTCCTTTCAATTGTAACTAAATTCAAATTATCAAAAAAAATATACAAAAAGAAACCTTCATTGTAGCAATATTTGTTATTAATTCGATTTTTAATCATAACTTTTTGTTCAGTTTTATATAGTCTTCTAACTGATGTATTCTAAAATTTGAATTCGAGAATATTATTCAAGTTAAATTAGAAAATTTGCATTATGAATCATAGCAATTCTATCCAGCTCTAAATAACCCTCGAACTCATGTGTTATTTTTTTTTACCTTCTATACCGCATAATCGAGGTCGTTTTCAACCGCATAGTATTTTTGGCCGTAAAATCGTTTTTATAGAGATAAAGAGATTTGCCATTATATGAATCTCCTCGTTTTTCAATGACGAAAAGAATGATATGCTAAAATTTAATTTCATGGCAGGTGAGTTGACGAAAATCTCATTTAAAAACTGAAGAATTCAGAAAATCAAGAAAAACCTCATTTTTTCGACATTCATTTGAGGTCGAAATCGATCCCACCTAAGAGTTTTAGAATTAATA
Organism: Rhimphoctona megacephalus; assembly: GCA_963989365.1. Taxonomy (NCBI): domain Eukaryota; kingdom Metazoa; phylum Arthropoda; class Insecta; order Hymenoptera; family Ichneumonidae; genus Rhimphoctona; species Rhimphoctona megacephalus. The sequence goes on from OZ022420.1 coordinate 26,136,484, forward strand.
TGTTTGTTGCTCGATTCCTTGCTTCACGATTTATGTCACGCCAAGTATATCCATGTTCCTAAGTGTATGTCCTATATTTAGTATGCTAATATTTGTTTGTAATGATTGATCGTCATAACAGTCTTGAATAATACCAAAGTTATCATTTAACAAGATTTGCAGTTAGAGAAACTTTTATTACTCCATTTAGAAGCCCGGGAATGACGAAATAAATAAATGAAACGGCAGCATAAACTGAATGCTGTCAACATACATACATTCTTAGCCAAAATTTGATATATTACCTCATAAAAACGTATATATTTGATAAGCAAAAATAGTGCTTTTTTAACCTCCCGAAGTCACATCAGGCGAAAACAAAATGTGATCTTTTTCAGGAAGATTCATCCCGACCCGTATTTTTCATGCAAAATGAAAAAAAAAAACAAAAGAATTGATGTCAGCCATGTGCAGAATCATGTGGTGACAACACATGCGACTGATGTATGAAATAATTTTTTTTTGCTCTCACCATTTTTGTTTGCAATACGCCTTCTAAAAAGGCTGAATACGAATTTTTGGGATACAATTAAGTTCGTTCAAATTGACAACAGAGTATGGGGCAGAGCCCCCCCCCCCCCCCGAGAGGGCATAAATACATTTTTTAAAGAATTTTCTATATTCGAAAAAACAAAAAATAATTTTATCTAACTGAGTGAACATACAGGGTGATTCACTACAAGATGGTCACTCGGAAACACCTGTAAATATTCACTTTAGACGAAAAAGTTAGAGGCAAAATTTAAATGGTTTGTCAATATCTACACTTTAGTAGCGGTAGGTTTTTTCCATAACGAATCAACCTAATTTTAAGGTCACCTCCACTTTTTTAAAGGGAAACCACCATTTTTTATTAACCCTAAATGTAGAGCTCAAAAAACAAAACTAATGATATATCATGTCATGATCTTGGGTTGACCATGATATACGGAAAAAATTTCAACACAGGAATTACAGCAAAGCAAGCACAAAAGGCGATGGTTTTAGGGGTGGGTGGATCTGTTCAAAATTTCGTCCATCAACCGCGATCCATTTTAGAATACAATTTCTTGCCTTTTTTGCTTTTTTTTGTTTGCCTTGCTTTATCTTCAGTTTTGCGTTTTTCTCGTATTACAAGGTCATGATATGATAGGTCATTGGTTTAGTTTTTTGTGCTATGCATTTGTGGCTAATAACAAAAGAGGATTTCCCTTTTAAGAAGTGGAGGTAGCCTTGAAATCAGATTGATACTTTCACTTGAAAAAAAAAATGAAAATAAACGCTACCAAAATGGAGATATTGCTAAACTATTCAAATTTTGCCTCTAACTTTCTCATCTAGAAGGAATATTTATAAGTGTTTTTGAGTGACTAACTTTTAGTAAATCACCCTGCATATAAAAGAAGTCCTATTTTTTCAATTGAAAAATTATTCTATTTTCCAAAAAGAAATAATATCACGAAAAAATTACTTTTCAAAAGTATAGATAGAGCGTCAAGCATTAAAAAGTCGTATCTTAATTATAAGTGTGTGTCGCTTACACAAAAATAATTCAACACGAAAAATTGTCAAATACATTGGGTTTTGGTATGGCAAATCCCCAAGTAAAATCTTGTCTTATTTATGATAAGAATTGAAATAAAGATGACCGAGTTGTTGGGGAAGAGATGGGCGTCCATAATCTTCTCAATTGAAGCAGAATTCGTTTTAAAACGGGGTAATCATGAAAATGTTCGCATTTTGGAAACGTTCTCCTCAGTAACTGTGCATGCTATATATCAGAAGAATTAAAATATCATGATACTGATGGCGGAGGTATTTGCGTCGAATAGCTAACATGCTTCAGGTTGCGTTGATTTCACGTCGATCGGCTGCCCCGAATTTTTTATTTAAAACACAATTCATTTGAAACAAAAATTTCGATAAGATTCTTAACTTGAAATTTTTTTTTTCCCTAAAAAATCCTACGATGCGAAGGGTCTTATACATTATATTTTAAGAATCTTTTCGAAATTTTTGTTTCAGATCAACCGACTGCATGTAATCATGGGAACCGTGGACCGTGACATTTTTCACGCCGGCCTCAATAACAGCGCTCCCAGTCAATATATATTTATAAAAAATTTTGTCAATATACCTCAATATTTATACTTTCGAAGAAAATAAACTTAGATGAAATCGGACAAATAGTTTTTGACATAATAATTCCCAAAATTCACCTATTTTTTCCGCTGTCTACTCGGATGTGCCCCCTTAATCGGAGTCTTGCTGTATATAATACAAATCTCGAGTATAGATACGCGGCGCGACTTGTCTTCGCCGTTTAAGGAGGTTGGAGCGTTGCTCACAATCAAAGATTTAAAGAATATATATAATATATTATTCTGTAAAACATACTGCATCATTGTGATTTTTTAGAAATTTTTTTATCACCGAACACCGGAGATATATAATAATTTCATGTGTGATTTTGCATGGAGTTAGATGGGCAAGGTATTGACATATACGAGGAATGTTATTTTGTGATAATATAACACCAAGATAAACGTTTGCGAATGGCAATATACGTAAATTGAACCTTTGTAAAGATACAAAGAAAACATAAATTGCCCATGGAATACCAGATATATTTCATATTAAGGAGGTTGTATCGATATTTATATGACATCATACGAAAAATACATTATATTTGATTACTCCCAGTTAATGTATTGAAATTTGGCGTGAATCTTCTTGAACAGCATTTAATTATGTGTAAAAAATTTGGAGATGTTTCACCGCTTGGTAATCGAGATATTCATTGTTGAAAATGACAAGTTTAACGTGGGCTCTTATGGAAGCTTTCAAAAAATTGCGAACTTCAACAATAAATATCTCAATTTTGAGACGATGAATCATCGGCATATTCCGCCAGAAGTTTGATACTGTCTTAAGCTTTCTATTTACAAAATTTTATTGTGTAAAGTTGGAAAATAATTTTTACATGAGAAACGATACAACCTCCTTAAATAATCAAGATTTGAACGAAAATCACGAATTCTGACTAGCGAGTGAATTGTTATGGCAACGCTGTACGTATACACTCTCAACAATGTTTACGTTGAGCTCTCACGTCATTTGCTACGCGTTGTATGGTATGAAGCGAGCGTTGCTGCCAACCTGAATGCTTGACATTGCAGTGATCTAACAACATTTAACATTAATTACTGGCAGTACTAAATTATCTCGTGGTTTATATGAACATAAACAAAGATAATAGTTGGACTCGAAGTTTCATTCTATGACTCGTAAAAAATTCAAAGACGCAGTTCTTCGATTTTATTAATCGTCAATATTCACTTTCTCAAGTTGGTAGTGGTACAAACGCATTTCTTTTTCAGGTAATAATTATAAAAAAATTAATAATTTTGCACTCAAACTATATATTTTATGAAACAATAATATAATCTAAAGATTACATCCATGCCTCCTATATATTTTTTCGAGGCTCCATAAAAAAAATTTCGTAAACCGTCATTTGACTCAACTAGACCGCTCCATTTTCCTTACACACTATCTTTTTAGTACTTGGCGTCAAGATGCTGCCGCATCTCTGGATGATATAAAATTTATCCAAAAATAATGTACTTGGACGATTTTCCGTTTTCCTTTATCCCATGCGTCAATTTAGTTGAAGCTGTGAAAAGGCCCTGAGCAGGATTCCCTACCTTAGTTAGGACCCTTGTGTGAAAACCCTCACTGGTCCCTGAAAAGGCGGTCATGCTTTTTAAACAAGGCTCTTTAAAGGCAAATAAGTCAGGGGCGTTTATCACTAGCCCTGTCGGAGCCCTTTTAAAAATTAAATATTTATTATTCAATTAGAATTTAATTTCCGATCATATTTGGTCATATTTCACTATTTCCATAACACCCGACATCAATTTACGCAGAAAAATGTTCCTACCTACACCGGGATTCGATCCTACTTACCTACGTATCTGTAGACCTAACCGCATACGCACGCTACCATTTCGCTATAGTCTCATTGAAAAAAATTGGTTAAAAAATATAACGTAGCTAGCATTCTAGAATCTTTTAACAAATAATTCAGAATCTCTACCTCAAAGCAAAATAGTTTAAAAAACACGTTAATAAAAACAATTCAATATCCTCCTTTAAAGTCAGATTTGTTGTTCAACCCGTTCCTCCGTGAGAGCAGTTTGAAAAAAACCGCACGTAACCGCATGTAAAAAAACGCATGTATTTTTCGTATTAATAATAATTATAATTTTTATTGTAGTAATTTATTTAATTTATTCAAATTCGCGTTTTAGATTTAATGTGAATTTCACATTTAGTTTTAAGGAGTTTTTATACCTTTTTATATAAATCGAACTTTTTTGTTATGCATGAATTTTATAGTCAGGTCGAAAATTGCATTAAAATATCAATAGATAAAATCTTTGATGAAAAAAACTTAAAAAGATGAAAACGAGGTTGTCATTGTGAAGCTTGTAATAATGATAAATAATGCTGGTAAAATCTGCAAAAAATTTGTTTTGTACCTCATAATGTGCATAATATGTATACCAAGTTTCAGCTTTTTCCAACCAATATTATGAGTATAGGAAATAATTAAGTAACAGCTTGGCAAAACATGTATTTTGGCATTTAAAATTCAAACCCTCGCAGGCGCCATTAAAAATTTTCCAAGTGCCTTAAAACATGGCATACATTTTTTTATATATACCTGGATTGTGTTTTTACATGGGGACTTTGGAAATTCAGATGTGACCGAAATCGCAGCCACCCTAATATATATATATGAGGTATTCCACGTCAAACCGGCGGACTTTTTCCCTGACCCTCGCCGACTTGGGTAATTATTTTTTATATGATTATATGAAATCTAAAAGACACCCTGAAATTTTTTCAGATTTTTCTGAACAGCCATTTTTGAAAAAAAAAAAAATCTAAAAAAAAGCCCCTTTTTAAAAATCTGAAAAAATTCCTAAAAATCGGTGATTATATGCCAAATATTTTAAGCTACCGCCCGTAGTGGAAGTACGATTTTTTCTGTGTGTTAATCGGCTAATAACGTTAAAAAATTCCAAAAATATCGAAAAACACTTACTCCGGCCCAATAGTTGAATATTTGGTAAATATTTACAATCGCCACTTTTGCTAAAAACGCCTCCAAATTTTTTTTTCATTCCATAATAATAAAAAGTGGTATATCGTATAATATTAAGGGGGGGGGGGGGGAAGCAGCTTTTAAGGGGGTAAACAATTTTTTTCCAAATTGCCAAATTATTTTTGAAAGTTTGATATTAATGAAAAATTGTATCCCATGCCATATAAAGGAGTTAGAATTTATTTTTAAGGGGGTAGCACACAACAAAACAACAAAGTCAGTGACTGAAAGGCAGAAAAATAAGAGAAAACGTACATGTAGAAATAGTAGGGTGGGTTTGTAACATCTCAGAATGTGCGCGTGCAATCGTTGGACATGTAGAAATAGTAGGGTGGGTTTGTAACATCTCAAGATGTGTGTGTGGAATCGTTGGACATGTAAAAATAGTAGGGTAGGTTTGTAACATCTCAGAATGTGCGTGTGGAATCGTTGGACATGTAGAAATAGTAGGGTGGGTTTGTAACATCTCAGGATGTGTGTGTGGAATCGTTGGACATGTAGAAATAGTAGGGTGGGTTTGTAAGATCTCAGGATGTGTGTGTGGAATCGTTGGACATGTAGAAATGTTAAAAACCCATCCTACTATTTCTACATATCCAACGATTCCACACGCACATCCGGAGATGTTACAAACCCACCGCACTATTTCTACATGTCCAAAAATTCCACATATATACGTATGTATATATATATATATGGGGCATTTCACGTCAAATCGCCGGATCATTGGCTGGGCCCCCTCGGATTTTTATGTCGAAGTTATTTTGCGTTTTTTTGGGCCCAAAATACGACCTCAAATTTTTTTAAATTTTTATTTCATTTTTTAAGGCTTGCACGAGCTCAAAAATCATAAAATTGTGGAAAAATATGAAGAGCGATCGTTTTTAAATTGATGATTTTTTTTTTACAGAAACTAGGACCCAAAACATAATTTTTCATCCTAGTTTGGAAGTGGGCCGAGAACTAGCATTCTTGATTTAAAAAAAAAAATTTTTATCATATGAAAAACAAAAAAAATTGTTTTTTTATTATGAAACTTGTTTTTTTTCTTAGTTTAAAAGTTGATAGAAAATAGTAAGCTTAGTAAAAAGGAGAGCTTTATCGAAACTCCCTTTCTCACCTGGTGTCGCCCCTTTCCATCTTCCCTTAATCCTCTCATATCCGCCTTGCCCCTCATACACGGGGTGATAGACTGATGCTTCCTACCAAATATTGCTGTTAGATTTTCAACTGCAGAATTTTATAAAAACGAGACTCCAGCGATTAAAAAATTATTCGAAAATGTTCGTGGAGTCAAAAATTTGCAGCAAGTATACTGCCTTATCCCCCAAGATGGCTTATTAATTGTAAAAGAGTATTCCTCTTCGGCGACAAGTAAAATTTATAAAATCCTCTTGTGAAAAAATAAAAAAAGTGTCGTTCACGTTTTTTTTCAATAAATGTTTAATTGTTGTTTTTGTCGATTCACTCTTAAACTAAGAAAAAAAAACAAGTTTCACAATAAAAAAAACTATTTTTTTTGTTTTTCTTACGATAAAAAAAAATAAAATGAAAAAAAAAAATTCTGGGAAAATAAATCAAGAATGCTAGTTCTCGGCCCACTTCCAAACTGGGATGAAAAATTATGTTTTGGGTCCTAGTTTCTGTAAAAAAAAAATCATCAATTTAAAAACGATCGCTCTTCATGTTTTTCCACAATTTTATGATTTTTAAGCTCGTGCAAGCCTTGAAAAATGAAATAAAAATTTAAAAAAATTTGAGGTCGTATTTTGGGCCCAAAAAAACGCAAAATAACTTCGCCATAAAAATCCGTGGGGACCCGGCCAATGATCCGGCGATTTGACATGGAATGCCCCATATATATATATATATATATATATATATATATATATATATATATATATATACGTGGCCAATATACTATGGATAATTTTTCTAAATACACAACCATACACACAATCTGAAATTTATAATTCACGCTCGTTCTTCAATCCCGAAATACGGTCGTCGCAAATATTTTATGAGCGAGTATATTGGTGAATTTATGTTTCGACGACACTTCTCCAATCACACGGAACGCCTTCATGCCTTCTTTTGTGCTATGAGAGATGTCTTTACAATAAGCAACAGCAGTGAAGAAACGACTCACAGGCACGGTGACAGTGACAGCGACAGCGACAAAAGTCAAACCGATAAATAAAAACAGATAAATTAAAAAAAAAAAAATTGTATTTTTTCCCCCTTCCCCCTCCCTGAAATTATTTGTCATATCATTTTTTATTGATAAGAATGCTTAAAAAATAATTTGGCATGCTTTTTGACAAAAGTGGCGATTGTAAATATTTACCGAATATTTTCGTGCCTAAAACTAATTTTCGTCACAATTTTCGAACAATCAAATCAAAATTGGAACACCGATCCCATAGGATCCTCAAAAAGAATTGATTTTTATAAAATATGAATGAATAAAGATGAATACCTCAACTTTTTGCCTGGCTCAATTTTTTTGTCTTGTACTGGTCTAAAATATCCCAAAAAATTTTTTGGGTACGAAAATATTCAGCTATTGGCCCGAAATGAGTGGTTCTTGATTTTTTGAGAATTTTTTCAACTTTAATAGCTCATAAAAACACAGAAAAAATCGTACTTCCACTACGGGCGGTAGCTTAAAATGTTTGGCATATAATCACCGATTTTTAGGAATTTTTTCAGATTTTTAAAAAGGGGCTTTTTTTGGATATTTTTTTTTTTTTTTTTTTCAAAAATGGCTGTTCAGAAAAATCTGAAAAAATTTCAGGGTGTCTTTTAGACTTCATATAATCATATAAAAAATAATTACCCAAGTCGGCGAGGGTCAGGGAAAAAGTCCGCAACTACAACTACGGGCAAAAAGTTTCTGGACAAAATTTCGAAAATGTCTCGGAACTATTTTTGATGTCATTTCGCCTGCAGTGTATATAAACAAATTTAGTGAACGGTATTAGAAAAAAGAGGAATTTGGTTTCATTTCGCTTTTTTTAGAAACGTTCTACGATATTTTTTACATCCGGTACGTTATTTTGAATATGAACGTTTTTCACCTTTTTATTTTACCTCTACAGTTGGACCGCGTTTTCAGAAGAATTTTTTTAAATAAGTCCTTCCAATCAAAATCTGAAAATGGGCAGATTAACCCTCAAATTTATGTTTTAAAAGGCAATGTGCGATTTTTTTTGCACAGTTATTCCGTTTTTGACGAAAAAAGGACGAATTTAGAAAATGCCGCGTGATACGAAAACTAGTCGGTTTGAAAAAAAATCTCAAGAGACTAGAAAGTTGCGTCTGTTTTCATTGATTTCGCCAGATTTTTTTTAGAATGTTTTTGCGGCTGCAGCCGACTTATCTTCAACTGTATTGCATTTGACGCGGGCAAAGGGAAACTACAGGAAATCTTGCCGATACATCCGGTGCACGCTCAAGCACGGCCACCCGAGGCGCTTAGGCAGGCACCTCCTCAGCTGTGATACAGTTGGCTAGCCAGTATACGACTCAAGTGTCTCATCCACACGCTTACAACTGTCCATGGAGAGCACACCCAAAGCCGCACACCGAACGCGAATGCATCACCGTAAAGTGTTTTGGGCATGGATTTATATGAAGGTGGAGCCCGAACCACCCGAGATTGCGGTAGAAACACTTGAAAAAATGTTCAATTTTTTTATTGGTGTTTGACCGGGATTCGAAGCCGGAACCCGTGGCGTGCGAGCCCGAGCCCTTATCCACCGGACCAACCGCTCTTCCCCTTTTGAGTATATATTATATTATAACATGTGGGGGTTTTTTTTTGCAACCAATCGCCCCCGCGATTGTTACTTCCACGGCCCAGGGTCCTTTCCCTCTTAGCCTCCCCACTCTTTCCAACTATTCCTCTACTCTTCCCTCCATTCTTCCACACGTGCGGCTGCAGCCGGCTTATTCCCGCACTGTATCGCATTTACCGAGGACGAAGGGAAACTGCAGAAAACCTTGCTGATACAGCCGGTGCCCGACTAATCTCCACGGGTGGCAATGCGAGCACGCTCAAGTATGGCCACCAGAGGCGCTCAGGCAGGCACCTCCTCAGCTGTGATGCAATGAGCCAGCCAGTGCACGGCTAGAGAGCCACCGTCCGCACGATGAGAACGGTCCAAGGGAGGCCACCAAGCCGTACACCGACTGCTCATGCATCACGGAGAGGTGTTTGGCCATGGATTTACGAAGGTGGAATCCGAACCACCCGAGATTGCAGCAGAAACACTTGAAAAAATTTTCAAATTTTCATTGGTGTTTTGGCCGGGATTCGAACCCGGGACGCGCGGCGTACGAGTCCGAGCCCTTATCCACCGGACCAACCGCTCTCCCATATATATATTATAATATAACATGTTAAAAATTTTGGGAGTTCCAGTGTCAGAAACTCAAATAAGTTCGTACGTCGGACCAGCTGAATTTGGAAACGGAAAGAGTAATTGAATAGGCGAAATTCTAAAAATGGTGCGATTGAATTATCGAGATATTTGTAGTCTAATTTTTGAAGCATAGTACTTCCCTAGGCATTTGTACGGCGACCTGGCAGCGCCCTAAATCGAAATGTAACGACTCGAATCATCATGCCCTGATCAGGCTATCGGCTGGGCCCTGGTCAGGCTGCCTAACTAGGCCCTCATCAAACTGTCAAGCACGGACCTGACAACACATACAATAAAACAACACCAATAACATTATTCAACTTTGTTCATTTATTCAATGTATTTAACGTGAATTTTCCACTTTCATTTAATAAGATATTTAATGTTCGTTCAATAAAAGTTCGATAGTATGTCATATTACGTTTATAACAGGCACCCACTTTCTTATGCAACATATAACGTTAAGAAAAAATCACACTGCCGAATGATTTTTTTTAGGCCAAGATTTATTTTTATTTTTACGTTTTGCATTATTATCACTATTTTTCCCTATATTGTTATTACTTTGGTAACTTCTGGTTAATTATATCATTTGAAATTTTAGATTCGTCACAATATATTGAATTGGTTGCAGGGCACACTTCACTCGCGCTATTTACACGTGATCGTTTTTCAGGTTAGAATTAGTTTCCAGAAAATAACTCAATACTACAATTTTGCACAGAATTCAATCCAATATTCACACTTGCACACTTAAAAAAACATTTAATTTCCAATTGTTGAAACTATAAATACACATTTCAATAGATTAAATAAATGAACAAAATACGAGACCAAGAGCATGCTTTAAATAGATACAGACATGCGTAGTCTGAAATTTGGAGGTTAGAAATACACATTTGAATGTTGGAGCAATAGTCTGTCGGTCATAAGGCAGGCCTTAGGGCAATCTTCTCATAGGGAAACCCCGGTAGGGCATTTTAACGGGCAACACCACTGTGACCCCCTATTTTTTTCACATTTTTCAAGAATTTTTTTTTGTGGGAAAAAAAGAGATATTCGAAAATTTTTTTTTGGGTTTTGTTCCTTGTTTATTAATGTATCAAAAAACATTTTTTTCACATTTTTCACGCCGCATGGTGGCGCTGGGGAAGCTCTCGCGTCATCTCCGCAGTGGTTCGCGGCACGCAGCAGAACTCTCTTCAACGTCGATCTGAAAAAAAATACCGAATGTTTTCGTTAATAATATGATATTTTGAAGAGAAGTACATAGGGATTTGGAAAAATATTGATTTTTAAAAAATAGGCACGCCTTTGAAATTAAAGAATGATTTTTGAGCAAAATTTCTCGTCGAAAATAGGCTATAACTTTTATAATTATTGAGATATCGAAAAAATCCTATGTACTTCTCTAGATAATCTACTTTTATTGATACAGTAAAAATTTGAAGTCGATCGGATAAAAATTGCTCGAGTTCTGCTGCGTGCCGCACTCAAAAAAGTGGTTTTGAGAAAAACGCGTTCAAAGTTTTAGGTTTGTTAATTTATGTTATAAATTGAAAAAAAAATTATTTACCTTCAATCAGCGACGCCGGCACCATATAGCTGGCCTTCAAGAAGCAAATCGTTGTCTCCTGATTCTTTCCTCGAACTTGTTAAGGCTTTTATCGCTTCTTTTGCAGCGTCTGTGAGCGAGCGCTCCGCGAGCTGGATCCGCGCTGCGTCGGTCTCAACGCAAAAGTTGAAACAATTTGGGCCGATGGTTATCCCCAACGTCTCCAGTACTTTCATGAGACTTCTCAGACCATCATTGAACACTAATACCGCGATATCAGTTGCAATATCAATGATTTTTTTGCTTCCAGACTGGCACTTGGGGGCTATTACCCAAACTGATTAATTGTAGCTTTCGTTATTGTTTTGCATATAGCCGCCCAAACAACGCTGCAGCAAATCGTCCCTGCTCAAATTTTCGAAGATTGGCTGAATTGCCTCCAATATTTCCTGAGGAAGAGGCGGTTTATGGCGATATTTAGAAATATCACCATTTGCGACCGCGCGCTGCCACGAACACCACGACGCGGCTCCTTCCGGGCAATCGTCATGTTGTGGCTCACTGTCTGTGGACATTTTATGTTTGATAGTTGCCCAAATTGCCTTCCTCATTTTGTCAACATCATCGCTGTTCCTCCGAATAGCCAATCCGTAATATGTGCTCAACTCGTCAATCAATTTTCCGGTGAGCTTTTCTCTGCCAGACAATCCTTTTTTTTTCACGATTTCGCGGAGGCGCGTCCCCATACGTTTTTGGACATGATCGATGCACTCTTTTTTTTTTTATCTCGAAACCGTCGTATGGATCGCTATTCGATATGCCCAGGAACGTTTCAGAATCGCCGTCACCAGCGCCCAGCTGCGCGGGACCCCGAGCGTCGCGGACCGCTGCACCGCTGCACCGCTCCACAAAATATTCAATATCTACGAAAATAATTATTTTTTCGACCTGGGTCCAACGGCATTTCAATCTTAAAAGTATTTTAGATTTTTTAAAATGGTTTTCAAAAAATCGATTTTTTGAAGCCGTCACAGTGGTGTTGTCCCTTAAAACTGAGCCCTACGACGCCTTGATTAAGGTAGTTCCCCTGCGACAAACGCAACCAAAAATTACATACCGTATGTGCGTTACATATGTGTGTAAAGGATTGATAATTCGTAGTAAATAAATTTAAAAAGCACACAATATTGACTCGGTACCAATAGATAATACGACAGATATCATCTACTGTCGTAAAATTTATTCTATAAGTGTTTTCGATCTGACATTGAGAGTAAACTTTTTGCCGGAACTATGCGAGCTATGCCCCAATACACAAAAAAGGTTACATCTCTCGCGCTCGCGCTCGTTTGTTTGTAGAATATGTCGTGTATAAGGCCAAAATCGTAGTACTTCTCGAGGTTATATCTTTTAAACTAGATGGTAAATTATCTTCATGTTTTTTCACAATTTCGTGATATCCTGCTCTCGTTCCTCCTCGTTTTTCATCAATTTCTTGATTTTAGTTCTGACGGTAGAATTAATAACGTCCTGTTTGCCCATGCATGGCCCATATGTTACGTGTTAATCGAGCCAACTTCAAGTATAAATATCTCGGGTTCGGGATGGCAAAACTTGTTAAAATTGCACAGATTTTTGAATAACCTATTAAATAATACGTATGCCAAATTTCAACCAATTCTTAATTCAACGATCTTGTGGGGGAACTACCTTAAGCGGAGGCTTAATAGAGCCTCACTAAGGCATGCCTGATTAAGACCGTTTAAAGCTAGCCTGATACGTCAATCATTGAGAAAAGCCTTATTAGGACCGCATCAAGCGCTCCATAATGGGGTGGCCCATTCCTCAACCTGATCACGACCTGATCCCGAACAGGCAAACCCTAACAAATTTCCAAGCGGGTTATTTTCCAAATATCTCAAACTCCAAATTATTTAAGTAATAAACAAATTCAAGAAATACAAAAATAAATAAAAATAATTAAAACATAATGGTTCATGAAAAACGATAGCTGATTGATTATTTTAATTACTGTCAACATAATTTCGAATAATTGGTGAATAAATGAATATGAAGAATTCATTCAATTATCTTTTTCTTTCTTATCCATTTAATTACGTTTTATTGTATTTTAATTGTTTAAAATGGACCGTATCAGTTTTATAACCAACCCTAATAAATAATTGAAAATTAATTTACCGCACGACATATGTGAACAAAGTATAAAAATATAAAATTGATGCATTCGAGCAAGAATAATGTCTAGAATATCTTTTCTGTATAATTTTATATTCACAATATTGAGTGGCTCCTGGTTCCTCGCATGTTCCTCTAACATTACCTATAGATGAGTACCGACAGTTTCCCCTTTTTTGACCTGCATCCGAAATCCGAGAACCCTCGCTGTATGAGGGTTCCGTTTAGGCCATCGTCGTATTCCCTTTCTCGAGGGTGAATGAGCCGTGGGAGGCTCCCTCGAGAGCGTCTCGAATCTCCGATCTTAAAACTACCTGTTCAACCCGGTGTTAAACAACTCGATACTTTCAAACTCATTTCATAGATGAGTTCACCAATCACAGCGGGGTTTTCTTGGGTCCTAGTAATCGGCAAAATTGTGATAAGTAGAAGTCCAAGTGAAGAATCGGACTGTATTTCAAGCCGATTTTTTTGCTGGCACGAATTAATTGACTCTGCAAAAAATGGAATTGTATGTAATTAATAGTTTTAATATTTTTGCAATGTTGAAACAAATTTTGTTTGTATATTCTTATTGCATAGATTCTAGTAATATGAGACTTTTTTATTTTCAACGTTTTTTTTGCAATTTTGGAACTTTTAAATACAGATCAAAGGCTAATTTGTTTTATAGTACGCATTATTTTGTAGGCTATCGATTTAATTCAAACATTCTGATATATTTGCATAAGAATAGTCTACTGTAATTCGATGCGAGTTACGGTGTTAATTTGTTTCCAAGACCGTCGAGTTATTGCGAAGCTAATTAATCGTTTTTACAAATGCATACGTGTGAAAGGATAACATGGAAGTGTATTATTATATGAATCTGACAATGGAACATTGGATCGGTATATAATTTGATACAATATAAAGACCAAGTCCCGGTATTCCGTGCGTGCATAGACATATATAAGATACCAATGCTCGGCTGTATTTTCCCAGCTCTCCGGACCACGCATTGGACTGCCTTTTGAAGCAAGAAAATAAAGCCATTGCAATTTTTCACTCAGAAAAATCTATGAACGTAAATGCTAAATTCATTACGAATCGAATAAAGTTTGAAAACAATTTTAACCCCTTACCTGCGAGTATTTACAGCGGGCACCTGTTATTTTTGCGCATATATGTATCGTATACAGTGAAGGAGTTAAGAGAAACGTGTTTGAGAAACGTTAACAAATTTTTTTTTTCATACACATGGATTAATTTAATTTTAATTTTTTCCATCGTCAATAAATAGTAATCGACTTAGATAATACTCAATGCATTCTAAAATTTTTTTAACTCGCAGTACTCGATCTCAGAAAAGTTTTTATTTGTGGGAACCACCAAGCATTCGCATAATGATATTTTCTGAGCCAAAAGTTACACATGAAACCATTTAGTTGAAAAATGGTCGAGCTTGAAGCCGTCCAGTCTGGAATCATCGCCCGAACAATGAATCTTGAGCGTTTTGCGTTTCGTATATTAGAATAGGGCTCTTATGGCCTTAGAATATGGAATATCCTCTTTATCTGTAGAAAACATATTTTTCATAATTTCGTATAGAACAATTCAGCTTGAAAAATGAAAATTAGCAAAAAGATTCTCGTTTTTATTATCGATTGAAAAAGGTCAGTCCGAATGAATTATCGATTGTTGTACCTAATATGATTCCATGCAATTGGTAAACAGAAATAAACATAGTTAAAAAAAAAACTTTGCGGTGATTATCAAGTAGTTAAAAAAAACTTGCGGTGATTTTCAAATTCAAAATCCAGATATTCTATTTAATAGTGAAATAAAATTGAGCGTTCGTGTAAGCCTTCGTCGTACCAGTTTGGATAGTAATTCTTCGTGGGAATTTTAATAATTATCTGATGAAGAAACAATGTTTAATTAACTTATATCAAAATGGAATTAAAAATTGAACTTTTATTCAGTTGATTTGAATGTTACCCAGAGGATAAATTAACCGGTAAGAGATAATCTTTGATATATGAACATGCAAAACAAGTCTCACGAAAATGAAATGAACTAGTAGAAATTGATAACTGATAAATGTTGAGCTTTACAGTTTCGAGTATGCCAGGCCGGGACAGATTTCTCAAACGTAAATTGAGTGTCAAAATACTTATGTGAAAAGCAATTATTCCCGGTCCCGAATAAAAATGCTAATGAGCGCATACAAGAAAGTAATTTAACAGATATCGACAAGGTTAAAGAGGATTTGGAGTTATTGTGAGAGGCAGATGTACCAGGTTTTGCATGAATGTGAAGAACTGCAATGTTTAGTTAACGGTGTTTGAAAATGGATGAGGATTTCAAAAAATTAAAACCAGTGATTAAAATAACAGTTACCTGATAAAGAAACGATTTTTTCGAGTAAAGAATAATGTCGATATTTGTGGGCAAGTCATTTTTCATCTCGGCTTTCATGACGAGAATATCAGTTTACGGATCTCATGATAACGAAGATTTTGGTTGAAAAATATCAGAAAATTCCAATGAATTTTCACCGAAATAAATTAATAATCGAATTAAATCCGAAGAACATAACTCAGAATTAATTAAGTCACACTAGTGAACTATTTTATTAATTATTGATTATATAATAATTGTTCGATCTCATGATCTCAATGGCTTCAAACAAAAACTGACATGTTAAAAACTTAAGTCATTTTTCATCTCGGCTTTCATGACGAGAATATCAGTTTACGGATCTCATGATAACGAAGATTTTGGTTGAAAAATATCAGAAAATTCCAATGAATTTTCACCGAAATAAATTAATAATCGAATTAAATCCGAAGAACATAACTCACAATTAATTAAGTCACACTAGTGAACTATTTTATTAACTATTGATTACATAATAATTGTTCGATCTCATGATCTCAATGGCTTCAAACAAAAACTGACATGTTAAAAACTTTATACTATTTTTTCCTCCTCGGAAATCCAATCGGAACATCAAATCATATAGAAATGAACATCGCTCTTAAATATGATAATATACATATCATGTTTTTAACAGCAATCATATGGCTATCCGCTTGTATCGATTTTTTCCCTGTTTCATTAACCCAAGCGATTTGTTTTACGGTGGACACATGAGTCTATTCTCTTTATACAAAGCCTATATAGCAATCACGATTTTTAATTTACAATAGAATATTTAACATTTTATTTATTATTTGTCTTACAATAAATTATTATGGTTACTTTTATTTATGGGACTTTTATTTTAAACGAAATATTGACGAATAATAAACAATTTTTAATTCTTTTAAAATGGCAAACAAAATTTTTGGCAGGTTCGCTCATACAATGATATTGAAGTTTGCATCGTTGGAACGCAACGAAAAATATTTTTTCCATTCATTATTTATACAATTTTTCAAATGGTTCTATTTTTTTTCGCAGATGTAGTTTTTAAATTTCGAATAAATATTAACGAATTATCGTAGAACTCCGAATAAACTTTGCGCTCTATAAAAAGGAGGGATTTCGTTGTATTCTAACGATGGAAACTTCAACATCATCTCATACACTCATATCCGCTATAAACGTCAGATTGTACAATATATATATTGTAACGCTTTTTCCGATGATTAGCGCCAAATTATATTTGCTCTCGATTAGTTCAAAATTTATAATGAAATAACCGAGAACAAATACGAAAGTTTACCCGGCTAGGTTAACCTTCCAAATTGGTAGAAGGGCGTGAGGAACTCATTGAAAGAAATAAAACTTGCCAACACAATAATAGATATTCCGGGATTACAAATTATAATTTATTAATTACATAAACAAATCAATTAAATTGTGTCAATGACAAAAAGTTGTTACAGTTTTTCCAATTCCCGGAAAATAAGAAAACGAATTATATAATAATTTTCAAGTCAAGGTCATAATATAATTTCGTCGTAATTTTGTTTCTACACTCTCATACATTATCACATCAATATAATTTACAATATTTCCTGGCCAAGAATTGTGGTACTGTTTAGGCGTGGCCCTACGAAAATTCAATAAATGTTCTCGGCAAACAGAAAATGACAAAATAATCAATTTCAAAATATCTTAACGCCTTACATACGTCCAGCAGCGCCTAAAACGCGCTAAAAGAAAAACTGTTTTTAGAAGAGATAGCAATAGAAATTAATAAAAATAATTTTTACACATTGTTTATTAGTATTTAAACTTCATAAAAAAATTTATATCACTTTTTTTCAAAAATTACAACATAAACAATCACGTTTCCCGAAGCACTGTGAAAAAAAAGTTGCTCCACGGTCTGCATCATTTCTTCTTGAAATGCTGATGGATCTGCAAAACGTAAAAAAATTCTTGTAAAATAAAGTTGTAGTTATAGTCTGTCGAGCCGGATTTTTGAAATTCGAAAAATTTTGACAATTTACGGCAGTATAAAAAAAAGTGTGCATTTTGTGTCATAAATGTCACACTTTAATTATGTTTATAAAATTTTTTGATCACAACATCATAAATCCGACTCGACAGACTATAGAGAAAACAATTTCGAATATTAAAAAAAAAAGCATCAAAAAATATTAAAAACTGTATGAGTTATCATGCAGACCGTGCCAGAAAAAGTAGTTTTGAGAAAAATGCATTTAAAGTTTCAAGTGCGCGCATCAGACTCTTGTTGGGCAGTCACGTTTTCTGTAATAACTTTCGATCTATGGGGAATTTGTACAATCGACTTACACAGAAATACGCCTAAAACTATAGAGAATAATAATCTGTAAAAAAAAATCGATTTTTTGAAAATTCTGAACGTATGTAATGCCTTAATCTATGACTCTTGTTCGGACTATAAAATAACTAAGTTATTATAATTCCTCTCGATAATTCTTTTGAAAATACAACGGTGATATCGAGATAACAGTTAGAAAAGATCCGAATAGAAAAACGTTAAGAATTTAATTTGCCCATGCGATAGGGTACCCGAACAATATTGTTCTTTTACTCAGTTTTTCTCAACACAAATAATTTGGCCAAACTCAACAAAATTCTCAAAAATACAGGACGAGACGACGGCTCACCGCTTTGATTTCTGTAGATCGATATCCGGTAATTGACCTCGGACAAGGTCATCGATAATTCGGGGCGTCGGATTATTGACAGGAATAGCCATGACACGGGAAAATTACGTCTTTCCTCGCTGTGGTCCGGAACTCGAGTAACGATAATGACGGGAGACGCCCTTTCGCGGATTTGGGTCCTATCTTTCCCGAATATTTCGACTTTCTCCTTTTCTAACCAAGACGATAACGACGGAGAACGAAAGTTGATATCGGTACTGATTGACGCATCGCGAGTCCGACGGCTCAGGGTGAGGACTTTGAGCTGGCGACCTCCGCTCGATGATTTGAAATTTCTGCGCTCTTCTATCGAACCACGAGAACGATGAAGGCTCCGACCATGTTTAAATTTCCTTATTGACGCCAATTCTCTGCTTTGACTTCTTTTTTCTTTCTCTCTATAAAATAATAAAATAAACAAAATATAATTAATAAAAATAAATACGCTATCGCAAGAGTCCTTTTGATTTTCTCGAGAGAAATTCTTTTACAACGTCGAAAGACGCATTCTTCCGTGCCATTTGTCAACTTTTAACAATTTTTAGTGACGAGCAAAATTGCCACGTCACAAGATATATATTAGACTGATGCAAAAATAAATAATTTTCAATTTTCTCGCTCCCACCCATGCTTTCTTTGGATATTGATGACAAAAAAATTATGTTAAAAAATTAGCTCAATTGCTCAATATTTTTCATTTGAAAGCACTTTTTTGCTTTCCTCGATTCCACTCGGGTTTTTTTTTTACGTTTTTTTTCCACAATTTTTTTTTGCGTTTTTTCCGTATTCTTCAATCTTTCTTCTGCTATAAAACAGTTGCTGGACTTGATTTCACTTTAATTTAATGCCATTTTTGACTCTGATTTGAGGATACCCATCAATACTATTAGAAAATATAAGATTATCACGCAAATCGTTCCGAAAAAAACATTTGGTTTTTTGATAGTGTATATTTCAAGAATACAAAACAGATTTTATTAATCAATTTATATGAAAATACACTATCGACGAAAAGTTTCCGCATGAAAGTTTGAAAAAGTCTTGGAGTTGCTTTTCATACCATTTCGCCGGGAGTGTACATGATCAAATTTGACAGATGGAAATTCTAAGGGAAGAAATTCACTTTCATTTTGCTTTTTTTCAATATTTTCAACGCTTGTTTTATGTTCGGTACGTTATTTTGAACATGACCATTTCTCACCTTTTTTCAACCTCTACAGTTAGACCGCTTATTCAGAACAAGCTTTTTCAATAATTATCTTCAATCAGAACCATAAAGGCGCAGCTTAAGATTCAATTTTGTGTTTTAAAACATTCCGTGTGATTTTATTTCACATAGTTATTCCGGTTTCGGCCAGAAAAGACAGAATTTAGAAAATGTTACGTAAAACGAGAACTATTGGGCTCAAATGAAAATCTCAAGATGGTAAAAAGCTGCGTCCGTTTTCGTTGAGTTTACTAGATTTTTTTTTTACTGCAAAAACTCCAGTGAACTCAACAAAAACGGACACAACTTTTTACCCTTCTGAGATTTTCTTTTAAGGTAGTTCCCCCACAGGATCGTTGAATTAAGAAATGGTTAAAATTTGGCATACGTATTATTTGATACGTTATTCAAAAATCTGTGCAATTTTAACAAGTTTTACCATCCCGAACCCGAGATATTTATACTTGAAGTTGGCTCGATTAACACGTAACATATAGGCCATGCATGGATAAACAGTACGTTATTAATTCTACCGTCAGAACTAAAATCAAGAACTTAATGAAAAACGAGGAGGTGCAAGAGCAGGATGTCACGAATTTTGTAAAAAAACATCAAAATGATTTACCATCTAGTTTAAAAGATATAACCTGGAGAAGTACTACGGTTTTGGCCTTATACGACAAATTCTACAAACAAACGAGCGCGAGCGCGAGAGATGTAACCTTTTTTGTGTATTGGGGCATAGCCCGCATAGTTCCGGCAAAAAGTTTACTCTCAATGTCAGATCGAAAACACTTATAGAATAAATTTTACGACAGTAGATGATATCTGTCGTATTATGTATTGGTACCGAGTCAATATTGTGTGCTTTTTAAATTTATTTACTACGAATTATCAACCCTTTACACACACATGTAACGCACACACGGTATGTAACTTTTGGTTGAGGTTGTCGCAGGGGAACTACCTTAAACCTAATGGTTCTTGTGTTCTCGTTTCTCGCCAAAATGAGAATAATTATGCGAAAAAAATCGCACAAAAATGTTTAAAGAATACAATTGAAGCTTAAGTTGCCCCTTTTATGATTTCGATTGAAGATAATCATTGAAAAAATTCGTTCCGAAAACGCAGTCTAGGTGTAGAGGTTAAAAAAAGCGAAAAATAGTTATGATAAAAAAAAACGTATCTAATGTAAAAAAATTGTAGAAAATTTGAGAAAAAAACAAAATGTCGCTGAATTCCTCTCTTTCGAAATTCCGTTTATTACATTTTTTTATATATACACTGCTGGCAAAATGGCATCAAAAATAGCTCCGAGACTTTTTCGAACTTTCATCTGGAAACTTTTCGACGGTAACTTATTTTTATGAAAATTGATTCATACAATTTATTTTGTATACTTAAAATATATACCAGCAAAAGCCAAAAGATTTTTCTGAAATGTTTTGCGTGGATTGAGAGAAAATTTTTTTTGAAAATTTTTTGATGGGAGGGTACTCTTAAATCGGACTCAAAGTTGGCATCAGATTATAGTGAAAATCAGATTCAGCAACTGTTTTGTAGCGAAAAAAATACGAAAAATTTCGTGCGTTTGAAATAAAGTCATTCGAAAAAAAAGTACATTAAAGTCGATGCAGACACCTCAGAAAATTGAGGAATTGAGCGACAGAATTTGTCTTTCATCAATGTCTAAAAAGAAACATGAGTGGAATCAAGAAAAGTAAAAAAAATAGGGCTTTCGAACAAAAAATATTTAAAAAAAATTAAAACATCAATAAAAGTCGAGATAGCCACCTCTAAATATAGAGCAATTGAGTTCATTTTTTTACAGAAATGCTGTTCCATCAATATCCAAAGAAAGCACGGGTGGAAGCGAAAAAATAATAAAAAAAGAATTTTTGCACCAGTCGTATATGGCCAAAAGTATTAGGCACCCTCTAATCGTTATATCCAGATACAAAGACAAATATTTCAATAAAAAAAAACTGCCTTTTTCGGAAAAAACTGAATAACTCTATGAAAAAAATCGCAATTTTTTTTCCAAAAAACAAAATCAAAGCTGAAGATGTATTTTTCAAGGTTTTCTAACCAACTAGTCAGTTTAACAATTTTTAAAAACCCAGCACCCGACTGTAAAAAGCGAACAAATTGTGAAAAACCGTAATTTTCGAAATGACGTACCAGGTGTAAAAAAATCGTGAAAATTAAACAAAGAAAGTAAAATAGAGCTGAATTTTTCTGCTTTAAAACTCCGTTCGCTATCTTGGTTTACGATTTTTTTGACCGAGATATTTATCTTTTTGTCCGGATAGAACAATCACAGGGTACCTAATACTTTTGGCCAAGACTGTATTTATCGATAGTTAATTCTTTTTAGTGACGAGCAAAATTGCCACGTCACAATATATACAGAGAATATTTATTTAAGAAATATCATCGTGTAAAATTATATAAACGATTATAAAAATTCGCTTATCTTTGGGTTTTTTGTACGTTTCTTCGTTATTCCCTCGTTGGCTCTTTCATCAGTTCCGTGATTTCTCGATGCTCCAAGATGGAAAATACGGTGGTTATAATAATCCAGTGGCCAACTCAATATCAACAGACTATCGGACATTCTATTGTACTAAAGCAAGAAAAGAGAGAGCGAATTCGAAGATGTTTCTTGGTAAGAGAACCCGGAACGAAAGAGAGTAATATATCCCACGAATCTTTCAGGTTTGACAGTGTCACGACCGGAGGGGCGTGAAGGAAAGGTTTGGGTATTTGAGCGTCGAGCGGCAAACGCTATGTCCCATAGACTTTTCCATGCAGTATTATACGCAGAGCGTTTATATAGATATACTCCTAGGAGTATGGTGGGCGCACGCTGATAGACCTCGAGAAGTCTTGCTTTGTCTGGTTGCGACTGAGGAAAGGGTGTTAAAGGTTGTGAATAAAGAGATCTAGGATTCTCTATACACTCTTTAATGAAAATAAAATGTTAGTAAAAATACAATAAGAATAGGTAGAGAGATCTAGGATTCTCTATATATTCGTAGTGTAAGATATAATGTTAGTAAAATACAATTGGTGAATACAAACTTGGTATAATAAAATATTAAGTACTTTACCGGAGAGGTGTCTTTGGAAATCTTTGATTGGTCGTAGCTTACTTGTTCTTTGTTGAGTTACGCGAAATGATTGAAAATATTCTAAGTCCAAATTTGAATTAAATGAAATAAATCGGAAAATATTCTAAGTCCGAATCTTGAATTCTATACTTTAAAACTTTGACTTCTGGACACGACTCGCTCTCTTCTACAGAAGACCCGGAGTTCGACCAGAGATAAAATATATAAGACGGCTAACCGAATGACAACCGAACTACTGCTAACAGTATAAACGCGACCTAGGTACGGAACGGAATGCGATGCCCCGTGGAAAACCTCGTTTTATTATAGGGTTCAGACCGGTAGCCTTGCGAGGAACTACGGTTGTTGTTGTTTTCCTCGCGGCGGACGATATAGGTAATACTGTGACGTTTGGAATGACAGGGTTTCGTGATAACGCGTCCGCGTTTGAGTTGAGTCGTCCTGGTTTATAAACGAAAGTATACTCGTATTCGCGTAATCGTATTCTCCAACGAATTAATCTTTGAACAGGTAATTTTACTGAATCGATCCATTTTAAAGGTTCATGATCACTGACGAGGGTAAAGTGTCGGCCGTATAAGTATGGTCTAAAATGTAATATCGCGTAAACAACTGCGAGACATTCTTTCTCGGTTGTACTATAATTTTTCTCGGCAGAATTTAATATTCTAGACATGTAAGCTATTGGTTTGTCCTCTCCAATCTTTCCTTGACTCAAAACTGCACCGATCGCATAATTTGAAGCATCGGTAGTTAAGATAAAGGGTTCTTCAAAATTTGGATATTGCAATATGGGAGAAGAACACAAGGCCCTTTTTAAATAATCAAATCCCTTTTGTTGTTCGGGACCCCATTTAAACTCAACATTTTTCTTTAATAGATCGCTCAAAGGTTTGGCTTGTTCGGAAAAATTTTCTATGAATCTTCTATAGTAACCGGCTAGGCCGAGGAACTGTCGAACGTTCGTGACTGTTTTGGGTATAGGAAATTTTTCGACCGCTTCTGTCTTTTTAGGGTCGGGGCGTACGCCTTCATCACTGATTATATGACCGAGATAAATCACTTCGGTATTTAGGAATTCACATTTGTCTGGTTGAAGTGACAATTTGGCATTACTAAGTTTATCGAAAAGTCTTCGAACTTTTATTCCGTGTTCTTCTAAGGAAGTGGCAAAAAGCACGATATCGTCGAGATATACAAATAATTCACTGTCTTGCAACCCGAGAAGAACTTTGTCCATTAAGCGTTGAAAGGTAGCGGGTGCATTTTTGAGACCGAATGGCATTCTAGCATATTCGTAATGTCCGTTAGGGGTACTAAAAGCAGTCTTTTGTCTGTCCTTGGGATCCATTTCGATTTGATGGAATCCACTCGCTAAATCAAAGGTCGAAAAATATTTTGCTCCACCGAGTCTATCAAGAATTTCGGTGATGTTTGGCAAAGGATAAGCATCGCTTATTGTTTTTGAATTTAATTCACGAAAATCAATTACCATTCTCCATCGTTTATTTCCTTTCGAATCAGGTTTCTTAGGTACAATCCATAAGGGTGAGTTATATGGAGAGGCTGAATTTACAATGACTTTATTTTCCAATAATTTATTGATTTGTTTATTAATTTCTTCTTTATGAGCAGGCGGAAATCGGTATTGTCGTATAGTCACAGGTAATTCGTCTGTAGTAGGTATCGTGTGTTTCATTTCTGTCGTGGCAGGTAGTTTGTCGCCAGGTAGATGAAATAGGTGAGGGTATTCTTTTATTAAATCGAGAACGTGTTGTTTCTCTTCCGAATTTAAATGATCTAAACGGAGTTTTTCGCGAATTCTTTGATCTCTATCAATGGAATTTTCACATGCACTTTCATCACTATCGGGGTCGAAGAAATCTTCTGAATCATAATATTCAAATGGAATTAATTCTTGAGGAGGTACGTCTATTTGAGCGTCGTCCTCATATGAATTAACAGCATAAATGTAACATGTACCATTATCGTTTGTAACGATTGCATTTCCCATAAAAATATTTTCTGGGGTTTGGATGCGAGGGAGAAATCCCGTCTTTAAGTCTGTATTAGATATTTTAATTGGGACTTTCATGCGAGTGCGAGCTTTGAGAACGAAAGTTGTTCCCTCATCTTCTAGTATTACGTTACATGCATTATCTGAGCTCTGAGCTGTGTCTTCAGGATTATTCTCGAATGGAATCGGAGTTATTGGTTTTGAAGTAGTAACTAACGTGTTGTGGTGAAAAGACAGTTCTGCCCTTTCGTTTTGAAGAAATTCAATGCCTATTATGCCGTCTGCGGGGATAGCAGAATTTTCGTTAAGTACTTGAAACTTTGCTGGTTTATCAAATAATGTTAGCTCGGTTGAACCTAATGTTTGAATTTTGTCGGGTGTTATACCAGATAATGTTAAGAAATCATGACCGGCAATTATACATCTGCGTTTTAATGCCTGTAATTTAATTATGTTTATATCGGCTCCTGTGTCTATCAGGAAACGTCCAAAACCGTTTTCGAGTTCCGGAGCTCGTAAAATAATTATTGGGGAACGCCCTTGTCCGCAGGTCCATCTAACAAATCTCCTGCTGTGAGGAATTTCACGGCTGTAGGACGCTGGGTCTGAGGGTCGCTCGTCGATGCGTCCACTCGACGGGCGTCTTGAGAGTTTAAATTATCTGAAGTGTTATTAGGTCGGGGAGATACTGGTCTCATGTTTTGGAACGAATTTTCACGTTTGTAAAAAGGGTTTTGATACATTGGTTGAGAGAATTGATAATTTGATTGATATTCGTTGTACTGAGGGTACATTGGAGGTCCGTAGGGGACTGGAGGATAATACGGTGGTCCGTAAAAACCGTTTGGTGGATAACCATAAAAATTTCTTGGTTGTTGATTTCTAATTGGGAACCTTCGTGTAGGAAAATTTTCACGTATTGGTCTCTGTTCACGAGGTGGGGTGGTATCGCGACGGAATATTCTGCTGAAATTCGAATTTTTGTTATCAAAATTATTTTCTCGATCTTGAAAAGATACTCGACGGTATCCATTATTATTTTGAGGTGAACGATTTTGTTCGATTTGAGTATATCTCAATGAGTTCGAATTTCGCACATTTGCTCCTTGCATATCTCGTTCTATGCGTTGAACGACTTTAAATGCGTCTTCAAGGGTCTGAGGATCTTGAACGCTGATGGCGTATAATAAATCGTCAGATAAGCCTCTTTTAAATGACTCTAGTGCTACTCCATCGAGCATAGGCAACATTTGGTTTGCTTCTGCCTCGGTAAATTTATCTTTTAATGCGGCGATTGCACTTGAGCGTAATCGTTTAATTCGCGTGTAATAGTCAAGTACGGTTTCGTCACGTCTTAATCTGACGGCTTGAATTTCGGCACAATAATAAGGGTACGATTTCTTAGGTGAAAAATATTCTTTCAAAGCTTTTGATAAGTCTTCTACTGATTCTATTGTTTTATCAGCTACCGCGTCGCGAGCTGTTTCTTTAAGTTTCGAACAAACTCCTTTGAAAAATGACGTTTTAAGGCCTTCGGGCACGAACGTATAACCATTTTCTACGTCTTCTATAAATGATTTAAGGGGCATATTTTTGCCGTTAAAATTTGGCACGTGAATTAGTGCTTGTTGTAAGGCCATACACTCGCCCATACTTGTGAGCATAGCATCGGTAATGGCTTGATGATGTGTGAGATTTGCAATTTCTGCCATTTTTATTTAATTTGTTAAACACTTTTTATTTATTTAAATTGTTAAACACTTTGATTTCAACTTTGTTTCGATTTTAATTTATTAATTTTTGATTTAATTTGTTAATCTTTTGTTATTTTGAAAGTTAATAATTGTTAATTTTACCTTCACCAGTAGCAACAAGAATCAAGCGCTCAGTGTACTACAATCCCACCGCTGTCACCAAATTTTTATCTGTCACGACCGGAGGGGCGTGAAGGAAAGGTTTGGGTATTTGAGCGTCGAGCGGCAAACGCTATGTCCCATAGACTTTTCCATGCAGTATTATACGCAGAGCGTTTATATAGATATACTCC
This sequence comes from Rhimphoctona megacephalus, assembly GCA_963989365.1. Classification (NCBI taxonomy): domain Eukaryota; kingdom Metazoa; phylum Arthropoda; class Insecta; order Hymenoptera; family Ichneumonidae; genus Rhimphoctona; species Rhimphoctona megacephalus. The sequence continues at coordinate 26,163,387 of OZ022420.1, forward strand.
TAGGAGTATGGTGGGCGCACGCTGATAGACCTCGAGAAGTCTTGCTTTTATCTGGTTGCGACTGAGGAAAGGATGTTAAAGGTTGTGAATAAAGAGATCTAGGATTCTTTATACACTCTTTAATGAAAATAAAATGTTAGTAAAAATACAATAAGAATAGATAGAGGGATCTAGGATTCTCTATATATTCGTAGTACCAAATATAATGTTAGTAGAATACAATTGGTGAATACAAACTTGGTATAATAAAATATTAAGTACTTTACCGGAGAGGTGTCTTTGGAAATCTTTGATTGGTCGTAGCTTACTTATTCTTTGTTGAGTTACGCGAAATGTTTGAAAATATTCTAAGTCCAAATCTGAATTAAATGAAATAAATCGGAAAATATTCTAAGTCCGAATCTTGAATTCTATACTTTAAAACTTTGACTTCTGGACACGACTCGCTCTCTTCTACAGAAGACCCGGAGTTCGATCAGAGATTAAATATATAAGACGGCTAACCGAATGACAACCGAACTACTGCTAACAGTATAAACGCGACCTAGGTACGGAACGGAATGCGATGCCCCGTGGAAAACCTCGCCTTTTTATAGGGCCAGATTTAGGGCAAATGGTAGGGATTTGTGTTTTTGAGCCTTTGTTTCTTAGAAGCTAGCGTAGGGGAAACCGATGTGGTCGTCATCTATTGTTGGTATGTATGCTGTTGCTAGGGCCCAGATCTATTGCCGAGGCGCTTGGATCGGAAGACACACTCGCTTGCATATTTTAGTTGTGTTTGCGAGAACTCGAGTATTCGGGGTATCTGTGTGTACGGCGCGTGTCGGGATGAATGACTTAAATGCAAGGTTTACTTTGACTCATCGGGTCATCGTTTTATGAATGAAAATACTAAACAGATCGAGTCAAACGGAAGTGTTCTTACGCCTTTTTCATCTTTGGAATTAACGTAGGCGGAGTAGATGTAGTTAGCTTCTATGTGTTAGTGTGAGGGCTGTTGCTACGGTCTAGGTTTTATGATCGATGCGCCTAGGCCCGAAGGGAACAATCGAATGTTCGAGGCATTTGTGTGTACGGCGCGTGTCAGGATGAATGACCTAGATGTAAGAAGTTATTTGATTTTATGAAAATTCTAAAGCGGTCGAGTTTCCTGGTTGAAAGAGTATTTAAAAGAAATAAAATTTACGTCGGTTGTGACAACAGCCTTGATCGATATACGTGCGCAATTCGCGAGTAGCGCGATTTTGCGCGCGGAAATATAAATTTAATTAATATACTGGATGTGGCAATAACTATTAGCACCTGAAATATTTTAAAATCTATCAGGTTTAGGGGAAAACTTCTCCAAACCGCCTCCATCTCGATAACCTTACAGGTATCAATCAGTGCCCCTTTCAAAACACTGAAACTTCCGCTGCGTGATTTTTCTCCTAAGCCTGATAGGTTAACAGATATTTTATGTGCTAATAGTTATTACCTCACCCTGTATATTTATCATCGATTAGTACAAATGTAAATCATGAAGAAAAAAAAATTATCGTCTAAAAATATAAAAATGTACAACTATTTTCTTGGAACAAGTGGAGACAATTTAAATAACAACATAACGCTAATTACATGCGTGAATTTATATTTCATGCCAATTGAAAACGCGCTTTTATTGAATTTAAAATATATACGTAGAAATCTATGTACTTTCAAAATTTAAACATCCAGCTTTTGTTGTCTGTTGTTATGAGTATTTTCCCGTGGAAAAATTTACCACGTGGTATTCTCAACAAGGGAATAATTAAGCGTTGAGTTCAATTTCCCACAGTTTTAAAACGAGAACGCAAACATGCCGTTATTCTCCCATAGTATTCTCATTTCCATGGAAGAGTCATTCTGAAGGATTTTCCGTTCGCGCGTTTCATACTTATCACACACATACACGTGTCTCTGTTCGACGTATGCATCCATAAATTATCAACGAGACTGATATAAATATACACAGAGTCACGGCCAGTTGGATCCTATAGCAGTTTTTGGCAGGTTGTTATGTTAGAAATTTTACGAAAACTTTACAGAAACAAATGCATCGAGAGCTAGTAGACAAAAGGACCTTGATTGCACGATTCGATACATTGAAGAGACGTGAGTCGAGTCTCTTTGTTTCCCAGGAATAAATACATGTATATTAGGGTGCTATAACTAAAATTGAATGTTTTTTTTCGTTTTTTTTTCGACCTTAAAAAAAATATTAATGTTGCCCAGGCAACTTTTCGATATTTTTTGATAATTTCGACTGTAAATCATGACACGATAATTTTATGTGATGACTTGTAGCTGCAATTGCAACAAAATATTGAAAAGTTGTTTGAGCGACTTCTAAATTTTAATAATAATTAATAATTAATCATTTTTAAACAAAATAATTGAATTGAAAAAACAATTCCAACGCAAAACTTGCGAGTTTACTGGAATTCTTTAACGGGACAGACCTAGTTGGAACGTCAAAAAAAAGGCCTTTTTTCCGATTTTTTTTTGGTCAAACGATAAAATAATTCACAACAAAAGTTCTTCCGTTTAAAAGATACATATGTAATGTATATGTTGCAATTTTTTCAACGCAATACATATCGAAATAAGCTGGTGACCGTCAATTGCCGAGGACGCTGCAAAAAAAAACACGGTTTGCGGTGATCAAGCTCACGCTGCAACGGCTCATCTGAAACAAAAAAAACGGAGGGGATTTTTAGTTAATGATATAATGCTCCAGTTGAACGAAGGGTTTTGAAAAATTTCCATTTTTCACAAAATGGCGGCCGTTAAAAGTCAAAAGTGTTTTTTTGACCAAAATATCAGTTCCATTTTTTGCTATTAAAAATAAAAATAATTATCCAAAAAAAAAATCCTTCGTTCATATGGAGGACTACCATGTATAGAAGAAGTGATATAAATTTCAACCCGATCGGTAAAGCCGTTCTCGAGCTACAGTGATCACCGACTTCAAAAACATGGTTTCGAGAAAAACGCACTTGAAGTCCGCTACCTGCTTACCTATGGCTCAGACACGACGTGCTACAAAGTCTTGTATTTCGGCGAATAATGGTCCGATTTACATTTACCTGGGCGGAAAATGTTCGTAAGAGATTCTACTTTTTGAAAATGAAATAAAAAAAAAATCGATTTTTCGAAAATTCTAACTAGGTCTGTCCCGTTAACGAAATAGAATTCGTCAAGTACTGCGTTCAAATCGTTTTTTCAATTCAATTATTTTGTTAAAAAATTATTTTTGTTTCATTTTTTCTGCTTAAAACTTGTATGCTCATTTTTCCGAATGTAATTGTAATTTTTCGCTGTCAACAATATATTCAACAACTCCCGAGCTATTAATAGGTTCAATGTATTTAATAAATTGTTGTGTTAAATTCTTTTTGAGTAAACGACACACACCCACAACTTAGGACACGATTTTTTAATCCTTGGCGTTCTTTTTTTACTTTTGAAAAGTAATTTTTCGATTGTATCACTTTTTTTTGAAAAGGACAACAATTTTATATATATATTGTATATTTTTCTAAACAGTTATTATTTTGCTATATATATAAATATGTCGCGCTTTGCACGCTGTCTCTCGCTCGGCGGCGCGCGATAAGAGGGGGTATATCTATATTATATCTATATCGCTCTTTGCGCGATGTCTCTCTCGCTCAGTGACACGCGATAAGAGGGGGTAGCCTCGTTTGACGGATTGGGCGACTACAGGGTAGACAAATGTCTACCAGTCTCGCGAAGGACGCATGTCCAAACATAAACGAAGGCGACGTACGCCTTTCTAACTCCAAGAAACGAAATATCCCGAAACATTCGATTTTAATGCACAAAATGGGTAGGGGTTGATATGTAGAATAACCAAATTGTAGAACGGTTAATATTTCGAAATTTTAGTATTCATAACATTCGATTAACGAAAAATAAGAAATTCGAAGTTTATATTTTCGATAGTATATTAAATTGAATGCATATTTGATGTAATATTTTTTCTTTGATCGCGCATTTATTCGAAAATATATATTCAGACTGTCTATACTTCAAATGCATATAATATAGATTGTCCTAATGTAAGAAGTTTATATTTTCTAAATTCGAAAAGGAGAGCAATTCTTATATTGAGAGACGAAAATATATAGTATGAATAATTCGAAAGTGAATTTTTCGAATGACTAAAAATTAGAAGTACAGAATAGCGAACGTTGTGAAGCACGAAGAATGACAAGCAATACTTTACAGCCCAGAGGCTCTCGCTATTTCGACCGTTCGACTTTCTGGTGTTTAGCTAGTTTGACCACATTAATATTTTGTCTTTCGTTAAAATATATTTGAAATTGTGAATATTCATAATATTACCGATTTCAGTATTTGACGACTCAAATGCGTAATAGTCGAACTTTTGTAAAACCGCTATTCCAGGCTTCGTCATTTGGGCTACTGTTATATTTTGTTTTTGACGTAAATGTACTTCGAACTCTTTAATTCCTCATTTTTTTTTATTTCCAGCATAAAGGCTATAGTAAAATTAATCTGTCTACATACTACTATTCTTCAATTCAAAAATTCGCAGTTTTAGCCGTTCGAAGTTTTAATCATTCGAAAATCTTACTCCCACCCCACAATATTATCATATCTCGGGATTGGCTGGACGGATCGACTTGTAACAAAGACCAATGGAAAGGGAAAAATAAATAAAAAATTGGTCCTCTACAGGCAGATTTTTTACTCAATCCGTTCCTCCGTGAGAGCGGTTTGAAGAAAAAAGTCCGAAAATCGTCATATTCAAGTATATAAGAGTGCGGCAAAGCTCGTGCAGGCTTTTTTTTTTTTAATACTTGGCGTCGAGCCGCTACAGCCGCTCTTGATTCTCCTAGTCCTCTGAGATGCTGTTGTTGTGTTAAACTTTCGTTCATTCAAAATTAGTTGGGTTCCCCGTTCCGGGACTCTCTTGAGAAGAAACACGATGTTTGAGAACTGGTATACGAATGAGGCAAGATGAATGAGAAAAAGAAAATAACCATGCCAGGTGCTGGTGGAGCGGAGAGGCCCCCGGCTCTGAAAAGCGAATATATGTAATATACCCAACTCCCGAGATGAGAGAAGGAGGCAACCCGGAAGCTGGAGGTCCTCTCGTCCTGTTCTAAGGACGTCGTCTCAATGTTTCCTCCTCTCTTTTTCTCGTCTTCGTTTCACATGCCTCTTTCTCATCGAGCTCGCCAACCATATCATGGTGTCCTATGACACCATCAGGGACAGCTGTGGTCCAATGGACACCACACCACTCTCTCTTTTTCTTTCCTCATCAACTTCCCCCGTGGGTTTTAAGAAAATTTATACCGGCAACCAACATACTACCATTTTACGAAAAAATGATGGAATAATTCTCGTCCATTTGCCTTGGACCTGGACTAATAATTCTGCAATTTGATACTCCGCGTGGGTTTAACATTTTCAAGTGCTTTCCCGGTCTACCTTTTAGGCTAGTACGAAATTATACAGGAAATGTAAAGTTCTGTGAACACTATGAAAAAGTAACTGTGAATTTTTTGAGAATAATATAATAATATACAATTTCACAAGCATTTTACTAGCAGTCGCCATGAATTAATGCAGACAGAAATGCTATTTCTTTTTATTAATCCATTTCAATAGCAATAATGAGTTTTCTGTATAGAATAAATATAGGGGCGACCAGGGCAAAACGGGATGCACGGGGAATATGCGATACCTCGAAAATTAGTCAAAAAATGTTTTTATTCCAATTTTTATTTTTTTTTTTTTATTATTTTTTATATTATCCCAATAACGAAATAATATTTTCGAAGAATAGTGTTTTTCAAAATGTCTTCATTTTTTATGCAACGTCAAAAACAAAAATGTTTCTTTTATTTACTAGAGAAAACTTCTACTTTCAGGTCAGAATTTTTTTAATATATTTCTTTATTTTTTGAAATTCATATTAATTTATTGTAAATTACTATTAATTGACGTAGTTGCAATACGTGGCCAATCTTGGATATAACTTGTGGAATATCCGAATAATGTTAGTTATATCTTATAAGGAATGTAGCAACTTATCGAGTAATGGAAAAAAATGACGAATATAAAAATTAGCGTTTCAGAAATAATAACGGTTCACACATTGCATATACCTTCTTTCTCTATATCTCCAAAATGAAACGGTCAAATTCCTAGATTATTTACAAACCTTATATTTTGAAATTTTTTTTTCACTGCCATTATTTTTCATTTGCAATCTTTTTTTAAATCGGACTTTTTTCATACTGAGTTTTTATTCTTGTCCTGGTTAGTAGCACAACTGTATTTTCGAACTTAATTTTTTTTCGTACTTGGCTATATTTATTTTAACATACCTCAATTTATTTAATAACTTTTTTGAGGAATTTTTTTGAGGTGAAATATTAAGAGTGTATGCATATTTCTGAAAAAATGTGGGAACGGGTGTTAAAAAATGTATTTGTTCAGGTATTTTTCCCCAGGAGGGATTTTTACGCTTGATATGATTTGTTTTTTCTCCTTCATTTCAAACATCTTGCTTTATATAGACTGGAAAAGAGTCTATATTGGACATTTCTCGTCACTTTTTCATTTCTAAATCCTGACTCCTTTGACTTCGAGTAAAATTTTTGTATGTTTTTTTTTTTTATTCAAGAAATAAGAGAGGACACGTATTTTGGAATTTTTGATGTGCCAATTTTTCCCATCGTCAAGCCAATCAAATTTTTGACATTTCGTTTACCCTTCTGGGTTTAGGCTAAAATAAGTCGGAAATTGGAAGTCCGACAAAAAAAATACTAAAAGCAAGTTTACGCAGTTTTCGACGTAAGCATACAAATATTTCTATTATTTCTCAATTTTTTTGCGAAAAAATGAAAGTTTTTTAAAAACAGCATTATGGATATTTGAATTTCATTTTTTTTTAAAAACTAATTGAATTTACAAACTTTTGAGCTCCAGTTCAGTGGGCAGACTTTTTTTTTTGTAGAGTTTACAGCTATTTGAATTTTTTCAAACTGAATAACCATATTCGAATAGGTCTATCTTCTTGTTGTAATTGTATATTTGTATTCAAAAATATTACGATTTCAGCTTATTGTGGATAAAAATAGAAGAAATAGATTTTTTTTCAGAAATTGTTTATTTTTGATAAACGAAAAATTAAAAAAATCAATTTCACGTAGTTTTAGAGAAAACATATTGAATTTATTGTGAAAAAGTTAATGCATTTTTTTAGCTTTATTTTTCTCAACAATGAGGTAAAATCATGATATTTATGAATACCGTTTAAAATAAGAAGTTACAGCTATTTCAATATTCTTGTTGAATTTCAAAACGTTCAAATAGTATGTTATGGGCACTTCAAAATAATACATAGAACAAAGCGAATAAACTCAGCACCGGTCATGCCTAAAAAATAGAATGAGTTTGTATCCATTGCATTCCCTTGACGCAAATTTTGATACCATCAGAAAAAGAGCGACCGAAGAGGAATACTGGAATGCATAGAGAAAAATTTTTAAGACTAATTTTTCAATTCATAACGCCACAATCAAAGCCAAAAAGTGGAAATACTTAGCACACATTTCGCTTCAGAAAATTTTCACAGTTTCTATGTATCAGTTGCATTTCGATGATATAAATTTTGATATCATCACAAAAAGAGAAACCGAAGAATTTTTGAAACAACTTTTTAAATTCATTATGCTACAACCAAAGCAGAAAAGTGAAAATACTTGACACCCATTGAGTCTAACAAAATTTTTAAAGTTAGGGTGTATCCATTGCGTTCTGAAGATAGAAATTTTGATACCATCTAAAAATGAGCGATCGAAGACTTTTTATAACAAATTTTTCAATTTCCCTAAACAATTTTTTTTCTTCTTCATTTGTAACATTCCAACCTTTTACTTCATATTTTTTTTATTGATATGTTTTTTCGTTACACAATTTTTAAACTTTATCATTTTATTTTTCAAAGGCCTCTTTGAACACAATTTTTTCCTGTAATTTTTTCAAACGAATAGATGAAAAATTCAATAAAATGAAGTAAATGCATAAATTCAATTTTGATGAAATTTTTTTGATACAATTAAAATTGTATTTATAAATATTTTTGTGTTTCGTTATTTTTAAGTAATACAGTTTTTTAACTCTATAATTTCTAAAAGATTGCAATCCGGAGTTTCTGCAAATTTATTATTTTTTTTTTCAATCATTTTCCAGTAAATATATAACATAAAAAGATTATTGATTTTTTTCTTGTATTGAATTTATTGATGAATTTTTCTTCAACAGATATATTCATTGATAACACAATACATAATATTAAATCTAAAAGACACAACATAATAATATGACAGATAAATTCGTCATAACCTACAAAAGAAAACTCCGTCGAAAAAAAAGAAAGAAAACTTCGTCGAAAACGGGGCGCGGCAATTTGGAGTGAAATTAGCAGCGCGCAATAGCGCGAAGTAGTTGATAGTCAAGGACTGCCTTATACGGTCATTTTGCAATATGATCAAATGAGATGTAACGTCAATGTTAACAAAGCAAGTTCGCAATAGATTTTAAGAAACTACGTTTAAGAACACTGTCCTCCACACTTAGAAAGACATGAAATAAATTGGTCAAGACATTTGTCACAGTTTAAGAGAAAAGTGGCGACAAAGAAACACCCCTTCATCAGCTGATCATAGTGAAACGCATAACCCGTCTTTTTGCCCTGCGAGCAGTCGAGAGTTAAAAATGTGATTGAGTAGAATTGTGACCGCCCTTTCAAATAACACCTAGTTGATCTGGTTTATTAGATGTATAATATTTGTATCGATTTTCGTTTCGATATTTTGAAAAAGAAATTTAGACATGTTGCCATTATCTACACTGTTAAAAAATATATGAAATTTACAATACTTTTACAATACAACGGTAAATGAAATTTACAAACCGGGTGTATGAAATGAAAATTATTGCACTCGTATGCCAAAATTAAAATATGAACATAAATTTTGGTTACTGATGTGGAATTTAAGATGCATAACATTGAATATTCATATGAAATCTGAAAATTTTGTGGACATGCATTGAAATAAATCATATGTTTGATTGATAATTAATACAAATGTATATGAATTCATCTACTATCAACAATGTATTAAAATTACAGTATGATCTTCATTTTTCTTGACAGTTGACTGAAAAATAATATACACATGAATGTTAATAATACGATACATGTTATTTCCCATCATAACTCTATCTCTTAAAAATACGGTACAAGAATGGGAATGAAAATTAATATACCTTGCAGTACAAAAAAAAAATCCGTGTATTAAAATTCATTTGCCTATGTATTAATTATAAGAATCTCAATATTAAAATTAATACACAAGTGTAGGAAATTCGTAACGCTCTGTGGGCACCGTGCTTCGCGCTCTGGCCACCGCGTGGCGCAGAGCGTCGACTTTCTCATAGGAGGCACGTGCTTCGGACGAGGATATATACAAGTCGCTCGAATCTAAGAAAATTGTGTAAAACATGAAAATGGTAAACACCAAACTTAACACAAGATGTTGAGATTATAATAATATAAAAATTTGTACGGCGACAATTGCTCGACTTGATTGCCACGGCATCAAGTGGTGATAAGTCACTCTAACTAATTTCTTGAGATGTCTACGTGATTTCGACCTTCAACTTTAAAAAATCGAACACAATAGTATGCCAATTAATGTATTCCCCTTAAAAACTCATAATAGCTGAATTTATTTAATATTCATTCGTATATTAATATTTAAAAAGGATCACCAAATTTTATGATACATTTCTAGAAGTATCGTAGACATATGTAATGCGAAAACGTTATACGGTGCCTGAAATTTAGTAATCTTGAATCTGAAAATTACTATGCTGGTAACATGAACTTTAATATACTTGTATAGTAATATTAGTAGATGTTTCGTGTTTTTAATATGCACAAGGTCAACATTTCTTACATGTATATGATTTTTCAAATACACAAGTATATTAATTTTACTGAACAGTGCACGTATCATTAAAATACCGCGTCTCTCAATTTTCCTCAGCGTATCTGAATTTTCATATACGGTATCAGCATAAAAGCTTCCTATACATGTGTATTAATTTTCATACGGAAATTTTTCACAGTGTATTCACATCTCTAAAAATCCACTGAAAAGCAAAAAAAAAAAGAAGAAGATTTTCATTCTTGGGAAAATGGCACCTTTTTGTCCGGTTTCGAGACGGATTCATAAATGTAATATTCGCCGATTACATTTTTTGTCTCAAACATTTTGGAGAGCTGAAAACAATTGTTTCTCTGGATCTGAAACACACCTTCGGTCGAAAGAGAAAAAACTCCAAAATAGGCAGCAATATGGTACCGTTAGAGAACACTCGATATAGAACATAGAGAGAACTTACTAAAGAACTATATCGCATATTACCGCCATATATCGATACTATTTAAGACCGACAACATTGTTGTGTCCCACTATATGCGTTTCTTACGGGGCCTCATATATTTAATAATGGGAAAAACTCATCCACGCTATTCACGCTCCCAGCTCGAAATAGCTGCAACTCAATTTTTTCCCACATCCTCTCAAGTTTACCTGAAGAACTGCAGGATCATCCTATGTCGAGAGATGCGCTCAATAGCAGGTGTTAAAGAGTTCTTTTTAGCGATATATGAATCGTCTGTAAACACTGTGTTTTGCTAGCTATGCAGCTTCGTCGTTGGTCCAGGTTAGCCCAGCTCCGAAATTCATCCCGAAAAAGAGTTCACTCTATTGAATCAAGATCGGTATTCCGGATAAAACACCCAAGGTGTATCAAACCTCTATTATTATTTGAGACCTAATTTACAAAGTACAAAAACTACCAGAAATAAGTCCTAGCGACTTATTTCTGGATTATTATTTCCTGGCTATTATTTTGGATATTAGGTCCTGGAACATTTGGTGGTCGCCACTTTTTAGGATATCCCATTTTTCTTATACTTCAACGTCAGAAGAAAATCAGATTTATTTTAAGGAGTCATATTTAGTCAGAAGGCTAAGAAAGGATGGTTCTTGTGCTTATGCTTTTCATGGCAATTAAAACATATTATTTAATGAATGATGACCGTGAGATTAAGGTAGTTCAGGCGTGAAACGAGTTTCTTGGAAAAGTCGTAAAATTTATACAGGGTGTAGATGAGTAATCAACTGACACGTGTACAAAATTTTAGAATTTATGTGTGTTTAATAATTGAGTTATACGTAGTTAAATATGGGACAAAATACACAGGGGTATAGGGGCTGTGCGTAGAAAATTATACAATTTTCCGTATAGCGAATGAACGCTTCTTGGAAAATTGATAAAAAACTACACGATCAAAGTTAAGGATATTACGAAGATCCGCACAAAATTTCAAGATGATCGTGTGTCTAGTAATAATTATTTTCAACGCTAAAGTTTGGGGTAAATGGTACTGAAAAAATATCTGACACGAGCATGGCAACGTCGCCTCATAATGACGTAGTAGCCAACTGGTCTGTGGCTTGTTCTGAAGCTTGGGTACGTTGACAATACGATTGCCCTCACAAACATTGTTAACCACAAATTCCGTCTGTTGTTTCTTCTTAGCTTGTGCCATCGCTGCTAAATCCTTCTGTCTCCTCTTCAGAACACTTTCTTTTATCCATTTACTCTTATGCTCTACTCCTCCAGACATTTTTCCACTGTTTTTTTACATTATCGCCACGATGTTTTCATTAACTCCACCCCAAGTAACACTGTAGCAAATTGTACACACGGATACGCTCGCATACTTCCATAAAAGTTCGACGTTGCCACGCTCTCTAGAGCGATTTCATGTACATAAAACTGCCGTATTTTCCTCAGGGACGAATGAAAATAAAAATGTAATTGACATCAGATCGAAACGAATAAAAGTTTTCCAATAAATGGTACCAATAAGAAGTTAAAAATTTCACAAACAATGGAAAGTTTTATATTTCTATTAAACAAAAATTAACTTCTTGTGAATTAAAACAAAACTTAATGGTTCTTTTCTAATAGATAAGAAAATGCTGTGGGTATGAGGGTGGAAGTTAGAATGAGTTAGAACAATAATCTTCCAAAATGATACACAAATACTCAGAAAAACTACGAAAATATTTATATTTCTTTTCCAGCGATTTAATTCATTCTGGTTTTTTGGCTGTGTTAGTTAGAGAACACACGTTTTTTTAATTTGCTTTTTTTTTTAAATCTCAGGCTATATCTTGAAGATCATACAAAAAGTACTCGTAATTATCAAGGAAATACTTTTCTGATGAATTCGTTGAATTTTCCTGAAAAGCAGAAAATTCTCTACGAAAAGCTACCAAGGAGTTTTTTCGTAAAACGAAAAATTCGATTTTGATAGCCTTTTGAATAAAATTTTTCTTTCGATTCAACTTCAAACGGTGGTACCACTTAAACCTTTACTCCGAGCAAATTATTTATAAGGGCGTTTCTTGTAGGGAATTCGATTCTCTATAAAAACATATTATTAACGTTTCTGTATGATTTTTTTCTGAATAGTTACAATACGAGATTCAGATATCTCAATAGTTTCCTGGGTTTTTCTTATGGAAAATCTTCAAATGCGATGCATCGTTCGAGATAATTTTATGGTGAGCTCTGCTTCTGGGATTCTTTTTTTTTTCACCTTAATTCAACTTTTTCTGCTGGATACAAAGGAAAAAAAATATCGATTTTTTTCGTACACCCTAATATATATATATATATATATATATTCGAATTCATTTCAAAATAACGTTTTATGGACAAAAAATACAAACGTAAGAAAATAAGTGTTTTGCGTATTACTCAAAATACTATCACTCATAGTGTCTCATAATCAAGCGTAACATTTGTATTCCCGTACACTGTAAGCTGGAATCTGGCAAACACGTTTGGTTGGTGAGATTGAACAAGGAAGAGAGAGCATTGCTTTTAACCTTCGACGCCCACCCACGCTCGATTCTGTGCGAGCGAAGAAATCTCGGCGTGTCTCGAATCGTATGTGTTTATATTTGCGCATTATGATAAGAGCCTGAGAAACGATAGACGTATGCTTCGATCGTCATTAACTGTGCACAGTGTTTAGAACTCAATTCTCCTTTACGAGAACGACAAATATATCGTCGTATTACAATCGTTGAATAACAAATAAGCTCAAACATCCATGAAACTTGTTTAGCTTTCTTTCGACCCGACGCTCTTATCATGCTTTTGTTCACACGAAATTAATTAATTAATTAATCATAAATTCATATCAGTTTTCATGCCAGATTCATATTAATTGCGAGTATATATTTTTTTTTAATCCTATTTTTTTTCTTATTAGGAAATTTGCGCATGAGAATTACAGCTGCTGCTGGTTTTGCTTTTAATGGTTATTATCCCGTGAATCAATCTTGAACGAAATCACCATAAATCGATTACAAAATGTAGAGGTTTTTAAAAAGGTTTTTAGAGGTAACTTTTCAGGGATGATTTTTTTTCCGACACTAATATAATTTTGAGTGTTTTATTTTGAAAGACCTTTAATGAATAAAAGCACAGAAGAGATATGTTTTCTCATTAATGTTAAGTACCAAGCTCTTCCTCCCTCTGTTATCTGTGCATAATATAGGAAAACGGAGCCGTGGTGAACGGCAAAGTTGTTTCGCGCTTGGCTAAGCGAGACCGCGAAAAGACTTTATTTTTGCTCTCTCGCGCGGGCATGTGAGCACAAATTTTATGCTTTCTCAAGAACTATTCGGAAATACTCAAACGCTGAAAAAACAGCACGCATGCGTGCTGCAAAAAAGTTACGACAAATACATTTTCGTAAGCTTCGAAAAAAATAATAGCATTTATTTGATTCAATCCAAAGTGTTCAAATCTGCAAAAAGATCGAATAAATGCAATCCTTTCAAACATGATGAAGCCCTCAAAAAAATTCGGAACCTCCGAACAAAATTATCCTCGCAATAAATGAAGTTCAAACTTTACAAATTTACTGAATAAATAGAGATCCACTACAGCATATATGACCAAGTATGTAGAGCTTTGTAATATTTTATGAAAGTTCCAAAAAATGTTGAAATACATAACGTATTATAATGTGAGAAATTATTCCACGATTGTAAAGTATAGTATAGTATAATTTGATTGGTAACAATTTAATAAAAGTTTACCATCGTATGTTGAGCGGATACGCACAGAGTACTTGTCCGGCCCGAATTTTTTTGTCGAAATAGGTAATTTCAGTGAAAATTGACATAGCAGAAAATTGTTTCTTGCACTGAAAACTCAATTTTGTTGAAACAGAAAAATATTTTATTGGATACGTCCAACAAAAATATTTCGTCCAGGCAACAAAATTTTTATTATTTCAACAAAGTTTCATTTCAGTATAACGAAGTTTTGTTGAAACATTCCAAATTTTGTTGCCTAGACGAAATAATTTTGTTAAAGACGTCCAACAAAATATTTTAATATTTCAACAAAATTGGATTTTCAGTGTAGAAATCGTCTTATGATATAAAAGAACACGCAATTGGTTCGGCAAAATCTTGCGAATATCTGTTTTTTTTTTTTTTTTTAACATTTGGAACCGCTAAAACAGCTATCTCTCTCGTACGCATTACGGCTCAGTCGGTGTATCATTTCACCTTATTTGGTAACTAATTGTTATCAACGAATTTATGCTGGTATAAAACACTATACACGCAATATCTGATTTCATGATTTTGATCAAATCGCATTCCGAGTCGAGAGAGAGCTTCGAATGTGCACAGGATACTTCGAATGATATATACGATGACTTCAGGGGACCGTATGGTCTAGAGCACGAAAATTTCACCTATTTTCACGATTTTTTTTTTGCCTTAAAAAATTTAAAAATCGATGTTTTAACTTTTCGGGTTTATTACTACCTTTATTAAGTATACAAAAAAAATTTTTTTTAATTTTAAAAACAGTGTTTATTATCATATAATTGGCATTGAAGACGACCCTCTCGAAAAATCCGACCCGGACGGTGAAGATCGATCCGAGACTTCTACTCATCTGAAACACAAAATTCAAGAAGATTCTTAATCAGAAAGAGTGCAGTTATGGTCGGGACTAGAACAAATCGAAAAAATTAAAAATTGACAAAATGGCGCGCTTTTGAAAAAAAATTCGTAAAATCGGGTTTTTTTTTCACTAGTTTTTTAGTATAAACAATAAGAAATTATTTAAATAAAATTATGATTGTAGTTCCGACGATAGCCATACATGTTGTGAACAACATATCCAAATTTCAAGTGATTCGGTTGAATAGTTTTTTTGTTTTCACCTGCGCAGTGCCGAAAAAAGTCGTTTCGAGATAAATGAGTTTAAAGTTTGAGGTACAGATATTTTCAAAAATTGAGCAAATTTTGAATACTTACAGTTAATCCGCGATTCCGGCACCATATAGGATTCCTTCGGAACGTTCATAATTCAAGATTTCCTCACTCCTTTCATTTCTTCGAGCTGTCCGAGCCTCTTTGGAGTTGTCCGTGCTCCTACGGTTGGCGCTCGATACTCGCAGCTCGTCTCGGTTTTGCGCTAGTTGCTCCGCTTGTGGCCCGATTGTTATGCCCATGGTCTCCATTATTTTCAATAGGGATGCAAATCCTTCATTGAATATGCAAGCGGAAATGTGAGTGGCAATATCAATGATTTTTTTTCCGGCAAACAGATGTTTCGGCGCAAGGTGCCACACGCAAGCATTGAAACTTTCGTTATTGTTCTGCGTATTACTGCCAATACACCTTTCCAATAAAGTCTCTGCTGTCAATTCTTCATAAATTGGTTTTAATATCTCTTGTGCTTCATCGCACAGAGCAGGTGGGTGCTCGTAGGTGTCTAAAGTACCTGCAGCCTCACTTTGACGCCACTTGCACCACGATTCGGAACCTGGAGGACAGTACGAGTGTTGCGGATTTTCATCTGTTGAAATTTTGTGATAATATGCTGCCCATATTTCACTTCTCATCCCTTCAGTCGAATCTGAATTACGTCTAATTGCTAGACCGTAATAAGTTGACAGCTCTTGCAATAATTTATTCGTCAATTGTTGACGCTTCGGTGTTTTATTTATCGATTTCCGCTGTGTCTTTTTTCCCTCTTCTTTTTCTGTCAATTTCTTTGTTGCTTTCTTTATTTGTGCATGTTTTTTTTTCGCATCAACAGCACGTTCGTACAAACGTTTTTTAACATGCAAAACACATTCTTTTTTGCAAACTAAAAAATCATCCCCGTAAGGCTTTGTGTCCAATAAGGCTTTGAACGTTTTCGTGTCGCGGACCGCTCTCTACCTGCGTTATGGGCTGTAGAAGCTGTAATATTGAGAATTTCCGCATGAAAATTTCACAGTATATTCTTGAGATACTATACTTTCGACATATCGAAAAAAAAAAAAATCGATTTTTTCAAATTTCTAGACCATACGGTCCCCTTCATGTCATGATATGAATTTGTTTTTTAAGTTCACCGAGGAAAGTACAGCATATTTTCAGCCTCAACTGTTCGAAAAATTTCCGAGCCGTACAAGTACTCTGTGCGCATCCCCTCAACATACGATGGTAAACTTTTATCAAATTGTTACCAATCGAATTATTTATTTATTTATTTATTTATTAACGGGACAGACCTAGTTGGAACGTCAAAAAAAAGGCCTTTTTTCCGATTTTTTTTTGGTCAAACGATAAAATAATTCACAACAAAAGTTCTTCCGTTTAAAAGATACATATGTAATGTATATGTTGCAATTTTTTCAACGCAATACATATCGAAATAAGCTGGTGACCGTCAATTGCCGAGGACGCTGCAAAAAAAAACACGGTTTGCGGTGATCAAGCTCACGCTGCAACGGCTCATCTGAAACAAAAAAAACGGAGGGGATTTTTAGTTAATGATATAATGCTCCGGTTGAACGAAGGGTTTTGAAAAATTTCCATTTTTCACAAAATGGCGGCCGTTAAAAGTCAAAAGTGTTTTTTTGACCAAAATATCAGTTCCATTTTTTGCTATTAAAAATAAAAATAATTATCCAAAAAAAAAATCCTTCGTTCATATGGAGGACTACCTGTATAGAAGAAGTGATATAAATTTCAACCCGATCGGTAAAGCCGTTCTCGAGCTACAGTGATCACCGACTTCAAAAACATGGTTTCGAGAAAAACGCATTTAAAGTTTTGAGTACGGTTTGCATGGCTCAGACACGACGTGCTACAAAGTCTTGTATTTCGGCGAATAATGGTCCGATTTACATTTACCTGGACGGAAAATGTTCGTAAGAGATTCTACTTTTTGAAAATGAAATAAAAAAAAAATCGATTTTTCGAAAATTCTAACTAGGTCTGTCCCGTTAATAAAGAATGGGCAATGCCCAATTACAACCACGATAGTAGGAGACTGATAAGCGCTTTACAATACAGAATAAAGTAAAGTAAAGCACCTTACAATACAGAATAAATTATACCATACTGTACTTTAAAATCGTGGAATAATTTCTCATATTATAATACGTTACCCAGACAATTGAAATATATTTCAACCTTTTTTGGAACTTTCGTAAAACATTACAAAGCTCTACATACTTGGTCACATATGCTGTAGTGGATCTCTATTTATTTAGTAACTTTTTGCAAAGTTTGAACTTCATTTATTGCAAGGATTGAATCGTTGTTTTTTTGCTCAATTCGAATTTACTTGATAATTTTGTTCTGGGGTTCCAAATTTTTTTGAGGGCTTCATCATTTTTGAAAGGATTGCATTTATTCGGATCTTTTTGCAGACTTCAACACTTTGGATTGAATCAAATAAATGCGATTATTTTTTTCGAAGCCTACGAAAATGTACTTGTAGTAACTTTTTTACAGCACGCGTGCGTGCTGTTTTTTTTTAGTATTTATTTGTTTACTTTTTGTAAAGCATTACAAGCTTTTTATTTAACCGTATCTAAATAACGATATAAAGTACAATATTTTTTGGCCGCAAACATTTGAAAAAGTTACGGGCCAAGTACTTTATGCGTCTTCGCTCAACATACGATGGTAAACTTTTATCCAATTATTACCAACCAAACTGTACTTTAGAATCGTGGACCAATTTGTGTTGTTATCGAAAGATAACGTAGTAGTTTCGCCAAAGT
Organism: Rhimphoctona megacephalus; assembly: GCA_963989365.1. NCBI lineage: Eukaryota > Metazoa > Arthropoda > Insecta > Hymenoptera > Ichneumonidae > Rhimphoctona > Rhimphoctona megacephalus. The sequence continues at coordinate 26,181,664 of OZ022420.1, forward strand.
GGATTTCTATATAATCATTATAAATGAGGAGGTCACATTTAGGACACTATTATGTGATTACGAGCAAAGTTTTAAATAAAAGGATTCACCTGTTCCAGATTTGATAGATCAGAGATAAATCTCTGGAGGAATGATTGTAAGATCAAAAGAAATTGTGGGGTCATTAGTGACCCAATTCCATGGGTTAGAAGGTAAAAAAATAGGTTATGTGTTCTAGGGTCAATATTTAACAAAAAATATTGTCTCACAGCGAAAAAATTTTGCATTTTCTAATACGTTTACTTCACACGTTGTTGATTTTATTATTATCGTATTCTAATATGTTTTATCTATACAAAAAAAAAATAGATAAAAGAATTATAATAATAAAAGACCGTGTCAAATTACTGAAAATATTATATTTTATTTTAAATATCGATTCGAAATGGTTGAAGGATAAGATTATCCCAGGATCGCACTGTGTTCAATATTTATCAAACCCATAAAAAATCATCAACAATATACATGCGCCGTGAAAAAATCATCTCGTTTAAAATTGAAAAAACTGATTGAAGTATTTTTTTTTATTAATTTGATACACATTCTTTTTATAAACAAAATTACGTTTGAAATTGAAAATTTTGACCATTTTATACATTTGGTTTGCTCGATTCAAGGAGTTATTGATATATTTGAAGCAAAAAATCGGGTAATGTTTCGAAAGTTCATCTTCGACGAACGTGTCGAGATACATTTTTTTCAAACATCGAGTAAGTTGCTGTCAATGACCATCGAAGAGGAATCAATACAAAAATGCAAAAGTCAATTGGCTGTGCGTTTGGCATGAAATGCCCCATATGTATATATGCAAAATTTACAGCCTATCCTTGTAGTTGATACTCGCAGTTGGTACGTTCGGAGTAGACAAAATACACTGACAGTACTGCCAACTTTATAGGTCAAATGTGACTCTTTCGTAAAAACGCCAAGTTCAGGGATCGCGAAAATTCGGTTCCAATCAACAAGCTGCTAGAAGCCGCGAACATCATTTACTAAATGATATCTCTGAACTGCATGTAGGTATGGCATTGATTTTTTTTTAAGCGAAAAAAAATGAAAAATAACTGCCAGCTTTATATTTATCATGATGAAACAATTTTATGTAAAATGCTAATTTGAAGATTGAAAAGTAGGGTTGGATCACGGTGCTTGCTGTATAGAGATTGCGGTAGCTGTCATGTCTTTGTTTTCAAATTTCAAAAATGTACTTGTTTCGATTCGCTACCGTGAATCCTTAATTAATTTAGGGTGAACTTCCCATTGTGTTTTATTCAATATCGATAAAATTGAATGGGGAATTTGAATGGAGTTTTACAATTGGGAAAGATTTATTTGAAAAAAAAAAATTACAACGATAAAATAAGAGTAAACTCACTTCAAGTTAAATAGGAAATTTTATTTCAAAGTGAATACCTTCTGTTTTGAATTGATCAATAAATATTTATATGATCAATCAACTCTTATTTTTTCAATTATCTTAATTTACTGTGTGTAACTTAAAACTTTGATGAAGTTTTTTTTTTTTTCAAATTAATTTTACATACGTCAATAAAAGCCTTTCTTTATGGTCTAAGAATAAGCATGGGATTCCCTCATTCGCATCGGGTTGACACGTAACCCCTGGTGGAATTTTTTTTTTACAAATAACTACAAAATTCTACAGAAAATAGAAATTTGTAGTATTTTATATCTTGTAGAAACTTGTATTTATTTGTAAAAATTTCTACAAAGTCCTATAACTTTTTACAGATGAAAAATCATTTTTTCTAAATAAAAAATTTTTAGAAAGAATTTTTTTCTAAGATCAAAAAACAGCGCCCAGTAAAATTTTACAAAAATCTTCATTTTTTTACAAAATTTAACAATAATTTAGAATTTTTTTAAATTTGAGTCACGACAAAATCTGTAGAAACTAAAACTAAGTAATTTATAGTGCAATACTACAATTTTACATGAATATTTACACAGAATTACTACTATTTACTTCTGGTGAATTTATGGAATTCTAAGTGTAATTATGCATTTTTTTCTACACAAAACTACAGTTTCGTACGTGTTGTAATAAGCATCAACATTATTTTATAGCATAATAATCTATTACATGTAGGTTAATTAACATCCATACTTTTTAGTTAAATATAGAAATATGTAAAAAATCGGAAATAGTTGTAGTTTGACATAATTTTATGTAAAAACGTGTAACTCCATTGGTAATAAAAAAGTACAAAAAATAACAAAACTGTTCCATTTTTACGATTTTCCTGTAGATTCCTATAGAATTTTGTAAAATTTTGTAGAATCACGTACAATTTTTTTCTTGTTATTTTTGTAGTTTGCCGTAAAATTTTGTACTATTCTGTAGTGTTTTGTAGAATTTTTTCCACTAGGGACTGCAATCAGGTATGGGCTACTCGTATTTTTGTTTCATGCATGAACAAAGACTCGACGTATATGAAGTCCCATTTTCTGTCGACCAAGCAGTTGTGTCCACCTCAAAAATTCCCATCGACGATAATGCCAACAAGTATTATCCTTTTCTTTACTTTTTTCTTCTTATCGAGACTGAATATCGTAAATAACGGGTTCGGGGAGTTGAGCACGAAATGACAAAGAACTTTGGACCACGACATAATTATCGAGTAGTTAGACCGGTGACTTATCAAGAATACTGTTCCAATTAACATGAGAAATCTCGTTCATTTCTCGTGAGGACTTCTGAACATGGTATCACGAATCCTATGACGTAATTTTTTTTCTATTTAAAAAATTTCGAAGTCCAAGCACCTGGCAAAATGACAGATAAAGAGATCGTTAAATTTGAATTTCCAAGCATATCTTTGATCGCACCTGTGTGCCTAAATATATATACACATGGGTTCAGGGTCTCGATCTAAGGATAAATTAATTGCGCTAACACAGAGAAGAATATTCGCTTCTGGTAAATCTCGCGAGTTAATTAGTTCACTTTTCTGCTGAGGATGCGAATTGTCGTAAATTATCTTGTCTGAAAATATCAGCAATATTTTTTGTTCTTGCATTTTACATAAGATTTTCGTAACTTTCAATCGCCGTTGCAATTGCAAAAATATTTTTTCTTCGTAAAAGTTTAGTTTCCCTCTTTCCTTCCCTCTTTCTATTTTCTCATTAAATGCATGCATGTATTTTTGTGCTCGAGGACAGAAAAGGGTACGTCCTCTTCCTTGGTTTTCCATGCACGCATCTCGTATATCCCCCTCCGTTGAGCCATCGAAGTCAAGGTGCTTATAGATAGTGGGCACGAATGTATATGCGTGCATGCGTGTATGCATGCGCGCGACACTCTTTCTCTCTTTTTTGCATTCGTTTTCTGTCCCTTTTTGTTTTATCTCCGTGCTTCTTCTTTTTTTCTCTCGTGTGGGAAGCGGGAAAGAGATTTAAGAGGAGCAACAGGCTGACGTTGAGGTCCGCGACTCTCTCGTCTCGGGCTTTGGCAGTGGGAAGTTGCCTAAGCAAGTGGAAGGGTCCCAAGAAGAGAGAAAGAGATACAGACAGAGAGAGTAATTGATTGATTGATGGTTTATTTACCTCAGTAACAACTATAAGGCATGTAGCAATACAGCAATTATATACGTAAGTACCAACACATAAAAAACGAAGCAAAAAAAAAGAATATGTAACAAAATATAACTAAAAATATAAAATACAACAGAATGAAAATAAAATAAAATAAATTAAAAATGAAATCATTCAAAGCGAATATCTACCCTGGTGTGTATTTAAATTTGAATTTGAATGATTTGTTATGCCCTAGTGATCTTTCGGCGAAAGTGAGTATAGTATTGAATAAATTTTAGTGATAACAAAATTTAGTAATAATAGCAAACAATTTCTAACAATAATAATAGTACGCTCTCTCAAAATAATACACCTATCGCTGGACAGGACGATTTTTGAGGCAGTTTGATATAAAATCAACTGTTTGTAGTGTCGAGAGAGGCAAGGGGAACCCCCTTGCCCCTTTTGACACTATAAAGGGTTGATTTTATATCAAACTGCTTCAGAAAACGTCCTGCCCGGCAATAGGTGCCGTCCGATCGGAGGGGAACTCCCTCTATAGTTCGGTGGCAAAGAAAAAAGAATTTATTATAACTTACGAATATAGATCGGAACGATGCACTGTAAAAAATTTGCGGTGTGAACTGAAACGGTATGAGTGGTAAAAAAGGTGTTATTTCTTGAAATAAAAATAACACCGGGCGTTTGGTGAAAAACTAGCCCGATGTTATTTCCTGATTCAACACCATGTAGTGTCAAAATAAAGAGATTACACTTTTCCGGGTAAATTGGTAAAGTTTACGGTGTAAAATTACGTGGTACTTGGCTATCGTTCTTTAGGTGTCATTTTTACACCATCTCATTGTTGCTTTTTCCGATTTTGGAAGTTTAAATAACACCGAATGTTTATAGTTTTGAGGCTTTCACGGCCATTATTGTTACAATAGTTTACGGCTTTCGGATGGATGCCGTGTAGAGTTTCGCGTATTGCCGACGTTTCGCAAACGTTACACTTTACGTCGTCAGGGCTGAGAGCTCCGATACTGAAGCTCCCTAGTCTCAGGTAGTCCTTATATATGCATGGTCATCGTTCCGGATGACTGCACCAGCCAATCAGAGTTTTTGATTCATCAGCTGGTCAATTAAAAAACCGGGAGGATGATGTGCCAGATTGGGTGGATCTGCATTTACGGTGATAATTGCAACATTTGCAATTATCACCGTAAAATTTTTTATTATAATCTCAACATCTTGTGTTAAGTTTGGTGTTTACCATTTTCATGTTTTACACAATTTTCTGAGATTCGAGCGACTTGTATATATCCTCGTCCGAAGCACGTGCCTCCTATGAGAAAGTCAACGCTCTGCGCCACGCGGTGGCCAGAGCGCGAAGCACGATGCCCACAAAGCGTTACAAATTTCCTACACTTGTGTATTAATTTTAATATTGAGATTCTTATAATTAATACATAGGTAAATGAATTTTAATACACGGATTTTTTTTTTATACTGCAGGGTATATTAATTTTCATTCCCATTTTTATACCGTATTTTTAAGAGATAGAGTTACGATGGGAAATAACATGTATCGTATTATTAACATTCATGTGTATCTTATTTTTCATTCAACTGTCAAGAAAAGTGAAGATCATACTGTAATTTTAATACATTGTTGATAGTAGATGAATTCATATACATTTGTATTAATTATCAATCAAACATATGATTTATTTCAATGCATGTCCACAAAATTTTCAGATTTCATATGAATATTCAATGTTATGTATCTTAAATTCCACATCAGTAACCAAAATTTATGTTCATATTTCAATTTTGGTATACGAGTGTAATAATTTTCATTTCATACACCCGGTTTGTAAATTTCATTTACCGTTGTATTGTAAAAGTATTGTAAATTTCATATATTTTTTAACAGTATATATAAGGACTACCTGAGACCAGGGAGCTTCAGTATCGGAGCTCTCAGCCCTGATGATGTAGACTGTAACGTTTGCAAAACGTCGGCAATATGCTGAAACTCTACACGGCATCCATCCGGAAGCCATAAACTATTGTAATACCGAATGTTTGTTACAGAAGCTTTTAAGATGTTAATTTTACACGATTCTATGGTAACTGTTTTATGTTCACGGTTATGTGCTATCAAAAAGGCACATAATTTATTAATTGAATTGTAAAACAGGGTTCCCTTAAAGCCATAAATCGTAAACGAATTATTTTATTACAATGTTAGGCAATCAAATTTGTATAAAAATCCTGACAAAAAATATCTATTCCCAATTTCGATGCAGATATTCGCGGGAGGCCTCTCCTATACACGTGCGATAAGTTGCCTTATATCGTGGTAAAAAAAATAAAAAACACGCGGAAACATTGTCGTCTCAGTTAAATTCTCGAGGTCAACCTGTTTTCAAAATTCTCAGCGTTTAGTTTTGCACAGTGAGATTAGCTGAGAATTTTTAATACTGCGCAATCCGCTAGAAATCTAAAATAAAATAATGATGTTGAAGTTTCCATCGTTGGAATACAACGAAATCCCTCCTTTTTATAGAGCGCAAAGTTTATTCGGAGTTCTACGATAATTCGTTAATATTTATTCGAAATTTAAAAACTACATCTGCGAAAAAAATAGAACCATTTGAAAAATTGTATAAAAAATGAATGGAAAAAATATTTTTCGTTGCGTTCCAACGATGCAAACTTCAATATCATATAAAATAAGTCATGTTGAAAATGTTAAACAATTTATTAAAAACCAATAATATCTTCAAAAAGCTATTCATAAATTTGTTAAATATTGAGATGTTTATATATTATTCAGTGTGTCAAAGAATAAATTATACAAACGAAACGAAATTATTGATCTCAATACACACTTGATATCTTCAATATTCTGTTGTATCAAGTAAAATCTGATGATTATTATTCAACTATTTTTTATACGAAACATATAGCATGCCTGTTGTCACGATATCGTAATTTTTTTTCGTATTTCCAATTCTGAACGCATTTGAATATCATATTCATTATATCTATAGATAGTTATTACTCTACTGTTCGAGAATAAAAATTACGTGAGGATACTCACGTAATTTTTTTTACCACGTTTTTACTTTTTATACAACGATATAAGGCAGTATATCGCATGTGTGTAGAAGAGGTCGTCCGCAATTATCTGCATCAAAATTGAGACTAGATATTTTGAACTCCCGACTGTCCGCAGGGCAAAAAGACGGGACTTATGCGTTTCACTGTTTCACTGATGGAGGGGTATTTCTTTGTCACCACTTTTGTCTTAAATCGTGACATATGTCTTGACTAATTTTTTTCATGTCTTTCCAAGTGTGGGGGACAGTGTTCTTAAACGTAATTTATTAAAATCTATTGCGAACTTGCTTTGTTAATTAACACTGAGGTTACAACTCATTTGACCATATCGCAAAATAATCATATAAGGTAGTCTTAGAGTATCGACTACTTCTCGCTGCAGGGGCGATTTACGAAAATTGGCGCCATAGGCCTGACGAAATTAGCGCCCCCTGTCCATAAAATAGTCGAAAAAGCATAGGACAAAATTAATAATTTTCATATTTCAAAAATAATGTAACGAAAACATATACTATATAATATCAAACATACATATATTTATATGTAGGAAAGAAGCATCGATACTTGTGCACTAGCGTACGGAAAACAATGTGAATTCGCTTGTCAGGACGTGTCGCAGTGCGCATAAGATCGGTATTGGTGGAAGAGAGAACTTGCGAATCTCGCCAGCACGTGGCGCCCCCTACTGCCACGGCACCCTAGGCCTAGGCCTACCGGGCCTAGTGTATAAGCCGCCCCTGTCTCGCTGTTGTGCGCTGCTAATTTCACTCCAGACTGCCGCGCGCCGTTTGGGACGGAGTTCAATATCTTTTCTTTTTTTAGGTTATGACCAATTTATCTGTCATATTATTGAGTTGTGTCTTTTAAATTTAATATTATGTGTTGTGCTATCAATGAATATATCAGTTGAAAAAAAATTCATCAATAAATTGAATACAAAAAAAAATCAATAATATTTTCATGTGGAAAATGATTGAAAAAAATAAATAAATTTATAGAAACTCCGGACTGTAACTACTGTAGAAATTATTGAGATAAAAAAATGTGTTACTTAAAAATAATAAAACACAAAAATATTTATAAATACAATTTTAATTGTATCAAAAAATTACTTGATTTTATTGAATTTTTCATTTATTCGTTTGAAAAAAATTGTGTTCAAAGAGGTCTTTGAAAAGTAAAATGATAAAGTTTAAAAATTGTGTAACGAAAAAATACATCAATAAAAAAATATGAAGTAAAAGGTTGGAATATTACAAATGAAGAAGAGAAAAAATTGTTTCAAAAAACAAAAAAAACAAAAACAAATTGTTTCAAAAAAACCCGACTGCTAAAATAGCATAATTTGACAAAAACATATTTAAAAAAACAGGATAAAAAATAAATGAAAAAACAATACAATAAAACATTGAAGAATTAAAATTTGTTTTAAAAAAAGGGGAAAACTCCCTACAGCAAAAATAGTAGTGCACTTTAAAAAGTGTAAAATAAAAATGGATCGAAAATAACATGGATAACATGTAAAACAGAAAAGGGAAGAATTATTCAATTGGTAAATGCAACTCTCTCGAGATCGAAGTTTTTCTGGTCAATGTTGATTGACGGTAGGATAAGTAGATTGCATGCAATAATTAAAAATCAAAGAGCAATAATAAAAAATTCAATCAGTGTACCAAAAATGTAGGTAATGAAAAAGTGTACGACTTAAATAAAATGAACGAATATTATAATGATAATAGAATTGAGCTGTGGTCGGGAGAAGTATTTTTTCTCATTCAATGACATAGAGACGTCTTCCGACCACAGCTCAATTCGATTATGATTATAATATTCGTTCATTTTATATAAGTTGTACATTTTTTCATAACCTTCATTTTTGGTACACTCATTGAACTTTTTATTATTACACTTTGATTTTTAACCTGTCAGCAGGCGCGCCACGTACACTTTAAACATTGGGCGTTCGATGAGAGATTTTCTCACATGTATAGCTTCAAGTGCTTAATTTGATAAATAGGAACTTGAAAACAATTTCGCCACAGTGAGTGTGGCTATTAAACATTTTTATTTTTAAAAAACCACAAATACAACGAAATTGACACAAAACACCAAAAAATAATAATTAAAAAAATTCAAAAATAAACATTCAAAATTTTTTTTTAAATCTTCTATCGTACAGAAGAATAATTTTGGTATAGTTGGAAAAAAAATTTTAATGCTTATGCCATTTGAAATTTTCGAGTAATCATTGTTTTAATATAAGTGCGAGAAAAAGTCTCATAGCGCGCCTGCTGATGGGTTAATTATTGCATGCAAACTACTTATCCTAACGTCAATCAACATTAACCAGAAAAATTGGATCTCGGGGTAGTTGCACTTATCAATTGAATATTTTTTCCCTTTTTATTTTACATATTATCCATGTTATTTTCGATCCGTTTTTAGTTTACACTTTTTAAAGTTCACTACTATTTTTGCTGTAGGGAGATTCACCCTTTTTTAATACAATTTTTGATTTTTCAATGTTTTTATTGTATTGTTTGGTTTCATTTATTTCGTATCCTTTTTTTTTTTAATATATTGTTGTCAAGTTATACTATTTTAGCCTGTCGGGAGTTTTTTGGTTTTTTAACCCTTTAACGGCCACGCCTATTTCTGGATGGCTCAAAATTATTCCCTCTGGTAGCATGGCTGAAAAAAAGTTAAATATGAATGTCCAACCATAATTTTGTCGATAAGGGCCCGGGAAGTAGTATTTTCGGACTAGAGCAAACTTGCTACATTGACGGTTTCACATTCTCATTTCGAAGTATTATTCTAATTCAATCAAGTATTTTCAAAAAAAATACTTTCAAACAACGGCCGCTATCGTTACAAATATCAAACAGAAAAAAGCGCAATTATTCTCTATACATTTTTTGACTGTATAGATTTTAATGGTAGGTACGTAGAAGCTCGATTGATATAGTTGTAAACAAATTATGGGATAACCATAAAAATAAAAAATTAAATTTTCTAAATCGCACTTACGTTTTTGCAAATCCAGTTTGCAAATACATTTTTGCAAATTCAGTGGCATAAGAGCGTACGAGCCATCACTTCGAAGTGAAGTATCGTGGAAAGGGGTGAGTAATGTTTTTGTCTTTAGGGGAGAACGATCTTCGATGCAATATAGATGAAGCTTCAGCATTCACATTTAATTGATTCAATTATCGTGACGATCGGATAAGTAACAATATGAGAGCTGCATACGCAAGTCGCTTCGAAGCAGTATTTTTATGCATGCATCCCAGAGGGCCGAAAATGAGCTTTGCAGTGGCTGCGCAATATATGCGAAAGTCAGAAGCATTTGTACGGAAGTGGGCGAATCGGTACCAGGAGACAAGACTGGACGATCTGCTAGACAGGGGTACAGCGCGCTCGACCACAACAACGGAGGACATGGCGATCATAGAACTCTTCGCCAAGCATCCTAACTACACACTAAAGGCTGCACAAAAAGTACAGGCCGAAAAGGGTACAGAAGTCAGTGTGGGAACTATAATATTAAGCGTCGCTTGGTTGCTGCTGGTCACGAATGGAAGAGTACGATGCTCAAACCATTTTTAAAACCAGAACACCAGCAAAAACGACTTGATTGGCCGAAAAAAAAATGTTGATTGCAACTGGTCCAACGTCAAATTTCTGATGAAGCCTCTTTTTGGGCATGGACTCCGAGAAGACGTACGTGGTCTATGTGCGGACATCCGTTGCTCCAGCACACTGTAAAGTATCCTATAAAAGTTCATGCGTAGGGATGCTTCTGCATCAAAGGTTTCGGCTATTTGGTCCTATTTACTGACAATCTTAATTCAAAAAGAATGATAAATATCAACCAGAAAGGATTGTTGAGATCGGCTAAAAGGTGGTTTGGACCGGATAATCGCAAGTGGATAGATACTTTAATAAGACAATGATCCGAAATATCGAAGCAGACTGTGTACACAGTAGAAAGCTGAAAAAAAAATTGTGACCTAAGATTGGCCTCCGCAGTCACCTGACGTAAATCCAATAGAAAATATCTGGTCTGCTATGAAGATGAAGCTTCGAGACAGACCGGTATTTACTTTGAAGTAACTATCTCGTCGCCTTCGCAACATCTGGAAATCGTTTTCAGGAATTCATGTTAAAAATCTAATAGAAAACAGGCCTCGACGCTGCTAGGCTATAATCGATAATGATGGACATTGGACGGCATATTAGGTTCACGCATTCTAGTGCATCACGTGTTCTTTAAGATTATGAGATTGATTTTTATAACTGAATTCATTTCTAGAAGTTATGGTCCGTACGATCTTGTGCTACAGACTGTATTACTAGAAAATAAATATACCGTGAATTTGATTAATCTCTAGTTATCAACCTGTAACACATCGATACAAACGTTTTGTTTTTCTTTCTTCTTATAATTAATTTTTATCCTATAGTCAATTAGGCATGTTCTTAGAGTTCGTTTCTGGGTAAAGAATTAATTATCACAGATTATACTAGTCAGAGCTGCTTCCAGTACTGTCGATCCTCATAAAAAGTGCAACTTTTTATTTTTTTTTTTCACTTTCTTTCTCTTTTTCTCGTTCTTTCTCAAGAGGCATATGCTCGGGGAAGCGCCTGGGTGTACCGTTTCTCAGCATGTGTGCAGGAGCTCTTCCTCTCTGTCTTTCGTTTCCCACGTCCCAGCCACGTTTGCAAAGCACATCGATGAACCATCATCATGAGAAAAAATGGATCGTTCCTGCACGAAATGGAAACCGGGCCAAAATATTGATCGAGTGATAATCAACATTCATTGTCTGTGCTTTTAATTTGTAAATTTTGAAGCTCGATATTTATAATTTATTTCTTTAATTTTAATAATTTCTACAATATTTTTTTTTTAGTATTTGATTGTTTTTCCGATTTTTCAGAGTATATGGTTAATCATCTCTTATTGATACTCAATATATCTCTTAGGGATAGATTCTTCTAGGTGATGTATGATTTTCAGAATAGTACGTTGATAAATAAATGATAGTACGGACAATAAAAAAAAACATCGTTGTTCAGTTGCCATTTACCGCCAAACTAACATTGAACTCATAATACGAGCGGAAATATTTCGTTTATTCATAACCAAAAATTTTCTTCCACACCCATATATATATATATATATAATGTTGGAAGTGAGGCATTAGCGGCTCTCGCTAGGTACTTATCAACTCCCTCCCGTCAGCGGCGCTAATATATACCGCAAAAAAACAGCATAAATGTTGTAAAAAAAGTTGAGATAAGTACATTTGCTCCCCCCAAATAATTGTTCCGATAAAAATCCTCTTCTCAACACAAAACCTCCAGAAAAAGTTATAAAAGAGATTTCCTCCCAAAAAAACCAACCTTGCAAAAATTCTCTGATTCACATAAAATCTCTCAAAAAATTATAAGAGAACTCCACATAAATTTTCTCAATAAATTAGAAGCCCACAAAAAGTTAGAAGAGCCCAAAAATTAAGTCTAAACTTCACAAAAAGTTATTAAATAAATTAAAACTATAAAAGCATTAATAGTCAACTACATTAAAACCTATTAACATCTTATTAGATGTTAAAAATCTTTTAACTAATTGAAAATACAGTTGCTCCACATAACAAGAATAAGAATAAAAAATAATTATGAGAAAAAATTTCGATACAAAAAAATTGTGAAATGAAAAAATTAGATGGAAAAAAAATTTCGGCCGAAGTACTTGACGAGTTTTTTCGCTTCATTTAAATGATATTTATATCGCTCATGGTTACAAACTGACTAAGTACTTTGGCCGAAATTTTTTTCAATCTGATTCTTTTCGTTAGAAAGTTTTTTTGTATCGAAAATATAGAAAATCACAAAGTGGTTCTTGTTATCAACTCAAAATGTAATCCATGTAGGAAATAAGTTAGAAATATAATCCCTAGTTGGACAACTGGGGTTTTTATCATCCGAAAATTCCGTAAACCGTTCGGTCCGTAAAAAAGTATATTCAGTTTTGAGGCTTTCACGGCCATTATTGTTATAAAGGTTTGAGGCTTCCGGATGGATGTCGTATAATGTTTCAGCGAAAAACATTACACGGCATTCATCCGGAAGCCTCAAACCTTTATAAAAGTATATTCATATGAAATGACACTTGACTCCGGTATTATCACTTTAACTAAATATCAAAACTGATGTGATGAGGCTAGTCACCGTTAATATAAATGAAACGTAATTCTCGCACTATCACTATAATTTACTAACCAAAATTCACGACGGTCCCTCTAACGAAAAGTCAAAACTGATTCGAAAAATATATTCGTCAGTTTAGCTGTCGCATCCACGATCATTATAACCGCTCTATAACATTCGTAAAAAATATTGGTCCGCTATCACATCTACGATCTTTACAACCTTATTACTGTTACTCTATAAATAAAAAGTCAAAGCTGTTCAGAAATATTACGGGTCAGCTGTCATATTCACGAACGACAGTTTCAAATATCACCAAATTTTTTATCAATATTACTAGTATCAATAGATAGCGACTGCGATAAAACCATGTGAGCCTCAAAAGGTTTGCAAAAAAACTGTCAAAAAAATGATAATTTTTTTGATGCAACGAAAAAATAAAAAATTAATATCTTTAAAACGCATCAAGGTACAAAGTTCCAATTAGTCACTATCGAAAGAAAAAAAAATACGTGAATTCGAAATATCCTCCATAATTGTGTGACTAAATAAATATTAACGAAATAATTTGAAAATAATTGGAAACGCGGTGCTTGGAGTAAAAAAGTCTTGTAACGACCGTTCGTCTTTGACTTTGACTTTGACAAGTGCGGATAGCTTTCTTAAATGTACGTGTCTCAAGTCGCTGTCCCGGCTCTTAATAATTTTATAAGAGGTTGAAAGATTTTCGTCATCTTTCAATATGAAACTATGTCCTTGAAGATGCATCACTAAAAAAAAATACGCAAATGATCCTTGCGACGAAAAGTTTGACGTTAAAAAGTTCACAATTAGACTTTACTTCAAGGTTTGATCGTGACACATTTATGAAAATCCTTGTCGACATTTTCGTTCGCGTCATATATATGGAGGCCACGACGATGAAGTCTTCAAAACTAAAGTTATGAGGAAAGGTAGGGCGTCATGGATGAGATCGTTCCAATTAGATGGTAGGAGGAGACAGTATGGACGATCGTATATGATATGATGAGTTTGACGAGAAAAAGAATGAAAGACATTTGAGAGGCTGCCCCCCTCTTTAACATACATGCGTTTCGGTCTTTCGCTATGAGAAGACGGGGAAGAAAAATGTATACATAGCGACCTCATTGTTTTACACTCATTGTGTGTTTTAACACATACACACGGCCGGATAAGATAGTGCGGCGTATAAAGGACGAACGAGAAGTTTCCGAGCCAGTTGTACAAGTCACGAATGTATAAGTCACTTTGTACACCATATGAAGACGACGGAAAAAGAAAATTACCACAGTCTCGAGGGGCCTGTATACAAAGTCTGAATACCTGCGTTTCTTTGTAATATTGGTATGAACCCAACAAACACAGTTTCAGTACATTTACAGAAATTTTATGTAACGGGTGCTCTATTAGATATAACATTGATATCACAGGCATGGTTCTTAAATTCATCATTCTTTTATAACTATAAAAGGATGACAAATCCTTTTATAAATAATCATGTAACATTCTCAGCTCAAAGATGTAACTGCTACGAAACATGTAACGCTTATGTATAGTATTTGTAACAACGATATCAGTGTGTTTCCACACTGAGAGAAAAATATGGTATTTCTGACTATATTTCTACTATACACTATGTTTTCCTGAGGTGACAGAAATGTTTGATGGTTACTGTGATACACCGAAATATAACTTTATTTACTATATTTCAATAATCGAATGCATTAAGTGCACATGCTAATTACAACAATGACATTTTTAAATATACATTAAGTACCTGTTACTAGCGGATGACGGTATGTCGCAAAAAATATGGAGTTCTTTCCACTATCAAAGACAAATCACAAGATTATAGATATAGGTAAAATTACTATACATGCAAGATATCAATGATGATTTTCCTGCAGTGCATGCCAATGATGTTAATACAGTCAAATGCAAGAAACTGTATATTAGGGACTGGAATTATTCTATACCGAAATTGTTTTAATTCACTGAAAACCGAATTTTGTTGAAATATTGAAATATTTTGTTGGACATATTCAACAAAATTATTTCGTCCAGGCAACAAAATTTCGAATGTTACAACAAAACTTTATTACACTGAAACGAAACTTTGTTGAGACGATAAAAATTTTGTTGCCTGGACGAAATAATTTTGTTGAATACGTCCAACAAAATATTTCAATATTTCAACAAAATTCGGTTTTTAGTGTTGAATTAATTTAATTTGCCCTTGCTTAATTAAAAAAAAAAATTGTATCTGATTGAAAAGTTTAATGATTATTTTAATCCAGTCTACTGATTTTTTTAATCCAAGTGCACTTGGATTTAAAAAAGTGGATTTTAGTAGAAACGTGTATCTATTGATTCTCAAAATCACTGAATACCGATCTAGAGTCGGAGTTTCAATTCGTTCGCAAAATCATAATCACCGGAGTGATCAAGATAAAAATTTCGAATTGTCGAATATTTGTCTTTCAACAAGAATAGTTTTTTAGTTACAGTAACCACACTAGTTTTTAGTGACCAGCAACCATAGCAGTTACAGTAACCATAGTTGCTAGTGGCCAGTAACTGTACAAGATACAACAACCATAAAGTCCTGATAAGCATAAACCATTTTCTTTGGATGATTAATGAAATATCTACTTGGAAGGTTGAATAGGCGCAAGACTCGCATTCCAATGTTTCTGACTTTGATCCCGCCGAGCGGACTTATTTTTAGGGTTCCGTACCCAAAGGGTAAAACGGAACCCTATTACTAAGACTTCGCTGTCCGTCTGTCTGTCTGTCCGTCTGTCCGTCCGTCCGTCCGTCCGTCCGCCCGTCCGTCCGTCCGTCCGTCCGTCCGTCCGTCCGTCCGTCCGTCCGTCCGTCCGTCCGTCCGTCCGTCCGTCCGTCCGTCCGTCCGTCCGTCCGTCCGTCCGTCCGTCCGTCCGTCCGTCCGTCCGTCCGTCCGTCCGTCCGTCCGTCCGTCCGTCCGTCCGTCCGTCCGTCCGTCCGTCCGTCCGTCCGTCCGTCCGTCCGTCCGTCCGTCCGTCCGTCCGTCCGTCCGTCCGTCCGTCCGTCCGTCCGTCCGTCCGTCCGTCCGTCCGTCCGTCCGTCCGTCCGTCCGTCCGTCCGTCCGTCCGTCCGTCCGTCTGTACGTCCGTCTGTCCGTCCGTCCGTCCGTCTGTCTGTCCGTCTGTATGTCCGTCTGTCTGTCCGTCTCTCACCAGGCTGTATCTCATGAACCGTGATAGTTAGACAGTTGAAATTTTCACAGATGATGTATTTCTATTGCCGCTATAACAACAAATACTAAAAAACAGAAAAAATAAATATTTAAGGGGGCTCCCATAAACAAACGTGATTTTTTGCCGTTTTTATAGATAATGGTACGGAACCCTTCGTGCGCGAGTCCGACTCGCACTTGGCCGCTTTTTTTTCTTTTAGTGCATGCATAAATGAATTCTGCTCTACTTGTAAATAGATGATTAATTATATTTATTGTTACGAAAAATTATTAGAGAGGCAGTAGTACAGTGGTAACGTGCGTGGCTCACGACCAGTGAGTCCGGGTTCGATTTCCGGCGACACCAATGGAATTTTTCTGTGTTTTTTCTGCGTTTTTGGTGGTTTGAAACCCACTTAAAAAATGTAGATCAAAAGAGCAGTGCCTTGGTTAGCGGTGACCAAAAAGCAGGATAAGGTGTCTCTGGTGTGATTCCCCTGGTCGTAGTCCCGTCAGATGAAAGCTAAATGGACTAGGACATAGCGTCAGTTATAAGATGTGCGAACCACAACTGTAGCTGTTCCGATGCTGATATTTACCGAGGCGTGACAAAGCTCCGGCGAAGAGAATCATATCAGCGATAAACGACTACCGCGATAGAAGTGGTTGAGGAAGTGGGAAGAACCGCGGATAGAAGTGGTTGAGGAAAGAGAGTGGGGAGCACTCGCAAACTATTCGGGGATGGATGCAGGCGGTTAATCCCTTCGCTGCGTACACTGAGAAAATAATTTTGTTGTCAAATTCACTAAATATTATTTTGAATGAACTGAAACTGATTTTGACGAAACTGAAAAGTTGTTGCGATCAATAGATTCTTTTTTGGCATCACAATCATGTTTATTTCAAAACACTAACATTTCATTAAAATCAGAAGAATATGCTGTTCGCCCAAATATATATTTCATTGTATGAGAACTACATTAGTAATATAATGATTAAACGTAAAATATAAAATTAATTGAATACATTCAACTAATTTCATTATATATTTACTAATTTAAATATAAAATTCAAAATTAATTGAATAACTAATTTCTCATAATTTATTATGAAACATTAGTTGACCATGGGAGTCATTAGACTTTCATGGCAGGTATCAATATTCGCTATCTGATTCTGGATCAGAATCGGTCGGAACGTTTCATCTTGCTCAGCTTTCGTAATTTATGCTCGTCCAAAGACCGGAGTGTATGTGAGAAAAGCCTCGGTGCTCTGCGCCAGGCGGTGGTCGGATCGAGAAGCTATTCGAATGTTTTCATGGTTACTTCAACCAATATTTAGTTGGAAGATGTACAGATCACTTTAGTTCAATCACACAATCAAAATTTGATTGCATAAAATGTTCTATTAGTTCCGACAATGTCAAAGCATGTTCACGCAACTAAACCTAATTTGCTGCAATATTTCGTATCTGCAATCAGTGATTCAGTTCATGGAACTATACGATTTAGTTGACACAACTAAAAATTTGGTGGCATGGAAAGTATGATATTTCTTTTAAGGTTTGTTGGTTTAATCATTGATTTAGTTCTTTCGACAATGCCATTTAGTTACGACGACATCGAAGTATAACTGATTATGAGTTAAAGATTGCAGTTTGATTATGTTATTTCTTAAATGTAGATTGAGATCATAATTAAGTAACAAACCAGCGTCTGAAAATTGTCGAACATAATTCTTCCATATTCTGAATCCATACACATCGAGTGGTTAAATCCTTCCGATTATACCTTTTGGTATGTTCATTGTTTTGATGCTTTTTCCACGGGGTGTAGACTGCCTGACAACTTCTGTGCAATGTCCACTCCATTATTGATCATCATAAGCAAATAATTAGGCGTAAGAATGAAATCCTGTATGAGTTAACTATATATTTCCCAAGTTTTTTGTATTGCCTTGCAGTTGAATTATGTTTTTTATTGCATATGGAATAACTTCGGGAATAGATGTTTTTCCCGAGGAATGCCAACATTCGAAATCACTGTAAGTTTATCGTAACTCACAATGGGCCTATGTAGGAATTATCAATACGGGGATGATCTCACCTAGAAACAAGGTCGAAGGTAAACTTATTTTCGTGTCTGAATATATTTCAATAAATTCTATACGTGGTTGTGCTGCCGTAGAAGAATATAATCATAAAAAAAATGTTAACATAATAATATAAGTTATTACGACGAAAAGGGTGGTTTACCCTCTTCAAAGCGAAATCAAAATTCGATCATATATTCATTTTTAGCCGAAATCAGGAAAAAATTGCTTGAGCGAAATTCAAAACTTTTATTAAGGATCCAATTCTTGACTGAGTCACTTTTTGATCGAATATTATCATATTTTGCTGCAACACCGAAAAAAATGTTGATTTTTTTGCAGCACCCAAGTAGGTACACAATATAGACATATTTAATTGACAAGCTATGAATTTCATACAAATAGTCAACAAATCCCCGCAAAAAAACAGCATAAATGCTGTAAAAAAAGTTGAGACAAGTACATTTACTCCCCCCAAAAAATTGTTCTGGTAAAAAATCCCTTTCTTAAGACAACACTCCTACAAAAAGTTATAAGAGAGCCTTACAAAAAATTACCAATAAAATCTTAACCTTACAAAAGTTACCAATTCAAACCTACCCAAAAATTAAGTCTAAACTTCACAAAAAGCCATTAAATAAATTAAAACTTTAAAAGCATTAATAGCCAAATACATCTGAACTTCTTAACTTCTAATAAAAAATACAAAAAAAATCCAAACGGAAAAAAATAGATTGAAAAATAAATTTCGGCCGTAGTACTTGACGAATTTTTTCGTTTAATTTACACAATGTATCATTCATATTCTTATTGTATAGTACGACTGTATTTGCAATTAATTATTGTATTAAGTGTATTTATAAGAATCTAAGAGAAATATCACGGTAGAAATGCGGTAGAAATATTATCCATGTATTGCGTTATATACTATGTTTTTTGTAGCAAATGTATGCTAAAAAAATCAATCAACCTCTCTCTCTCTCTCTCTCTCTCTCTCTCTCTCTCTCTTTCTCTCTCGAATCTTTAGAATTCTTTGTCGATCGTACTCCTGGGAATGCAAACGGGCCGGAGGCTAGTCTCGGAAACGATCGAATGACTGCCGCTGCAAAGTGTCGTCCATTTTGAATTTGCGATTACCAAGAATCTTCCTGTTTTCGACCTTATAAATCAGCAGAATAAATAAATGCTTTAGACAATTACAGCCTATTTCAACTAATACGAAATACTAGGATAATGGAAAAATATAATTTCCTCCCGAGGTCGCTTATGAAAAATCGGCAGAAAATAATTTGAAAATCGATCTTACAGAAGTTATGGCTAAAATTGTGCAGTAGCCAAAAATAATTATCCTGAGAAACCTCCAATACTTTATGGCAAAATATTGTTTAATTATTAACCGTACAGGACGTCACATAAATTTCAATAAGAGCTCGAGTAATGTACACAAAACTTGTGTATCTATTGTCGAGACAGCTGAATGCTTGGTTCATCGTCTAACACCTGCAAAAGTTCCTCTCACGCTGGCATCTAACCTCCATGCACTGGCTATGAAACGACCACGTGGAATAATTTGCTTCTATGCTTTGTTCCGACGTGTTCGCTTTGTTTATATAGAGACTCGTATTCTTACACCAGATTACGTGTGCATATATTAAAACTTTTGTTCTTCATCTCGGATGTATAGACACATATATACGACTTTCAAAAAAATATATTGTGCGTAACTCAACATATTGTATGCCAAATTCCTTCCGTCATGACATATTATATTTGTCATTCGCAGAGGAAGAAGAGGTGATAATACACTCTCTGCTGATAATGTGACTCCCCCCCCTCCTTCCGTATATCGAATTAAGCAGCAACTCCATATGAAGTTTTTTCCGCATATTCTGTAGTGCTGAGGTCAGCTCCAATTAATATATGTTGCTGTGTGCTAATTACGCCGTTTGCGATTGAGACTTGTTCACACACGCGATTATCAAATATTCTAAAATACCGAACGTTCTCGTCATAGCTAATTCAGAAATCGAGTTTCAAGTAACTGTGAGGGCTGTAAGTGAAAAGATAACATCCCTTCTTGAGTATATTGGAGGTTGAATCACAATACTGTTGTTGTTTCCTTTCATTATACTTTTTTTTCAACGGGGTTTTGTTTTTAATGTGCCACTTCCCCCCCCCCCCCCCCCCCGGATATGCAACTTTCAATTGATATTGAACTAATCATATGATTAGAGTCCGATTCAGACGATGGCAGTTCTATTGAAGGCAATATGTCTGAAAATATATACGTTCATACATTTTTTTTAAGTTGGAAGTTATTTCACCGATGAACGGGATAAATAGTGAGTTCCATTCCAAACTAATTATGAAATTTTGGGATAATCTTCCGAAAAGGTCCGACCTCTGATTGAACTGAAATTTTTTACAGATGTTCCCTTTGATGTTGTAAGAAAACACTTAAAAGGATTTTTGGCGACTCGCAATATTTTCCGAAAAATCGAATTTTAAAAATGATATATTTTACCATGCGCTAACTATACCTATACACATCACTCTAAGTACCTACTGTGTTTATATACATTATCACGCTCTCCGTTTTGTGCGGATCTTCGCCTATATTAGGAACTCACCAGTAACACCCTGACCCCTGGCAACAAAATATCAAATTGCTCTAGCCCAATCACTGCCTGGTGCTTTCTATCACTTTATATATATGGCCTAGCGAATATGACCATTCTAACTCAGAAAATTTTTCGAAATAATATAATGACCAGGTTTGAATAGTAATGGGTTTTGTCTTCCCGACGCGAAGCGCCGGGAAGACGGACTTTTCGGAAGAAAACCCCTAGGTTTGAACACCCTAGGTTTGAATTGTATATTGTTTGAACAATATACAATATACGGGTGTACTTCCGAAAGCCCAAAACCGAATTATGCGATGAAATTTGACACACACCTTCTATTTGACAGTACAAGAGTCTCTCTAAAAGGATTTTTGGCGACTCGCAATATTTACCGAGATATTGAATTTTAATGTTGCTATTTTAGCCCGAGCGAGTACATCTATATCGCTTGTCCCGCTCGGCCGGTATTCCCACTCTGCTAGTGCTTTCGCCGCCAGATCGTTTTACCCCCACTTTTCCACCTGACTCGCGTTAGCTTTGTACGGCGATTATTCGCTCGCTCAGAACCATATATACTGTTCGAACTCTCGGGATTCAAAACTGAGGGGTTTTTTCCTTTTGAAACTCATACACTATTCAAAACCATATACTATTCGAACCCTCGGGATTCAAACCTGAGGGATTTTTTCCCTTTGAAACTCATATATTATTCAAAACCATATACTATTCGAATCCTCGGGATTCAAATCTGGGGGGTTTTTTCGTTTTGAAACCCGTACACTATTCAAAACCATATACTATTCGAACCCTTGGGATTCAAGCCTGAGGGTTTTTATCCTTTTGAAACTCATATACTATTCAACAACATATACTATTCGAACCCTCGGGACTCAAATCTGGGTTTTTTTTTCCTTTCGAAATTCATATATTATTCGAGACCATATACTATTCGAACCCTCGGGATTCAAACCTAAGAGTTTTTTTCCGTTTGAAACCCATATACTATTCAATACCATATACTATTCGAACCCTCGGGATTTAAACCTGGGGGGGGGTTTTTTTCCTTTTGAAACTCATTTACTATTCAAAACCATATACTATTCGAACCCTCGGGATTCAAACCTGAGGGGATTTTTCCCTTTGAAACCCATATATTATTCGAAACCATATACTATTCGAACCCTCGGGATTCAAATCTGGGGGGTTTTTTCGTTTTGAAACCCGTATACTATTCAAAACCATATACTATACGAACCCTCGGGATTCAAGCCTGAAGGTTTTTTTCCTTTTGAAACTCATATACCATTGAAAACCATATACTATTCGAACCCTCGGGATTCAAACCTGGGAGGTTTGCGAACAGTGGGGATAAACCGAGGTGAGCCATCGAGGCAGCAATAGCGTGTGGCGAAAAATATATATAGGTATATCAGAGCGTGTTCCAATTATACAAAAAAAATTCAATATCTCGGAAAATATTGCGAGTCACCAAAAATCCTTTTACGGGGATTTTTGTACAGTCAAATAGAAGATGTGTGCCAAATTTCATCGCGCAATTCGATTTTGGGCATTCGTAAGTTTATCCTTGTATTGTAATGAAAATAAATCTTTTTTACATTAAAATTATTTTTTTTACATACTTGTGTAAGTATTTCACATACATACATAAGTGTGGAAAATGTTCTTGTCTCCAATTGCATCGTGCACAAGATTGAATCTGAGGAATATGCTCCAAAAATTTGCAAAAAATTTGCTCAAAAACATTTTTTAACATGTGAAAAATGTATTTTCAATGTACGGAAGAAGTATCTTTGATATATAAAAAATGTATTTTAAATATACTAATAGTAGTAGTATAGTATATTCAGAGTACATTTTTAATACGAACAATTATTAATTTCGCACTGTCTAAACATATGTTTCTGATCATTTACCATTTGGGAGGGAGAATCAAAGAAGCCATTATAAACAGATAAATTAAGCATGGTACCCTAACGGCTTGTACATTAAGAGTCGCGGTAGCGACTCGAGACAAGTACATTTACAAGCGAGTGCTACAAGACACTTTTACAGGAAGGACCACGATTCTACCTGTTTTCGAAAATTGTTTCTTTAATATTTATTAATTAAATAACAGCGTTTTGGAGGATTATTCAAGTTCACGTATTTTTTTTTGTCTTTCGATCGCGACTAATTAGAACCTCGTATTCATTAATCATATTAAATCGTATTCATAATCATCATATTAAAGCGTATTCATAATATTATTTTTTTTAATAATTGCTGGTCCGGGACATTCAGCATTTTTTCGCACACATTTTTGATCCTCAACTGTTTTTTTCGCAGTCGCGGTTTAGTGATACTAGTATCTTTTGGACAAGTACTCTGTGCGTATCCGCTCTACGTACGATAGTAAACTTTTATCAATTTGTTACCAATAAAACTATACTACAAATACTACAAATGAGAGTGTGGCAGAGTTCAAGCTCATGCAGGCTAATGCAATTCTGTATTTTTTTTTTTTTTGAAGCCCCTGTAGTTCCAAGTTATAGGATAATAATTCGTTGTAATAAAGCATTAATTAGAGAAATGGCATATGAACATAATTGGAGGTTTTATAAACATAATAAAATCCCACGTACTTGGCCATATATATATTAGTAGATCTCTATTTATTTATCAACTTTTTATGAACATTTACGAGAATGAAATTATCACATCTGTACAATTTGACTTAATTTGATAAGATAATGAGAACGGTTACCCATAAAACTTTGTATGATGAGTTGATTTTTAGAAAGGATTTTTGTGCGGAGAGATCTTTACATGAACGACTTTAGACGGATTTTTGTAAATTTTTGTGGGAATCGGTATTTTGGCGCTGGGTGATGGGGGGGATTAACTGGAATGACTATTTGAAGGGCGTAAATGTACTTGTCTCAGCTTTTTTCACAGCATTTATGCTGTTTTTGGCTAGTAAATACAGAAGCCGCGTGGCAATCGTAAATCGCCCCTGCAAAAAACTCTTTATTAACGGGACAGACCTAGTTGGAACGTCAAAAAAAAGGCCTTTTTTCCGATTTTTTTTTGGTCAAACGATAAAATAATTCACAACAAAAGTTCTTCCGTTTAAAAGATACATATGTAATGTATATGTTGCAATTTTTTCAACGCAATACATATCGAAATAAGCTGGTGACCGTCAATTGCCGAGGACGCTGCAAAAAAAAACACGGTTTGCGGTGATCAAGCTCACGCTGCAACGGCTCATCTGAAACAAAAAAAACGGAGGGGATTTTTAGTTAATGATATAATGCTCCAGTTGAACGAAGGGTTTTGAAAAATTTCCATTTTTCACAAAATGGCGGCCGTTAAAAGTCAAAAGTGTTTTTTTGACCAAAATATCAGTTCCATTTTTTGCTATTAAAAATAAAAATAATTATCCAAAAAAAAAAATCCTTCGTTCATATGGAGGACTACCATGTATAGAAGAAGTGATATAAATTTCAACCCGATCGGTAAAGCCGTTCTCGAGCTACAGTGATCACCGACTTCAAAAACATGGTTTCGAGAAAAACGCACTTGAAGTCCGCTACCTGCTTACCTATGGCTCAGACACGACGTGCTACAAAGTCTTGTATTTCGGCGAATAATGGTCCGATTTACATTTACCTGGGCGGAAAATGTTCGTAAGAGATTCTACTTTTTGAAAATGAAATAAAAAAAAATCGATTTTTCGAAAATTCTAACTAGGTCTGTCCCGTTAATGTAACATTATGCGGCTGATTCTTGAAAACGGAAGGCATCGACAATGTACATAAGGGACAAATTTTAATCATGGTATTGAATACTTTGTTTATTAATCATAATAGATTTCTAATATGGATTATAGTTTGTTCCAAGTTTTAGTTCCAAATTTAGAATTCAACAGTGTCGTCATTTTTATATGAAATCCGACTTCAAATGATATTTCGAAAATATCGAATGAATTTGGTAAAAGATAAATTAAAGAACGTCAATAATTACGTTTCAGTTTATGATTTAATAACACTACTCAACATCAAATTTGGCACTGAGAAGAAACTACGAGTTTTCGATAAATTTTTTTGCACGGTTTTGTTGTTTTCGTTTGTTTGTTGGTTTGTTGTGTTTGCAAAAACATTATGTTTTTGCAAAAAAATTAAGAACTTATATCGCATTAATTTGATACGCTAAAACCTTTCAACTACTCGTATGAAACTTATATCTTGTATTTTCATGTGCAATTATTATAAATTCCGTTCCATGCGCTATTGAAGCACTGTGAATACTTCTTGGTGCGTATGCTTATACATGCATAAGCTACACAGGCTTGGCCATAATGCTAAATGTCACAAAGCACATTTATAAATTAATATTTGAGAATGAAATTGACATCTGGTTCCAACGCATGATGTACTTTGTTATATAGAATACGATGGTTAAGCCCGTGTAGCCCGTGCATATGCAAGGGCGCACTCTAACACAATGAAGTATGGACAGTACTTGAATGCCACATCTTACGGACTTCATAGTAATTGCATTTTAAAAGGTACAAGATTTAAGCTTCCTTTTCGAAGTGATTAAGAAGTCCTACCTCTTCGGGTTCTTGCGCTATAAGTCCTCAAAAATTGCCTTAAGTAAATTTTTTCTCCACGTTGACCTCTATTTTGCAAAAACTTGAGATGATAAATAATTTTAGCAATCAGATCAGTGTTCGGCGCAAAAAAATCTATTGAAAACACCGAGTTTTCCATAGTCCCAAAACCAGTCGCAAAAAAATATTAAAATGTAGTCTAGTGTAATCAAGAAGTATAGCGTCGATGAATGCGACTGAGAAAACTTAATACACTAACTTTCACCTTTACGCTTAGTTTCCTCGACGAGTAAAAAATCAGACATAAAATTACACATATAACGATATGTGTCTATCATGTAGATAAAGAAGTTTTCTAAATTTACTACAGATCGATTCACAGCTTCATTAAAGTCCCACGAAATTCACGCTGTAAATGGAAAACAACTTTTTCAAATCAAGAATTTCATCCAGGTAAAACAGAATCCTCACAACTGTCGATAAATCAGATTTATTACGGAGTTTTATGGGCTAGTCGGTAACATTTTCAACAATCAATAATGAAGTTTCCGATGTACCGCGGGAGAAAAAACGGTTTAAGGCCATGTGAAAGACGTTCAAGGCAATGTGAAATATGCTCGGTCGGTAAAAATCCCGTAACCAACTTTTCTCCTACACGGATTATATTACGAGCAAATAACGAGAAGCACTCTGTTCATTTTTCAACTAAACGGGAGGTGGTCCTCGTTATTTGCTCAAAATATCATCTGCGTGGAAGAAAAGTTGGTTAGAGGATTTTTACCGACCGAGCGTTTTTCATATTTTTTTGAATGTCTTTCACATTGCCTTAAGAAACTTTGAACTCTTAACATTATTCCATCAGGTGGCTGTACGATCTAAATCGCGTGAAAGAGAAGCGACTCAAAAAAGTCGTTGCGTATAATCCTCATAGATGGCCCGTGATTTCCTTGCAATGTTATAAACATGGTGAGAAAATAGGACCATGATCTAAAGAGCTCGCAGATTATTGAGCTTTTACACATTTCAATTGCCTATTGCACACTCCGGGTACAGGATTGGCTCACTGGCAAAAAGTCCTCTTTCTCCGTAATAGCATCACTTTCACCTCCATATTTAACATGGAGAGTAAGTGCTGCAAAATTTGAACCACTATTCAATAATTCGGCAGTACTACAACTCTATTTTTTATCCAGACTTGGTAGAGTCTCGGGACAAGTGCATTTGACATGTTGTTCCGATCACTTACTAAGTCTATATTTTCTCTTAATAAAACGATTCGCGGTGGTGGGGGTAAACATTTTATGACGTTTTGGCCAATTACGGAGCTTAGGATGAGTCGTTTGACGGCTTGAAAAACGAACTGGAGGCTAATTAATCGATGCTCTTTCGATTGAGCCTAGAATCAGCACGATTGGTTGCGTAATTTCTGAGAAAAAAAACTTTGCATAGGCTTAGGATTATGCTCGCTTCTAATACATTCAAGAATTTACCGTGTTGGTATATGCGCGTGCAGATGACATAAGCAAAGACCTCTTGATGCCCATCACAATTCATTTCCACTAAAGCCGGTCTCCGGCCACCAAAGCGACAAGTTTCTGATTGTTCACGACGTGACTATCAAACACATTCAAGAAATTGACGTATCTGTATATGCGCGTGCAGATGACACAAACAAAGGTAGCTATATCGTTGATGTGTCAGCTGTGAGAGTCGTAGTATCCGATCGTTGAGAAATAACGGAAAATGCGGAATGATATTCTTGGCGGAATTTTTTTTTTAAATAACTACAAAATTCTACTGAAAATAGAAATTGGTAGTATTTTATAATATCTTGTAGAAACTTGTATTTATTTGTAGAAATTTCTACAAAGTCCTACATTCTTTTACAAAGTTCTAGCATGAAAATCAGTACCCAGTAAAATTTTACAATCATCTGCATTTTTTTTTACAGGATTTAACAATAATTTACAAATTTTGAAAATTTGGGTCACGGCAAAATCTATAGAAACTAAAACTAAGCAATTTGTAGTAGAAAACTACAATTATCCATAAATATCTACAAACAATACTACTATTTCCGTGTGGTGAAACTATAGAATTCAAAGTGTAATTATGCATTTTATTTTTACACAAAACTACAGTTTTGTACGTGTAACATCAATATTTTTTTGTAGCATAATAATCTATTACATTTACGTTAATTAATGTCCATACTTTGTAGTTAAATATTACAAAATTGTACCGAGCAAATCTCCTTTATTTTAGGTGATATTTATGAAAAAATCTCAATGACCCCGCAAATCAATATGCATGAATAAATTCCTATAGTCTATCGTTAAATACAATCGAAAAGTCGACCTTGTTCGTAAAAATGTTTCGAAATTTTGGTTTCATTTGTATAGAGTTAAAAATTTCTTCATAAAACAATAACGTTCTTTGGGATCATACGATTATTATCTCTGTCCAAATACAATTAAATGTCTTTTTAGTTTTTCTGAAAATTTCAATTTGGGCAGAAATATAACAATAATTGATTTTTTTTAAACACATACAAAATACGATTCACATGTGTTTGTTTTATTATGTACAGTGGCCTGCAAAAGTTTCGGGCCACTCTATTTTTTATGCACATTGAACAGAAATATGGTGGTAGGAGAAAAACAAACGAGTAATGATAACACGTAATCACTTATATTTAGAAACAATAGGTTGTATACATTGATATCGATCTTAAATCATTAATTGTTCAATAATTTTTTATGACTGGCTGTACAAAAGTATAGGGCCGCGTACTTTTGGGTATGAAAAAAATAACAAAAAACTTGAAAAATAAGGAAGCATGTCTTGGTCTTCTCCACTCGACTCAATACTTTGTTGCCATGCCCTTAGCAGCGATGACTGCAGTGCACCGACGAGGCATAGACCCAATTTGATTTGATAGTTGTTTGATTCGTTCTTGTGGCAATTTTTCCCAAATTCGCAAATGGTTCCACAATTCCGTTTTCTTCGAATAATTTTTCATTCCAACACGATGCTTAAGGTTTTGCCACAGGTGTTCAATAGGATTTAAATCCGGTGACTGCGATGACCAGTCAAGAAGGCGGACTTTCCGGCTTTGAAGAAAATTTTTAACAAGACGCGAAGCGTGTTTCGGATCATTATTGTGTTGAAAAACCCAACCATGAGGCAAATTTTTCGTTGCAAATGGGAAAATATGATCTTGTAGTAGTCCCTGTACATTGAAGTGTCCATATTGCCATGAATTTCCACCAGCGGACCAACGCCATCATCAGAAAATGCTCCCCAAACTTTAATGTTTCCGCCACCTTGTTTTACGATAGGAATTTGGTACCTTCCATTATATCTGGTACCTGCTGGACGTCTTACATACTTCTGACCATCACTTACGAATAATTGAAATTTCGATTCATCGGAAAAAAGTACTTTCCGCCAATCTGATACCGTCCAGCGCTGATATTTTTTCGCAAAGTCCAATCTAGCCTTCTTATTCTTTTTGTTAATCAGTGGTTTTTTACACCAATACGTCCAATCAGCCCTGCAGCTTTGAGACGTCGAGATACCGTACTCCGACTAACATCAGCTAGATTTTCACTTCGCAATTCCCGGGAAACATCTGCAGCACTTTTTCGTGGATCTACAATGCACTTCCTTTTTATAATTTTGTCGACGCGGTTCAAAGTTTTTCGCGGTCTACCGCTCCGATTTTTGTCACACAGTGTGTTTGTTAATTTATATTTAGTAATAATACGATTAACGGTACTTTGGCCAATAGATAAAGTCTCCGCAACATCACGAGAACTTTTTCCTTCTGACGAAAGTTTTAACACGATTTCATGAAGTTGAATATTCGTGTGTTTTGGCATTGTGGCAGACAGGAGATTGATTTTCCATTGTAGGACATGTTTTGAAACTAATGAGAAAAAAAATGTAAACAAACCGTGCGTACGAAGCCGCTGCGATATAGTGGCCCGATACTTTTGCACACCGACCAAAATCATTCCACGTAGTACACGAAAAATACGCCATAATTAAATATAATATACGACGTTGTTACCTTCATTCTAACTCTCTTGAATATTCTGAACAATGAACGAGTGGAGAAATAAAATATTTTATCAATTAACTGGAAAAAATAGGATGGCCCGAAACTTTTGCACGCCACTGTATATCGTCCAATAAATTTCAATACAAAACGATAAATTTCCTTAGTATTCTACGACAATAAACCTGTGAAAAACATACGAATGTTCTTTTCAAGGTCTTCATAAAATGTTACAAGTTTCCATAAAAAAATAACTAAAAGTTACACATCTTTACGAGTTAAAACCGTTCTTATACTTAATTTGGACAGTTACCATAGCCTATTGTAGAAAAACATCAAATTCATTGAAAAGTAATGCAAATCTCACATTCGAATTTTTATCATATACTATTAATTTATAAAAATTCATAAGAAAATAAAAAAAAAGGGTTTCGACTTTATAAAACTTTAGTAAACCATACAAATTTGTCTATGAATCGGAAAAGATCTAAATCTAGAGACGCGGCAGCATCTTGACGCCAAGTATCAAAAAGATAGTTTTTAAACGGCAAAGGCAAGACGCGCAGTGTATCTTTACTCGAGATTGGGCGATTTCCCCTCATTTTTGAACTTTACATCGTCGCCATGGGAAGAACGTTCGACTTATCAAAAAAATGAAACTTCCGCAATATAATGTGGTCAGTGCCCTTCCGATGGTAAAATTTTTTTTTTGCTGCGACCCGCGGAAATACGTGAACTGGGAACCGTGCCGAACGGTGTCGCGAATTTATTTCGGAAATTTTCTTCCACAATATATATATATGTCTACTATCCGATCCCCCTACCCGAAATACAGTACAATAAGTCGTAGCATTAAATAGACATATATACTATTCAAACCCGGGCTAGGGGGGTCGCAGAGGGCGAAGCCCCCCGCGGGGGTCCGGGGGTGGAGCCCCCGCGGGGGGGGGGGGGCCTCCAAGGGAAGCAATTACAACTTTTTAATTTTTGAAACTAAACACACGTGCACACAACATAAAAGCACAGATCCACAACACAGGCACACAAACACGGAAAAAGCCACATGGGCATAAAAAATACACAAATGCATAGGCACAAATACAGACACAGATACATACACTCAAATACAGACCTACTCAATTAGACACAAATACAGACGCACTCACACACGTACACAGATACAGCCTCACAGCTACAGACACACTCACACACGTACACAGGTACAGCCTCACAGCTACAGAGTGTATGAGAGAGCGAGAGAGAGCGAGAGCGAGAGAGAGAGAGAGAGAGAGAGAGAGAGAGAGAGAGAGAGAGAGAGGGGGGGGGAGCGAGGGAGGGAGCGAGGGGAGGGAGGGGGGAGCGGCGAGAGGGGGAGAGAGGGGGGAGGGGGGAGAGAGAGAGGCGGAGACGGAGAGACAGAGAGAGTCAGAGAGACAGAGAGTCAGAGAGACAGAGAGAGAGAGAGAGAGAGAGAGAGAGAGAGAGAGAGAGAGAGCGAGAGTTTAGGGTTGTTTGGGTTTGTTTAGGGTTGTTTGGGGTTGTTTGGGTTTGTTTAGGGTTGTTTGGGGTTGTTTAAGGCTGTTTGGGTTTGTTTGGGTTCGAACCCAAACAAACCCAAACAAACCCAAACAACCCTAAACAACCCCAAACAAACCCAATCAACCCTAAACAACCCCAAACAAACCCAAACAACCCTAAACAACCCCAAACAAACCTAAACTCTCTCTCTCTCTCCCTCCTCTCTCTCTTTCTGCCCCTCCCTCCCCCCTCTCTCTCCCTCTCTCTCCCCCTCTCTCTTCCCACTTATATATATATTATGGGAATTGATTTCGGAATGCGTACATGCGATGCTACGTTGCAATAACCTACTGATGTTTTTTTTCTCATAACGAAAAAAATTGTTCGCGGTGGTGAAGTGGGAATACCATGACATTTTGACGAATTATCAGTGAAAACTAAATGTAGTGTAACCTTGATATCGTTTTGCGTGAAAACAGATAAAATTGATCCAGGATTTTTTTTTGTGAAAGAAAAATCGGTTTCGCAGAAAAAAAATTCAACACGATGCATCATTCAAAAATAACAATAACAGGGTTTTTTTGGAAAAAGGTGAACAGATTTTCTAAATTGAATTATTTTTCAGACAATTTTGCATTCCCAGACGATTATAGAGATTTTCTATTCCATTTTACTAATCAGTATTCGCTAAAATACTATATGCTTTTACCATTTTACTGTTTGTTCCACTCAGTTTCGTTATTCACAACTTCATCATTTTACTATTTTCACTATTTCTGGAGCAAAGTACTGTCGTCTTTCTCAAAAAAGGAGTGATATCCCTAGAAGAAACTTTTAAAAAGTAAAAAAAGAACGCCAAGTATTAAAATGTCGCGACCTTATTTATAAAATGATACTCTATAGTGTTATTATCACGTTAAAATAAAAACTATGCTTTTATTCACGACTTTTATTTCTTTTTTGTTACATACAAGAAGTTCCTTCACCTCAGAAAAAAACTACGCAAATAATGTTGTCCTTTATTTCCAAAAAGAAATGAAATCATTTTCATCAAACCAAGTACAGCAAATGATTTTACAAAAGCTGTAATTCTCATGCACACACAAAAAATACATGCGACTTCATAAATGCTCAAGGATTCTTTTTATTCTAAGTGGGGAGGAATGTTATGTTCAAATCACGGATGCTAAGAGCGACATCACACTGTACGGTGCTGCCCTCCTTTGTACGGGGCCGTTCCTATAACTAGTTCACCTTCCGTTTGTACGCCAGTTATGGTTAAGACCACGCCAACACCTGACTCGACCAAGTATACCTCGCTAATTAATTACGTGTAATTCATTAAATAAAATATTGTTATTAAGCAAAGAACGTGTGCAAATTACTTTCTCGACATTATCGCGAACACCACAATGAGCATAATAAGCCGCGAATGCAATGGTCAAAACAGCAATTATAGAAATGATTGTAACAACGGCAATAGCCCTTATAAAGAAAGTATAAACATCGGAAAAGAACAAAATAATCAAAATTACGATGAAAATGAAATTAGGTATTTTCAAAAATAAGCTAAGTAATAACTACATTACAAAATTTACTGCAGACGGATTTTCGGTGATTAAAACCGATGATTATATAATCGGCTTTGTAGAAAGATTTTCAAATGTGGTTATTCATCTGGCATATAACATCACACAATGTTTTTCTTTTTAAATAATGGTAACCCCCAACACAATCATTAATTACGGGTGTAAACCCTTAATTGATCATTTTAAACATAGTTGTCTGCACGATTTGTTTATTGTTAATATACAGTCGACTCTTCCATGTATCACGTTCTCATGTGTCAACCGTTCCTTCATGTCCTCTCCATCCGTTCCCATGAGTTAACCTCCACCCCCCACTCCGAAACGCGAAATATTTACTCTCCCGCTCGTTTGCATTCCCTCTCTTTATATAGGGACCATGCGTGAGCTATAGAGAGCAGGACCAGTGCCGATGTGCGCGCTCTCTCGTGTCTGAATGTGGAATTTGTGCGGTGCTATTTTGACTTTGAATGATAAGAATAAAGACAAATTTTACGATCAATAATGTTAAAAGTGAGCAATTGAGGTTTCCAGCTCGTGGTTAATGATCGTGCTGGGGGCTAAAATTATATAAAATTATGAACATAATTTTAATTCCTGATTAAAAATTTGCGGTAATTGAAATTATGTACATAATTTCAATTCTCGAATTAAAATTTGGGGTAATTAAAATTATCTACATAATTTTATAATTAAATTATCTACATAATCTTAATTCTATAACTAAAATTATCTACATAATTTTAATTCTCGAATTAAAAGTTGGGATAATTAAAATTATGTACATAATTTTAATTGTCGAATTAAAATTTGCAATAATTAAAATAATGTACACAATTTTAGATCTCGAATTAAGGTTTGACATAATTAAAATTATGTACATAATTTTAATTACATAATTTTAATTAATTCGAATTTTAATTCTAGAATTAAAATTATGTACATAATTTTAATTGGAGAAATAAAATTACGTACATAATTATAATGATGCCAAATTTTAATTCGAGAATTAAAATTTTGTACATAATTTTAATTACCCCAAATTTTAATTCAAACAAATTTTAAAATAAAATTTCTGTACATGATTTTTATTCAGGTATTAAAATTATGTGCACAGTTTTAAGGCGAGAAACCAGTTTACGAAGCCGAAATTTGGTGTTTTTCGTGAATTTTTTTAACAGGGAAAGAATAATCAGATTTTGTTTAAACTTGGAGGATATTTTATACGTGTTTTGAAGTACACTTTGTAATTCTTTCAAGTCTGTCCATAAACCCACTGGCCAACTCGGAAAGCGAGAAGGAGAGAAATTTGCTAATAATTACCGTTTAATTTTACATGTCCGTCCCACTCAATGCTCACCGAAAATCTGACGAAATTGACAGTCACACACGACACTCTCACCCCCTTTTTCCCTCTTTCTCTCGAATATTCGCGAAGATTTGCGACAGGCGCGTGATAAGCCAATTAGTCGCGGGCGTTAGACGGGGCCCCGAATTTTTACCGGGAATAATTATTTAGTTATACGTTACTTTCAACAACCCCTAGTCCAAATAATAAGTTCTTAACGACGATAAATAACAAGAGAAAGATATTGGGAAGATTTCAATAATTAATTTAACGGGATTATCTTCGATCATCGTAACCAGGGTCCGACGTCACCCAATATTGCGACTCCCCTGAAGTAATGACTCGAAAACGACGATGACCAATAGCGTCGTCCAACGATGATAATGTTCTCGAAGATTCCCGAATATTCCTCAGATTGATGTACTGTGTGAGTGTGTGTGTCGGTGTCTTGTAGGTAACCAATGCGTACGAGCCTCGCTCGAAGTACGCCGATGTTGCAAACGAAATTCGAAGTCTCTCTCTCTCTCTCCGACTCCCTTTACCATGTTGTTGTCTCTTTCCTCGTTACCGCTTTACTTTATTCCCTCCAATAATTCTCGCCGACCAATGAAAAATAAAATAAATATTCCGGGACGCAATTAATAATTAATTATTAAATGAATTTTTAATCCTTTTGTCTTAGATAGGTCGGTCCTACGAGGCTGTATCGTGATTGGAGCATCGAGCGGGAGAAGCAATAATGAGTTGCTTTAAATGACGATAAAAAATTATCGTTACAACATATATATATATATATTGGGTTGGCAACTAAGTTCTGACTCACTTCAGATACACAGATATATTTATAATTTTGTTCTTTATTTAAACATGTCAATCTACAATATAATCACCAGCTGTGTCTATGACTTGCGCCCATCGAATGGGCAAGGACTGTATGCCGCGCTCTCAAAACTTAGCGGGTTGCTGCTCGAAAAATTCCGAGATTGCGTTTTTGACATGGTCGAAGTCTCTGAAGCATTGATCACGCAGGAAAGTTTTAAGGCCTCGGAACAGGTGATAATCCGAAGGTGTCAAGTCCGGGGAATACGGCGGGTGTGGAACCGTGGTTCAACCAAACTCTTCCGGTAGCTGGCGGGTGATTGCAGCAACGTGGGGCCGAGCGTTGTCGTGCAATAAGTGCACCTTTGTCACTCTTCTCCTCTTTGCTCGCATTGCAGCAGCCAATTTGCGAAGCTGCTCGACATATACGTTAGCGGTCACCGTCTGTTGTTCAGGGAGTAGTTCATAATGTATCATTCCGCGTGCATCCCACCAGCAGCATAGCAAAACCTTTCGTCCGTGGGTCTCTGGTTTGGGCTGAGCTAGCGGTTCTATTTCACGCGGCAGCCAATAGGCCTTCCGTTCATTGTTTTCGTAGAGGATATAACTCTCGTCTTCAATCACTAAACTGCCAAGAAATTCCTTGCGTTTCGGCTGCAGGAGCAACGACTGGCAGATGGACACTCGGGCAGCCCGATTAGCATCGCTCAACTGATGGTAGCATTTGGGTGCTTCTTCAGCTCTTTTAATATGGCGTCGTCTTCCAATTCAATAGGTCGACCGGAGCGCTCTCGATCTTCCAGGTTCGCATCTCCGAAAGCGAAGCGACGGAATCAGCAGCTCACTGCCGATTGTGTTACGGTGGCCTCCCCGAGAGCAACGTTGATATTGGTGGTTGCCAGCCTTGTACTGCTGCCACGCCGAAACTCGTAATATATTACACCTCGAATAGCGCGCTCGTCCATGTTGAGAATTAGACCCCCGCAGACGTCCGCAGCCGGGCTTTTATACCCACCGTGCCAAAGCTTCTAGAACATTCTAGCAGTTGCCAGTTATGGAAACTTTCTATAATGTTTTAGAATAAAAAAGGGAGATTTAAGAAAAGTGAGTCAAGACTTGGTTGCCAACCCAATATATATATATATATATATATATATATATATATGTAACATTGATACTTAAAAATTTCATCACAGGAGGGCCAGATATTTAGATGCAATGAGACATATAAAATTGTTACAAGTCGGCGCAGTAACAATTACAGAACATTGTGATATCACCATCTGGTGTGATAGAAAACATTGCAAATATAGTAGTATTTGTTACATGAATGTTACAACTCTACCCTCGCGGTATCGCGGAAACGAGTTTTATTTTGAACAACGATAATTCGAGTTTTATGTTATAGAAAGACATGCAGTTGTCGAATGTTTCGTGAAATATTTTTTTCGCAGCCCTCTTTTCCTTTACCATAGGTGAAGGACCTTAAATATTGATCCTAGGAGAAAAAAAATAGGAACCAAAATTGTAAAGATTTTCATTCTCTACGAGTTTATTCCTGTTCAATAATGTAATAATTTACTTTCATCACTTTTTCTCCGTCTTAAGTCGAAAAATAAAAATTCGAGATAGCGGTCAATGCCATTACAAGATTCGGTCAAAAATATAAATGCAGACTACCAATCCCCCCCACGATTAGAAAAAGAAAATACCAGAATAAAAAAAATTTGAAGAAAAATGTACTTTCCGACTGAGCTAAATTGATTAAAGTTAAATAGAATTCTATAGGCGTGAGACAAGAAAAAATTTATTTGATTTAATGAGATCCTTGTTGAATCAACTAGATATTTTTGCTGAATGTAGGTTTACTGATTATTTTTTTAGGTAGGAATATAAGCCTGACGTGTGAAAGATTCGGGCCACTTATCAATTAACTTATAATTCAAACGAGGTTCGAAACTTTTAGACGCCACTGTATATATAAGATTCCGTAATCACCCGATGTTTTTCATAACCAGCAGCTCAGGAGGAAGAAATATTCACGCATGTATCATGTACGTCTTGTAGATTGGTATAATGTTCATCAGGAGTATATTATGCGTACTTTGGTCACGTAGTTCGCGTATACACGTGTTCTCTATCAACACTCGTTGGCATTCGTTCGTCCCGAGAATACGTGACGTGCAATATCTGTTCTTCACTTACGTCTCATCCAACTTGATATACAAATATTAAGATTCGCGGTAGGGCATCGAGACACGTACATTTTCGGCACATTTATTCTACCAGAAGACCCTCTGCCAAAATTCAACGCTAATGCAGAAAAAAAAGTACCGTTACAACAATACCACAAATACCCTTACAACAATACCACGTCGTAATAACTCTACCAGGAGCATATCCTACCAGAATATGTCTATCGTAAATAAATGTACCACGACGTCTCTACCACAAAAATGGATTATTTGATAACATCTCTACCATGTGATAACTCTACCACACTGGGATATAGTTTGGGAGAGATGTAGTTATGGTGGCAATTCAATATAATAGAGATGTCACTTGATAAAGATGTTAAAGGGCAGAAATGTTATCAAATAGTGAATTTATTATTTATTATTTACCAAAATTTATTATTTGTTAACATTTCTACCACTCGTACTCGTGTGAAATGTACCATAAGTTTTCTTCTCATGCGACAACTTAACGTGCGATGGAATTCATTGCTTTCCGCACTTGCAGCATAAATTACTATTTCGATTCCGCAGACAGCAAAAAAAAAATCTGATGATCCGATCTCACTAAATCTGTATTAATAAAGGTATTATTTTGTAAAAAATGCCTTTTCTTATCGCAATACGAGACCGATTTATGATTAATAAAAGTGATTTAATTTCATTGAACTTTTTATATACAAAAAGTAAGTGAAATTTCAAAGTTATTACTCGTCCTTTTGTTATTTTCCAACGTATCTGAATTCTCCAACGTAGAGCGATATCTAATTATATGTTGTTTCCAAATTATTTCATTTCTTTTCTATTCAGATTCTGTGTTCGGCCGATTTGCTGTCAAGGTTTTTTTATGAACCCCGTTTTTTGTGGTGGTTCATTTTTAACTTGTACATCCGACCCTTATGCACCATCAAAACGACTGGAATCTTTTAATTGTATCATTCTATAGTTCAAGTTTACTTGTAAGAAAATAGGAAATGAAAATATTACATCTAAATGTAATGTCTAAATCAAAATACCTATATTCTTCGGCCTTTTACTCTGTTCAGGTATACTTAAATAGCAGAAAAAAACGAAAATTGGTATGAAATTAAAAATGATAAGAATCAATATTTATTAAAGAGTTCGCTGAAAATTCATTAATGACGAGAAACGTATAAATGAAGCGCCATTTTTTAGAATACATCTCAGAAAACAATTTATAACATAAACAATTAAAGTTTTTTAAATATAATTATATTATGATTTTTTCGTTCATTGATAATGGATAGCTCGCCTACAGAACAAGCGATAAGGGGAAACTAGAAACTTCGTTCGAATGATAAAAATTATACACCAGTACTCTACTAAAAAACGTTAAAAAATAGAAACGCACACAAACTAATTCCCAATAATGTACTAATTATCGCATCATTTTGTAATTTAAAAAATACCAAATTATGTAATTCCATGTACGTTGTAGGTAAGATAATATTTATACATGTTTCCTTTTTATGATTTTGTGCAAAGGAAAAAATATGATTGTTATTTAATGAACAAATGTCAATAGAATTATACATTTTTTAAAGTTCCTGCATATACCCTTCCGGGTTTTCACGAGCTTTTTTATTTTTTCCCCAACTTCAATTCATTTACAAGTTCTTGGGAGACCCCCAAGAGTGTTGCTCACCACTACTCTGCTTCAATACTCTATTGCGTCGCATTTGCACGAAGGCCAAGGTAAACTGTGCAAAACCCAACCGAAACAGGCGGTTATTTACTCAGTTTCAATTGGTTAACACTATTAGAAACTCAGATAAATTGCCCCCGCTCAGCAATTGATATGCGAACCAGTCCATCACCAGTGCATTGTTAAGCAGTCACTCATCCAAGTATTAGCTTCACTTGAAGCTTCTTAACTTCGGAGATTGACAAAACCACACACCGAACACCCACCCACAGCTGTTGATGCATATAATTATTCTAGTTTTACATAATGAATATAGTAAATTAATCACAATACTGTTACTCCTTAAAAAGTTGTGTGATTGGTAACAATCGGTAATTGATAAAATCGAATACATAGTGAGCATTAACATTTATTATGCCTAACATCGAAAATCGTATATCATATCAAAATACTATTAAATTATCATAAATTGATTCGACGACAATTAATAAAAATTTCCGGCAATCATGTGCTAATCATGGCCGTTGCCCCAAGAACATTTTTGAATAAAATTTTAACTTAAGCTACGCTGTTTTTGAACCAAATTTTGAATAACAATGTTGTTGGAGCAACTCTCGAAATACGATGATTTCGAATCAAATCCTGAGATACGTCATTTTTAATCAAAATTCTGAGATATGATGTTATTGAACTAAATTTTAAGATAAAATGTTGTTGAACCAAATTTTGAGATGCGATGTCGTTCTTCTCAGCCATTGACATCATGTTTATTCATCAGCGAACAAGATGGTCCAGCGTCAACTTCAAAAGTATAACATAACGATGATTGACATATGATAATAGATTTGAAATGGTTCAAATTTCACAATAAATATTTTAAAACAATGTTAGGGTAGTAGTATCGCCAAAGCGTTTTCCTATAGTTTTTTTTTAATTCAGAAAGCATATTCAGGGCAATATTATGTGGATATGTGCAAAATTTGGAACTGATTCACTGTTCCAGATTTTAGATATTTCCTATCAAAGATTCCACAGTTTTACATGCATTTCTTAGGGGAAGCATTTCAAAATTTCACATTTTTTACGATAACCCCGGCAGTTTTTTATAGATTTTTTTTTGTTGAGATTGCTCGATTATGTAGGAATATATGACGAAGTTTCACAAAAAAAAATTATGATTTTGACCATTCAGGTTCGGATATATAGCGATATAAATTT
Organism: Rhimphoctona megacephalus; assembly: GCA_963989365.1. Taxonomy (NCBI): domain Eukaryota; kingdom Metazoa; phylum Arthropoda; class Insecta; order Hymenoptera; family Ichneumonidae; genus Rhimphoctona; species Rhimphoctona megacephalus. The sequence continues at coordinate 26,221,602 of OZ022420.1, forward strand.
ACGGTTTATATGCTATGATATTAAATATGGGATACGCGTTTATTTCTGAAACTCTAAACTTTATATTAGACATTTTCCCCGAAAGTTTATATCTTTCAATATTCGCATGAGATATAATAACTAACATTATTTGATTATTCCGCAAGTTATATTCAAGCTTTCAAATATTGATCGAAGAGTTAACTTTTGAACATGGCGGTGGCGAGACGTTAAGAATTAATCAGATTCCAAACCATTCAGTTGACTGTAAAAGTAAATAATTAACTAGAGAATGTTAGATTCCAAAAAATAACTAATAAAAAATTCTAGCGAAAAAAAATTGTAGTTCTGCGAAAAATTATCGGATGATAAAACGAATATTTATTTTAATTTAAAATACTTGAAAATACAAAAATCTGCGTTTCGTAGTGACAAAAACCTAGCCACTTGAATGATTTTTTCATGTTTTCTCGATAATTCGAAAATTTGACCAGCTATAACAGTTAAATGGTCGTTCTGAACTAATTGCTTATGAGGATTATTTTTGTAGGAAATTTGATTCTCTATGAATACATGTTTGCGAGATTTCTGTGCAATTTTTTTCTTCTGAGTTGTAATCCAATATTTACAGACCCTATAATTTTCCTGTGTTATTCTTATGGAAAATCTTAAAATGCAAAAACGCTTATCCAAATAATTATATTTTGAGCTCTCTTTCTAGGGTGCTTCTTTTTTTTACCAAATTCAACTTTTTTGGTTGTTGTAGTCGAACGTATATACATACAAGTATTAAAAAATGGTGGATCAAGTTAGTGAATGACTGCCCAATATTTCTGTTCTTAGTTTAGAAAATGTTCACTCCAGAGATGATATTAAAAATACATGTTTTAACAAGAAGCGTAACGTTTTTGCCACTATTATCGAAACGTTGGTAAATATCACATTTTTCAAAAAGAAGTGATATCAGCGGAAAAATCCTTTGAAAAAGTAAAAAAGAACGCAAAGTATTAAAAAATCGTAACCTTAGTTATAAATTGACCACCCTACATTATTGTAGAAATATAGTTTTCATTTCTTTTACGTTATATGCAAAAAGTTACTTTACCTCGAAAAAAACCTACTAAAAAATGTTTGTCGTTGAATTAAAAAAAAAAATTCCACAACTTTCATTTCTTTTTCGTTATATTTAAAAAGTTACTTCAACTTGAAAAAACCCTACTCCAAAATTTCTGTCCTAAACTTAAAAAAAAAATGAAACAATCATTTTAATATAGCCAAGAATGATGAATGAAATATTACGAATTACGAAATGCTACAGGAAATCACGTACACTGAATTGTACCAGCTGAAAGGTTTTGTCACCTCAAGTTTTTCCGAAGAAAATCCTACAAATATCAAGAAATTACTGTTATGATCTTATGCTAGCTAAGGACGATGAACGTACAACACAATGCCACTAGAAATGACACAAACAAAAATGACATAGAAAAGCGTACGTACACGTATAAGTGCACATGCACACCCGTATTTACACGTACGTACCGCACAAACTCACTGCAAGGACTATACAAAAATTTAGCGTGCATGGTTTTAAAAAATAAGCTCAGGAAGACACAGTCGGTCGAATCTAGTATCCATATCAGTGATCAATTTGTTCTTTCATCGATGATAAAAGAAGCCCCATTTCCAGATAGAATAGGAGAGTCTCTGTTAAGAAAAAGATGTAGAGGCAGCATCTATTTTGATTTATTTTGTTTGTAATGGCACCCCTAAAACTCTACCAAAAAAGCCCGTGTGTCGAATGTCTTTGTGACCACACTCTACCAAAGAAATTTTCACCAACAGAAAATCTCTCACTCCTCATACCTACTACCACAATTTTTTTTTACTTGTGCTAGTATTTGCAGTAGTAGAGTTTTTCTGTTGGTAGAGTATGACTATAGTAGTAAAAAGTGTTCTGTAGTAAGAAAGACAGAGCCCCACAAAAATTTTCCAATAAAATCATAATCTCTTAAGTGATGCCAGCAATTCAAACCTGGTCAAAAATTAAGTTTAACCTGCACAAAAACTCATTAACTAAATTAAAACCATAAAATCATTAATAGCCAAATACATTAAAATCTATTAATCTCCAATAAAAAATCATTCAATTAATTAAAAATATAGTTATTCAACAGCACAGTTTTTCTACCCAAACAAAAATAAGAATAAAAAATCAATATCAAAAAATAATTCCGATACAAAGAAAATTTCATACGAAATATTACATTGAGAAAAAATTTCGGCTTAATTACTATGTTCATTATGTAAATTAAGCAATAAAACTCGTCAAGTATTTGGGCCAAATTTTTTTTTTTTATCCAACTATTTTTCTTATTTGAAATTTTTTTCGTATGACATTTCTTTTTCATCCAACAAAATGGATTTAATTCGATGAACATATTTTTTTCTCAGTGTGAGTACTGAAATAGACTTAAAACCTAACTGGTTTCGCAGCTTTTAGCGAGTAAGCAGTGCCGCTTAAAATCCTGAGTTGGCGCAAAGTACAAGAGAGAGAAAGAGAAAGTAGATCCATTAGCAGGAAAGATAGCGGTGCCTCTCTCTTGAGATGAACCTTATCCGTAGAATCCTTCGGGTTTATATAGCGGAGTTTCTGAGATTCCCGATATAAAGTTCCCACTCTCGTATTGGAGAGATATGCAAGGAACGCGCACGAACATTCGCTGAGAGGCCTCGCAATATTTTTGTTATATACATATGAGGAATTCCACGCCATTTCGCACAGCTGAGACACCACCATATTTGATATTCCTGAAAATTTCTTGTCAATAAAATAGTAGCCCATAAGAGGAATGTCCACACCAATCTTTATGTTTTTATCTCACGCTCTTTCAGAGTGACAGTTATAAAAAAATTGATTTTGGAATTTTAGAAATATTAATTATCATTGCCAATGTTTGTTTTTTTCATCTGAAGTAAAACGGTATTTTATGAAAATCATTATCATTTTTAATTCTTTCTAAAAAATTCTCTAAAGCAGTATGATCAATTATTTGATTTTTAACACGGGTCCAATATAGGCGATTCAATCATTTTTAACCCTTAGAGTGCACACTATATTTACTCCCGTATCGCGTATCACTGATTCCATTGGATTGGTTTAGGTATGTAAGTTTACCGATGGAAGAGGATTCGTATTAGGGATAATGAACTGCCGCAGCAGGAAGTGACAACAAAACCTGTGATGACGGCATCGTTTTTCGAAGCGCTGCCGGGGGCGGGTTGAAATTCCGAACTTTAAAAATCAGAACGCTCAAAATTCCAAATTTATTTATCTAGAACACAATACTCCTGGAAATCTACAATTCCAAAATTTTGTAAACAGAATTATTGTATAACCGAAAATAAAAGTCCACTACGAAATTAAATGAGAATAATCATGGATCCGACCGATAAAACGTCAACATGAAAACATAGCACGTAAAACATGTATCAACTTCTCATAATCAGAGAGTCCATAGTTCCGAAAAAATGTAAAGTTATATATTCAAGATCCTGAATGGCGAAAGTTTCTACAGAGGAAAATTCCGAAAATAGAAATATCCGATAGGTGTAAACATCCTGATATTATATGTTTACAATAGAACGTGAAAGATGATCAATATTCAGAAAAAATTCTACCGAGAAAGATCAAAATTCCGAAAGAATAGTACTCTGAAAGATTAAAACTCCGAAAAAATTTTCCCCGAAGATCGAAACTCCGAAAATCCATGCGATACAGCAGTGGTGCTGCCATCTAAACGCATCAGGCTTACATGCTATCTGCTTTATGTATGAGTTTTCGGAATTTTGATCGTTCTGAACGTTCTATATCGGAATCTTACACTATCTAAACTTGAGTTTTCGCAAACTAGATGATCGAAAATATGATTTTTGGATTCCGAAACTTTCGGGAACCTGACGAATCTCTTATTAGCTTTTATTATATTTAAACTTTCTGATATAGTTCGTTTTCTAGAATAAAAATTTCGGTAATTTGTGGCATGTTTAATATTACATATTCGAAGTTTTGTGAGTCGAATTACTGGTCATTCAAATAAAGCGTTGATCTCAATCATACGATTTCTGAAAATTATCTCGTATAACAAATCACATTTGTATCCTTTTCCTATCGCTACTCGTACCATTCTACATCATTTACAGTCAACTGTGTAGACTTTCGCTGGCATGATCCTTACGAAGCTTTCAGTTTCGGAACATTAAAATTAGGAATTTTAAGCCGTCGGAGCATTTAAAGTTCGGAATTTCAAACCGACCCCGCGCTGCCACAAAGTGCTGCGAGCAGTTCGAAGTGCTCACAGCACTGGCAGCAGGTTTTCGAATACGGCCTCAGTGAGGCCTGCGACAGCTGTTTTGTGTGTGCTCACTCATGTTTTTATAGGTTATGCTGGCGTTAACGAAAAATGGCGATAAACTGCAAAAAAAAATACTAGTACGTCACTAAGTTGTCGATAGAAAGAACGATTCGTCCGTGCTCATTTCTACAAGCATCGCACCAACGTTGCGAAAAATAAAATGAAATAAAAAATGTTCTCATTATTTGCATTTGAGTATAACAAATTTCAAATCACCGCACTGTTTTTTGACTGCTTGTGCTATAGCCGTAGTTGCGGCGCTGCCACATTTTAATAGGATATTTCACTTAGCCTGACTTTTTCGGAAAATAGTTGTTTATTTTTGATGATTTCTCGTTAAATAATTCGGTTACCTATCTATTTTTTCGTTAATACTATTCTATATGCTGTACTCGATACAGTACTCGTTTTTTAAATAATTTTCGTTATTTTTACGGGTGATATAAGCCAAAAAGTACGAGGGTACTTACCCCATACAACTAATGCAATGGAGTTATATTTTTTTTTAACTTTAACAAGTAATTTGTCTAAAATAAAGGAGGTAACCTGCGTTCTTCTTTCGCCTGTACATTCGCCAGTATATTCGGGAAATATACTTTAATAAATATTAAAATTTTTACGAAGATCTAATCACCTCGAAATTTTTTAGCAACAATCTTAATCACCTGATTTCGTTTTCTATGATATACTTCTGTACATGTAACGGTTATAATGAGTTCATGTTTCGTTCCATATGAACTCTGCTATATTCAAATTTCCTATATCGGCCAAAATCGTAGAACGAAAAACGAAATGCGCGAATTGAATAATTCCCATAAATTTCGATGGATTTGAATGTATCTGAAGTTTTTTTGCGAATCTGAACTGAAAATTTGCAAATAAAAAATACCGGATTGAATATGGTGAACCAAAGTGTAAACAAAATTAAAATTTAGATTCGAATTCAGCGGAGATTTATAAAATAAAATCGCAAACATTATTGGATAATTACATCGTCCATTTGGTTTACTATGCTGCGGTAACTTCACTCCCGCGGCGAAAATTCATGAATCAAAATCTTAAAAGCTTTTAGAAAATTTGCCTCTTTAAAAACTTAATTCTCCGCACTCTGTTTGCTCCACTATGGCACTATTTATAATATCTGGCAGCATAAATGTCACCATACCACCGCGAATACAATGTCACTAATAGTTTAATTCACGAATAGTTTTCAAATATCTATTTCAGGAACAGCGCAGCCAACTGAATGCAAAGAGTTTTATTTTCCAATAGTTTTTAAGATTTTTTATCTCTTGAATCTCTGTTGTGACAGTCAAGTCATTATAGCGCAGCCACAATAATGCAAAGCGTAAAATGCTCTTCCATACAATTAATCTAATCACAGATTATCTTTAAAAGTATATCAATATTTGTGCTCACATCATCGGCTCCAATGTAGCTTTTGAATGACGGTCGCGAGTTACTATTTTCCACATTGAATTGGTTTCGCAAATTATGGATGTTTTGCACACACTCTTTTTCAATTGTCGTCTTCCGAATATTTTTAAGAGCGTCCACTACTTTTTTCGGAGCCGCCGTTCTCAAATTTCTATTGTGATAATTCGGGGATTTCACAGCATACAGGCATGGCTCTTCTCTGTACGCTTCGATTAGAATCACAATCTCTTCTTCCGACCACTTTGAAGAATTTTCCATTTTTATAAAAAAATATTTTTTTACACTTTGCACAGCTAATTCAAACAGAAGAATAGTAGCTGTGGAATTGTGAAATAATGTTCCAAGAAGTGTTCATATAAATTCAAACCTTGTAATTAACCTTTTATACTTATAAAATTATTAGATTACTTAAAACGTACAGTAGTACTGAAAAGATACAACGCATAAAAGAACCATGACCAAATAAAAAATAAATTTAAAAAGAAATCGTAAAAAAAAATTGTTTAAAAGATGTTATACCGAAGTAATCATTTCAATCGAAATAAAATGCACTAAAAGTTTTCAAATTGAATAAAAAATACGAATAAAATAAAATTTTCGGAGCAAAAGATCGTAATAGAGTGAACGTGGAATAGAAAAAAAATTGTTTGGAAACAAAAATTCGGATCGATAAATATTTCATAAAAAATGACACCGAAAAAACACTCCAATAAGTATCGAAATGCACTAACAGTTTTCAAATAAAAAAAAAAAAAATAAAATCAAACGATATTTCGAAACGAAAAAAGTATGCGCACAAAATTTCAAGGGCAAAAGTTCGATTAAAAAAAAGCATTTTAACCAAAGTACGACGCGAGTTTTTGATAACGTTTATTGATCATGAATATTATATCATGAGTAATTGGGGGAAAAAAATAGTGAAGTACTTATGAAATTCTTTATCTCAAATCAAATATATTTTGCCCAAATTTGTTTCGCATCACTTGATTCCGTTTTCGGTTTGTTTCATTCTGATTATTTTTTTCATTTCAAAACTTCTCGTACATTTTATTTCTATTAAAATATTACTTCATGTACTTATTCTCTTTCTGAATTTGCGAAACAAACAAATTTATGTTAATAAAGAAACTGGCTAAAAAAATTTGGATGGAAAAAAAGTTTCGACCCAAGTACCTAGCGAGGTTATGATAACGTTTATTAATAATCCATAGTACGTTGTGTACGTTTAGCAATAAAACATGAGCGAAATGCTTTTAACCAATTTTTATTTCTAATAAAAATTATTTTTGTTTAAAGCCATATAGAATATCGATTGAGGTGCTATAAGTGCGAGAGATACAGCTTCCAATTTTTCTTACAAACAACATATATTTAGAAAAATATAGAAAACCACAGAGTGGTTCTCGTTATTTAATCCAAATATAATCGATGTGGAAGAAAAGTAAAAAAAATAGTGCATAGTAAAACAACGGTTCGCGGGGTTTTTACCGTCCGAAAATGGCATAAACCATTCGGTCGGTAAAAAAAGTATATTCAAATGAAATGACACTTGACTCCCGCACTATCATTCCAACTTAACATCAAAACTGATGTGACGAGGCTGGTCACCATTAATAAAAATGACACTTAATTCTCGCACTATCACTATAATCTACCAACCAAAAGTCACCACTGTTCCTCTAACAAAAAGACAAAACTCATTCGAAAAAAAAAAATTGTTCAAAAAAACGTAAGCATCAAAAATGTGTGTGAAAAAAGTCACACTTTTTTAATGCAACAAAAAAATAAAATATTCATATTTTCAATAAACACTAAGCTACAGAGCTCTAATTAGTCACGATCGAACGAAAAAAAAAAGAAAAAAATATGTGAACCCCGATAACACACTCTCCACAATGCTGTAAGTAATTAAATATTACGGAAACAATTTTCAAAAGTTTTTGAAAACAGTTGGGATCTGCGGTCTTTCCTGTAAAAGAGTCTTGTAGCGATCTCGTCTTTGACAGGTATATCTATATATAAATGGACTTGTCTTGAGTCGCTACCGCGACGCTTAACTACAAGCTGGGTTTTTTCCAAATTCGTATGGTAAAGCAAAAAAAAAGACTAATCGTTTAGAAATGTGCCGCTTTCTACACGCTGTACCTCAATCTAAAATAAAATTTTTGGGGCAGGTCAAGGGTATTACTAATGTATTTTATGTATCTAAGGAGAATCGAGGAAATTAAATTTTTCTGTTACTCAAAAAAAACAAGACGTTTTTTATTTTTTGAATATAATTGAAATTTTCTACGTAAATAAATAGGTTTCATATTAATTTCCTTTTTCCTTTCGCTGAAATGAATAAAACATTTCGAACAAGCTTCCCGAAAGCAATTGAATTAAGCAGTCGTAAGAATCAACGGTGCCATTTTGCAATCTGACCTTTTTTTCTCGTTCAATTTGTTTCAGGTGAGTCGACGGTGCCGAGAATCTACACACTCACGTATGCCGATTTTGCGAAGGTCATCGTTATTTTTTCTATGCTTCCGTGACCTCAAACAAGGCTTGCTGTAATGATGCAACAACAGGCCCAAGCTGATAACCATCCCATAGAAATCGCTAGCGTCGACGAAAAACGGAAAAAACGTAACGGCGTCCAAGCGAGAATGATTCTCGACAAGCTATACCGGATGTAATGGGCTAGAATGCCAGTGCAGAAGGCACCACATGGTTGTCTATTTTTTTACTAGATAACTTTCGAGCCTTTCCTTTTCAAACAATATACACATTTTTTGACATCTACGAGTAAAATAACTTGCATACCGCAATTTTTCATGTATGCAAAAATTATTTTATCAATTCCTATCTTTCCTCGAATTGTAGTCTTGTGACGAAAGCATATGCAGAATTTTTTATCCTGCCCAAGCTGACGAATAAAATGCTTTCGGTCGATTCACCACGGATTTTCAAAACCTCCAGTGTTACAATGCCTATGGATTTAAGTTTATGCGTACATACGAACCGCGAAACGATAAGTCCAGCGATCCATATACTTATGCGAATTACAGTTTATGCACTATCCTGAGAAAACGCCTTGCCGTTTCTTTGTCACAGCAACAACTAATTTATTTCCTTGTCGAGAGAGAGACTCTCGTGACCAAGCGGGGGAGGATATTCGCTATCTATTTTCGTTCCCTCTTCTTAAGAGTCGCAAGAGAATAGTAGTCGATAGATCCAACGTACTGATAACGGACCCAAAGGCTTAAGGAGGTTGTATCGATATTTATATGACATCATACGAAAAATACATTATATTTGATTATTCCAAGTTAATGTATTGAAATTTGGCGTGAATTTTCTTGAATAGCATTTATTTATGTGTAAAAAATTTGGAGAGGTCTCACCGTCTGGTAATCGAGATATTCATTGTTGAAAATGACAAGTTTAACATGGGCTCTTATGGAAGCTTTCAAAAAATTGCGAACTTCAACAATAAATATCTCAATTTTAAGACGATGAATCATCGGCATATTCCGCCAGAAGTTTAATACTGTCCTAAGCTTTCTATTTACAAAATTGTATTGTGTAAAGTTGGAAAATAATGTTTACATGAGAAACGATATAACCTCCTTAAGAGACGCTGACAAGTTTATATACAGCCACGTCCAATTGAAACGCCACACTTGGTTTTATCTCCATTTCGGACGCAGATTGACCAATTCTAAAAGAGCTAAACAGTCATGTTTAGCAAATTTTATCAGCTTTCGAATGAGCCTAGTCTCATTTCGATCGGATGCGAACTGACAAATTTGCAGCGGAGTTTGTGAATAAGAGCAAAATGCATCGTCGTGATGATGTCGAAAACTCGATATTTGGAAAAAATTGGCACACTTAGCGATATTGCATCAGAAAGATTATCCTTTGCCATGAAAAAAACCATCCTGCTTTTTTTGTGCGACAATTCTAGGTCGAGTTATACGCCCTTAACGGGACAGACCTAGTTGGAACGTCAAAAAAAAGGCCTTTTTTCCGATTTTTTTTTGGTCAAACGATAAAATAATTCACAACAAAAGTTCTTCCGTTTAAAAGATACATATGTAATGTATATGTTGCAATTTTTTCAACGCAATACATATCGAAATAAGCTGGTGACCGTCAATTGCCGAGGACGCTGCAAAAAAAAACACGGTTTGCGGTGATCAAGCTCACGCTGCAACGGCTCATCTGAAACAAAAAAAACGGAGGGGATTTTTAGTTAATGATATAATGCTCCAGTTGAACGAAGGGTTTTGAAAAATTTCCATTTTTCACAAAACGGCGGCCGTTAAAAGTCAAAAGTGTTTTTTTGACCAAAATATCAGTTCCATTTTTTGCTATTAAAAATAAAAATAATTATCCAAAAAAAAAAATCCTTCGTTCATATGGAGGACTACCATGTATAGAAGAAGTGATATAAATTTCAACCCGATCGGTAAAGCCGTTCTCGAGCTACAGTGATCACCGACTTCAAAAACATGGTTTCGAGAAAAACGCACTTCAAGTCCGCTACCTGCTTACCTATGGCTCAGACACGACGTGCTACAAAGTCTTGTATTTCGGCGAATAATGGTCCGATTTACATTTACCTGGGCGGAAAATGTTCGTAAGAGATTCTACTTTTTGAAAATGAAATAAAAAAAAATCGATTTTTCGAAAATTCTAACTAGGTCTGTCCCGTTAAAGGAAAAACCGTCTTTCGGTGATATTTCGGGAACTATTCGGTCGATTCCGGTCAGATTTAGCAGAACATCATGAACAGTGATTCCTCATGACCTGATGAGCTCACCTCCTTCAGGATATACTTCTGAAATACAGATCTCGTAGCCCCCGCAGTGCACTGAAATATTCTGATCGGTTTTTACAGTGAATCCTATCGAATTCAGCTTCGCAACTTATCGCAACTTAAAGTTGACATCTCAACGAAAAAAATGCACCAGGAATCATCCCGGAAAGCCTGCGGGAAGAGGTCGACTTCGCGTTAAAAAAAAAACACATCGATTTTGTGATTGGCGGGTTGAATCATTGGGCGGCATTAGTCAATCATTAAACGAAATATTTAAATAAATAAATAAATAAATGATTAAAAAAAAATTAATAAATTGAAACACATTGAATTCTCGATTCAAACCTTTTTTTAAAGAGTCATTGATTATTTAATGATTATTAATTAATTAATTAACTGATTAACCTACTAATTTGTTAATTAACGAATAAAATCATTTAAAAAAATAATAAATGCCAGTAGCTGGATAACCGCCGGTTATTAACATTAAAATTATAAACTATAATACTGATTATGGAAATTGTTTCTATTAGCAATTAACCATTAAAATTCAATGAAAGTTATTTCCATTGATTATTACATTTTTTTTAAATAGAAATAATTTTTATTACGGATTAAAAATTATTTTTAAAAAATCAATTTTTTTTCAAGTCTCTTGTTGAAATAATGATTATTACTCAATAATTGTATAAAATAAGTAATTGATTAATTAATTAATTAGTTATTTATTTATTACCGTCCTAGCTTGTTTGGACGCTCGAATCGGTGGCCACGATGGTGCGAGGTGAGCGAAAGCGCCTTCAGAAACATATTCTGAAGGAGGCGAGTCCGTCAGGTCATGAGGAATCATTGTTCATGATGTCCTACGAAATCTAACCGGAATCGACCGAATAGTTCCCGAGATACGGCCGAAAAACGGTTTTTCCTTTAAGAGCGTATAGCTCGACCTAGAATTGTTGCACAAAAAAGCAGTATAGTTTTTTTCATTGCAAGGGATAATCTTTCTGATGCAATATCGCTAAGTATACCAATTTTTTTCCAAACATCGAGTTTTCGACATCATCGCGACGATGCGTTTCGCACTTTTTCACAAACTCCGCTGCAAATTTGTCAGTTCGCGTTCGATCGAAATGAGACTAGGCTCATTCGAAAGTTGACAAAATTTGCTAAACATGACTGTTTTGCTGTTTTCGAATTGGTCTCATCTGCGTCCGAAATGGAGATAAAACCAAGTGTTCATTTCAATTGGACGTGACTGTATATATATATGGGGCATTCCACGCCAAACCGACCTATGTCAGACCCTTCCATTCTTTGATTTGGCTGAAAATATTACGTATTGTATAACCCATCGAAAGAAGCTCTCTTGATTTTTTTCAGATTTTTTTGTTCAAATCTTCAAAATTTGTCCAAAAATTGTGAGATATGATTTTTTTTTCAAAATTCGATGTTTTTTCTTCAAATAACTGTAACTCTCTGAAAAATCGACCCAATGGAACTTTTTTTTTATAGAAAGGTTGGTTTTTCACCGTACTATTAGAAAAAAAAATATGACAGAATTAATCATATTCGTATTCCCTATTTTTTCTCAATTTAAAGCAATTTAAAGCAAAAAACATTGGTTTTAAAATGTTTGCCCATTTTTATTTTTTTCAAAAAATTCACAGAAAAACTTTAACCAATTAAATGATTTTTGAGACTAGTTTCATCGTGGGCAGATTTTTCCTTATATTTTTTTTCTTATTTTGAAAAGAAGTTTCATTTTTTTTCCAGTCAATTTGGATCAAAATGACCATTTTTTTGAAATGTAGGTTTTTACCAGACTTTTGGGAAAAAATACGAAATAATGATTGAAAATTGTCCCCTATATTTTTTTCAATGCTTAAGCAAAAAGTCATTAAATTTAAGATGTTGGACACTTTTGATTTATTTCAACAAACTCGCAAAAAAAACCTTGACCAATTAAATAATTTTTGAGACCAGTCCCATCGTGGAGAGATATTTTTTCATATTTCTTTTCTTAGATTCAAACAAATTTTCATTTTTTTTTAGTCAATTTGTACCAAATAGGACTTCCTTTATATTAGAAATGTTGGTGTGAAACAAAATATAAAAAAATAGTTCAATTTGATCCAAATTGGCTGAAAAAAAAAATGAAATTTTTTTTCAAAATAAGAAAAAAAATATAAGGTAAAATCTGCCCACGATGAGACTGGTCTCAAAAATTATATAATTAGTCAAAGTTTTATTATGAATTTTTTGAAAAAAATTCTTATCTTAAAACCACATCTTGAACCAACCATCTTAAACCATCTTAACATCTTGAAACCAATGTTTTTTTTGCTTTAAATTGAGAAAAAATACGGAATACAAATATTAATTATTCTTTCGTATTTTTTTCTAACAGTACGGTGAAAAACCAACTTAAAAAAAAAAAATCGATTTGGTCGATTTTTGAGAGGGTTACAGTCCTTTGAAGAAAAAAAACATCGAATTTTGAAAAAAATCATATCTCACAAGTATATGAACAAAAAAAATTTGGAAAAAATCAAAATAGCTTCTTTCAATGGGTCATACAACATATAAAATTTTTAGCCAAATCAAAGAATGGAAGGGTCTGACGTAGGTCGATTTGGCATGGAATGCCCCATATATATCATGTTCACTTCAAACGCAACAATTGATTTTTTACCGTTCTCGGATACAAGTTGCCCGACTCAAAAACTGCAAAGTCGTAAGTTGTAGCAAATGTTATCAGAAACCTAGTCTTGTTTCGATTGAATGCGAACTGATCGATTGGTAACCGAGTTGGTGAAAAGGTGCAAAATGCAACGTTGCCAGGTTATCAAAAATTTAATGTTTCGAAAAAATAGGCATGATTAACGATACGACATTGCAAAGAGTATCCAATACTATGAAAAATCAATCCCCTTAATTTTTGTGCGATAATCCTAGATCGAGTTACACCCCCTTGGAACAAAAAAAACTTTTTCTATGATAGCTCAGGACTTTATCGAGCGATTATGGCCGGATTTCGCGAGACATTATTTTTCATCATCCCTTACAACCTGCTTAGCTCGTCTCTTTCGGGATATGCTCCTAAGGTACGACAAAAAATCAATCGTTGCGTTTCAAGTGAGCATGACTGTATATGGGGCATTTCACGTCACTTTTATGTTCTCAAAAATTCATCCTTTTTATTCGTGTGAATTTTTTATATGCTTTTCTATATTAGGAATAAGTGGACACGTATTTCGGAATTTTTCGATTTTTTCGATTTTTACAACTGGTTGAATTTTTGACTTTTTGCTGAACCCATCTGGATTCCGGTTGCAAACACTTGGAAATTATGGGTTCTAAAACAAAAATGACTCATAGCAATTTTATACAGTTTTTGATATATTTTCAAATGAAAAATATACGGAGTCCAAAAAAAAAGATTTCTACTTTCTTTTTCTATTTTTAAGCAAAAAACCAAGGGTTTTATAGAAAGAGCATTATCGATTTCTGATTTCTATTTTTTTTTTTCAAAAACTAGGTGAATTTACAAAATTTTTAGGCTCAAGTTCCGAGTGGGCGACTTTTTTGTAGAAGCTACAACTATTTGAACTTATGAAAATTCAATAAAAGTACTTAAATAGCTGCAACGTTTTGTTATAAATGCTTACTTGCGCTTACGTATATTATGATTTGATCTTGTTGTTGATGAAAAGGACAATGGAAAAGAAAATAAACTTTTTCAGAATTTATTTTTATTGAACAAAACCATCAAGAATCTATTTTTTTGATAATTTATATAATTTTTTTTATGAGTACATCAGAAATTGACTACCGACACTATTAGTCATTTTTTCTGTCAGACTCATACTATTTGCAAATTATTTAAGTTCACATCCACAAGAAAAAAGTAGAAATAAAAACACTGAATTAGTTTTAAAATCGGATATATGGCAACATTAACAAATGCTGAAACCTGTACTTCTTCCTGTGTATTCTTTGCGCAGGATAAAAAATTCAAAAAAGTGCTAAGCCAGAAAAATAATAATAAATGTTTTTGGGGTTTGCTCTTTATTCAATTTTCATAACAAAATGAATTATTAAATTTTACCTTTATCCTCATGGAGCATGTAATCTGGGATAATTTGGAAACTGTATGAGTTTTACAAAAAAAAAAAAAAAAATGATTAGCAACGTTTGTTATTAATTTCTAACGTACTCTTGAAAAAAAATATATCAATTTCATGAAAAAAGGATTTTCATGTTTGTTGTCGACAAAAAAATCTGAAACCAGTATTTTTACTTTTTTACTTTTATTTGTATCATAAACAAAGTGAAATTATGTTTGTACAAGTTCAAGTATACATTTAGATACTCGGTCCGCCTTGCCTTGGACGTTCAACACTACTTTTTTAATACTTGGCGTCAAGACGCTGCGGCGTCTCTAGATAACAAAAAATTGTAGCTATTGAAATACTTTTATTGAATTTTCATAAGTTCAAATAGCTGTAGCTTCTATAAAAAAAAGTCCGCCCACTCTGAACCTGCGGTTGAAAATTTTGTAAAGTAACTGTTTTTGAAAAAAAAAAATAGAAATCAAGAATCGATATCGCCCTTTTTAGAAAACTTTCGGTTTTTTACATAAAAATGGAGAAAGAAAGTAGAAATCTTTTTTTTTTAGACTCAGTATATTTTTCATCTGGAAATATATAAAAAACTGCGTAAAATTGTTATTGACAATTTTTGTTTTAGGACCCATATTTTCCGAGTTATCGTAGCCTGAACCCAGATGGATTCAGCAAAAAGTCAAAAATTCAACTAGCTGTAAAAATCGAAAAAATTGCCAAATCGAAATATACCGAAATACGTGTCCGCTTATTTCTTACCCAGAAAAGCATATAAAAAAATCTGACGAATCAAAAGGGTGAGTTTTTAAGAATATAAAAGTGACGTGAAATTCCCCATGTGTATGGGGTAAATTCCCCATATGTATGGGGTGCCCCCCCCCCCCGGGGGGGGAGGTAGAAAAACACAAAAATTTTGTATGATGTATATAGCGAGGAAAAAAATCATGCTACTAGTGTACGTCGCAATTCGCCCTTTTGAAAAAAATCAACTTACTCTTTTTCGACATTTATGAAACATGGTATCCACACCCAGAAAAAAGTTTTATTTATTAAGTTTTATTTAGATCTACTAGTATCGTTAATTCACTTTTTTCAATTTAAATTAACAAAATTATTATTCGCTTCAGCTAAAAAACTGTATTTAAATCAAATAGATAACACTATTTCGGTCCGTATATTGGAGTACTCGCCGTAAAGCTTCTCGCTCCAGCCACTATGTGGCGCAGAATGTCGAGGCATTTCTCACAAACGAATTACGCTCTGGATGTGCAGAAATTGCGGCAACTAAAGTAGTTTTATTATTCTGACTGGCTATGTCTATAAATATATAATACCGTACATGTACGGTAATTTCGAGTGTGGTACGGTTTGTATGATCCGTTCGTTAAAGTACGGTAATCGTACGGTAATTTTTTTTTTTTTTATAAATATGTATGTATGATAATAACACGCTGCTCAAACGACGGTTGGCGGACAAGGGGAGGACGCGAACTTGCGGTCGTTCACGATTTCAAAGTCCCTTTCAATAACAATCTACCATGTAAAGGCGAGAATGCGATTCTCAAAAAATAAAGGATCGATAAATGTTACACACTTTATATACGGGTAACGTTGATCGTAGAATCGCTAGTGTAGCGTGGCTCGGACGTTAGAGCCTTTATCTATTGCGCGGATGACTCGGGTTCGATCCCAATTTGGATACTTTTTTTCATTTTTTTTTTCGTTTTTTCACGGATACCGTAAAAATTCATATTCATTCATTAAAAATACAGGAAATAAAAAATGAATTTACCATATTACAAACCATCAGTATAAAATTTCACGCATTGTATTTTTTTTTGTTTTTTTTTCGCACCAAACGTTCAACTATTAGGGTAAAGGTAATAAGAAATAAACGAAAGACTGTTATTTAATATGGAACATAATTTATTTTCCAAGCACATACCAAAGTGTGACAATATTTACATATCGCTATCACTGTCATTTTACGCACAGAGAAATACAAAAAATTCTCGTTTGAAATTACATACAATTGTACATAAAAACGGGAATTACGTACAATTACGTAAAATAAAAACTTATCACGAAGCAAAAAGTCTCAAAAAACTCTTTCAATAGCAAAACGTCGCGTGCAAAAATATAGAGCTTTTTGTAATTAAAAAAAAAGTCGATGTTTGTCAATCATTTATGTGAACTTTTTCACTCAAAATAAGGTGGAAACTTAATTTCTCACTCAATTACATTTTTTAATCATAATTACCTTAAGTAATTTTCAATTGCTGAATTTGCGGTGAAAAAATCGTTTTCTTTCATCGAATGCAAATTTAAAAAATGAATTGAACTAAGAATTCGTGAAAATAATTTGAAAATACTATTAATGAATGTAAATAATTCCTGCAGCTTATTGACGAATTGATTAATAAAAGGTTGATATGAGAGAAATATGTATAAGATCAACGACTTGATTGATTGGAATCTTGTCGTATTTCCAGATATATAGTAAATAGATGCAATCTAGATGTAATGAAGAAAAGGCAACATGTCTGTCATAGAAAAGAGATTCCAGCCTGTAATAAAAGATTGTTGTTAAACGATATAACCAGCAATGTCGTAGAGTAATAATGCAACGTATCATTATAAATTATACATTCATGTATTTTTATATATGAATAATATTGAAAAAATGAATATAATCGAACCTGCAATCTAAATGTTGGAAATAAAAAATGTAACAATGTGATAACTATCCTATGACTCTAAGACCGATTTCTGATATGAACCCTTACATGTTAAAAGGAATATTAAATAAAAAATGTAATATGAACAGTTGGGGATGGACTAATTTGTTTAAAAACTATATGCTCATTTCTCGCAGATTTGTCATCTTTTAAGGTATTACTATCACAAAACGACTTCATTTAGGGTCCTTGCAAAATTTTGCATAAACGTTCTTGGCACCAAAACTAACGGTTTTCTCCTATGAAGGAAAATTTTCTGACGTTTAGAATTTGAGATATTTAATTTGCAATTTTTTATTTTCTCCATCTAAACGCGTGTAAATTAAAGTCGCATTTCATTAAAAAGTTGCAAAAATCGAGTTGCAAAAAAAAATGTATTTAAGATTTTTCTTGCAGATAGCCAGAAAGGCCATGAGCCGAAATTTTTAAAGAAAAATCCTAAACACATTTTTTTGCAACTCATAAACGATACGCGACTTAAATTTACACGCGTTTAGATGGGAAAAGTTAAAAATTGGAAATTGAATATCTCAAATTCTTGACGTCAGCAAATTTTTCTTCATAGGAGAAAATTGTTAGTTTTGGTGTCAAGAATATTCATACAAAATTATTAAAGAATCCTAAATAAAGTAACTTTGTGATAGTAATACGTTAAATAAAAGGAGGGTGCGTGAAAAGTCACGCGGTAGTCACGCATAAAATTGATGTCTGTTTATGCTCACTGAAGCTGTGAATATCGCGACAGCTAGGCAGACAGGAAAACAACCTTATATACTCAAAAGTATATCAAGATGTACAAGCGATCGGGTGACTAAGCATGTGACTCTCGTAGCTATTAGGTTCCGATTCCGATTCACGGTTCTCATGTTTATTTTTTTTTTTTAGTAAACATTTTAGGCAGTTCCTTATGTCCTATAGCCCCGACTCCTGGAAGTAGGATTTTGTGACGCTTGTTTTGGTACATACTGAACGGATTAACCCTACAAAAATGTACAGTAATTGTACGGTAATTTTCCATTGGTCCGTACAATAAAAACGGTAATTTAGAACTGATAGTACGGTATTTATGCTCAGGTAATCTAGCAATACTGATACCTATCCAGAGTTGCAGATCCATCAAAATATTATTAAATAATAATATAATTGAATGTGGTATGAATAATATTACAAATATTATTTTTATTTCAACTTCATATTCGTTTTATTTTTAAGATAAATATATGTTCGATTTTAATACATATATTTTGAATTAGAATAAAGTAGTTTTTGATTCTAAAAAGATTTTTATTAATTAAAAACATACAACATATTTGAATGAAATAAATTTTTCATTAATCAGGAATATAAAAATATTGTGATCGAAAAAAATAATTTCTCAAAGTTAAATAGACCTCTATTGGACCCTAAAACAAGGAAAAAAATATTTCATTTAACTAGATCCTAGTTCAATCAACCAGATGTTTTTTCTAAGTGTAGAGGTTTCTGAGGGTCTCTGAATCCGAATGTGGCAGCAGATTTTTAAAGTTCAAATGGCGGATCCACTATGGTTTGTCAAAATTCGAAAGAAAATTTTATTTCATATAAAAATGATTACCTTAAGGTTTTTGGGGTCACTGAATCCGAATGTGGCATTAGATTTCCAAAATACCATATGGTGAATCCAATATAGCCGGTTATAATTTCAGAAAATTCATGGATTCGTATAGAATTAGTGTTTTGAGGTTTTTGGGGTCGCCGAATCCGAATATAGCAGTAGATTCTCAAAATTCAAAATAGTGGATCCAATATGGCCGATTGAAATTTGAGAAAATTCTTGGAATCATGTGAAAATTGGCACCCGAGATTTTCGGGGTCAATTAATTCGAATGTAACATCAGATTTTCAAAATTCAAAATAGCCAATCCAATTTGGCTGACTTTTTTTGAATCTTTTGATTTTTTTTTTTAATTTGGAGAAATCCTTCGATTCATATAAAAGTTAGTGCCCTTCGGTTTTTAAGATCGTTGAATCCGGTTATCGCAATCAAATTATGAAAATTTAGTATAGTGGATCCAATACGACCCATCAAAATTTGGAAAGGCCCTCAGATGGATGTGAAAATAAGTACCCTGGAGTTTTCGTGGATGCTGAATCCGAATATGACATCAGTTTTTCGAATCAGCCATATTGAATGGGTTATTTTTAATTTAAAAAATCTGATGGAATAATCAGATTGAGTGACCCCAAAAACCCCAAGGTACAAATTTTTATATGATATCAAGAATTTTTCCGAATTTCGATGGGCTACATTGTATCCGCCATTTGGAATTTTAAAACCTAATACCATATATGGATTCAGTGACCTCAATAACCTCAAGATAAAGTTCGGTTCGTCAATCGCAAGAACATTTTTTTTCACACACTGGTACCATGAAAGGCTGATTTTTGCCTCGCAGCGACGGAGCTGTACAAGAAATAAGTAGACTTCTAGATTGGGATTTGGCCATTCATTCTATTTTAACAGTCAATTGAATTTTTGACTTTTTGCTCTCGTTTTTGGCTTTTTGCCCTCGGGCAATATTTTAGGCTGTAAAAAATCTCCTTATAGATGTTTTTTAATACAAAATTAATTCGACCGTTTTTCAAAATCCGAGCATTCAAATTTATGGAGTGTGAAAATCGCGAGAAAGTAGAAATTTTCAAAATTGCGCACCTGGTGCAAAAAAAATATTGCACAATTAAAAAAAAAATGAAACTGGATTTGTTCACTTCAAAACGCCGTTTCCTATTTTTTTCGACTGAGATATCCAACTTTTGGCTGGTAGTGTATACATATGGGGCATTCTATGCCATTTCGATAGGTCGTGATCCCGACAATTTTTAATATTCCTGAATTTTTTTGTAAAATAGCATTCATTTTTTTTTACTTATAATAAATTTGATTAATTTTAGTTCCAATTTTATTATTTAAATTTAGAAATAGTTCAGGAAAATAATTGTTTTATCGAAAAGTTAAAAATTTTTAGTTTTTCTATTTTATTACCATAGAAATAGACTTAAAAATTATGAAATCGAAAATGTCATCAATAGAAATTATATTGATAGAAAAAAAAATTAACTTTATTCAATAAACAAAATACCATATTATTTCGAAAAAAAAATAGAAGAAAAAATTGGTTCACGATGAGACCAGCGTTAAAAATCGTATAACTGGTCGTACTATTAAAGAGAATTTTTTGGAAAAATAAAAAATGGAAATCATCTTTATCAAAAATAGTTTTTACTTCAGATACAAAAAAGAGTTGACAATGAGGATTAATATTTTTTTTTCATTTTTTTTTCATGAAAATATAAATCAAAATAAAAATAATCAATATGTTTACATTTATCGATACCTCGATTAGTTTAAGAGCTATCGGCGTTAGAATATTTCCGAACATTCAAAAATCTACATTTTTTGAAAAACTGTAATTCTTCAAAGACGTGAGATAAAAGTCTAGAAGTTGTTGTGGATATTTTTTTCATGGGGTACTATTTTAGGAAAAGAATTCAGGAAAATTAAAAATGGTTGAGCTCCCGATCCGGCGAAATGACATGGAATGCCTCATATATAACGTCTATTATGGCCTGTTCGAGCGATGGACTCACGAAGACCAAATTCTCTCTCACGCGTGGTCTCGTCGTGGTTTTACAAGTTGTTTTACAAGACTAAGATACGAATAGCATGCGGCCTGCCTACGAAGGACGTTGAATGGAGAGAAAGCAACCGTGAATATGCACCCTCCTTCCCCTCTCAGACTCTAAAAGAAAATAGGATACAGTCTGGTTCCTAATCCATGCTCGGGATGTTTTTTTTTTTTTTCAAATTCATTTCTACTTATGAAAAAATCGTTGAATTTTAAGTGCAACTAAATACAATATTATTCCATTTAATTTCGTTCCGCCAACCAATTCCACACTGTATTCTACATTCAATAAGTTGATTCAACTGTTATACAGCTTTTTTAAAGTGCCCTATTAATGTTAAGACCCCTTATAATGTGGTCATATCCGTTTGTTCGTCAGTCTCTTGCACCCAGAAAGAATTATCTAGATAATTTAACTAAAATCTTGTTAATTCAAATAATGTTTTTCCTTGTTTGACGCCAAATAGAGGTCTATTTGACTTTAAAAATTTATTTTCTTCGATCACAATATTTGTTATGTTTCGGATAAATGAAAAATTTATTTCATTCAAATATTTTTTATGACTTGAATTACTGAAAAGTTTTTTGGAATCAAAAACTACTTTATTCTAATTCAAAATATATGTATTAAAATCAACTATATTCTTACATCAACAATTTAAAAAATATGAAGTCGAAATAAAAATAATATTCATAATATAGTCTATACAATATCCAATTACGTTATTATTTAATAATATTTTCATAACTCTGCAACCCTTGGTAAGTATAAGCATTTCCGACCTAATTCTTAGACAGAATCAGCCAGAATAATAAAATTACTTTGGTTATCGCAATTTATACACATCCGAATATGAGAAATGCCTCGACACGCTTTGCGCAACGTGGCGGCCTAAGTGAGAAGCTTCAACGTGGGAATACAAGTTAACGTACGGAATATTTTATACAAGTTAACGTACGGAATATATTATCTATTCGATCGAAATACAACTATATTTGATGATTCAAATTTTAAAAAATGAAATAAGTAATCCTAGTAGATTTAAATAGATCTATTTCCTAGGTGTGCAGAGTCGTAACACTTACAGTTTTCAAAATTTCGAGATGAAATTCGGTATAAAGATATACAAAGTGAACTAAGAGACAGACGTAACATGAGAAAAAAAGATTTGCTCTCACAGTTGCTTATATTTTTCGGAGATAAATTATAATATTAGGGGACCCTTTTAAGGAGTGACATTAATTTAAAATAGCGGGCGAAGATTTGGATCAAACATATTTTCGGACATTTTCGTACGTAGATTACCCGTTGCAATTTTTATAAACCTCCAATACGCAACACTTCCTTAACCCCCTAACGCCACAATTATTTTTCTCAATAATCTGTAACAATTTTCCAAAGTATTATTAATATTTAAAACGGAAATTATTATGATTCACAAATAATAATTATTTTAACCATGACACAAAAAAATAGTTTTTTGAGTTCTTGATGAAAATGGGGTTCATTTTTTTGTATAATTTTATGTGCACACATTAGATCTTAACGAGGAACCTACTTATGTGAGGTCCAACTCAAACTTGACCGCTATTTCTTAATTTTAAATACTAAGATAGCTAAGTTGTTATACATTAGTGAAAAAAATATTGAAAGTTACGTATTATTCACATTTTATTTGTTTTCATTTGCAATTTTCCTATTGAGTTACATCAAATAATAAAGGTTCTTTATCCACGCGAAACTGTGAGGGATATGTTATTGCAGTATTTTATTTCTAATCGCATGATAACTCGTAAATTTAGTAAGTCGCTGAAAAGTCGAAATCGAGAATGAAAATTTATCAAATATTTTTCAATGTGCTGCAACGTATTTGCAATATGATGGCGCAAAAAATATACCTCTACTTTATTCGTGTCTGTCGTAACATTGTTTACCGTTCGTTCGTAAGTACTTATCTGTGCGTTTATAGAGCAACACAATTTTATGGCTGATCTACTCCCATGCGATCATTATCTCGCCGCCGTTGGCAAAATTTAATATGTATGAATCCTGGAAGAAAATAATTTATATATATATATATATATATATATATATATATATATATATATATATATTAGGTTGGTTCAAAAAAATCGATATCTTTTTTTCGCGGGCCACTACAGAAAAAGTCAGTATACCATAAAACAGTAATTATTGCCAAATTTTGGGTGGTCTAAAAAATTCTTTAGATAGTGCTCAAATGACCTTTCGGTATTTTATTTCTATTTTACGTTAACAATCACGAGATGAAAATTTTTTTTTGTTTACTCTCAGAACAGAAAGTGTCAGTGCTTGATGAAAGGGTGATTTGTTCAAAATTTGAACGCTCTAAAAAAAAATTTAACACCTGTCTCAAGTAATTTTTTCGCATTTTTTTTTTTTTTAGTTTTCGAATAAAAATCATGAGATAGTCAAATCTTTAACTACAAAAGTCAATTTTTTGCTTCCTCTCAAAACAAAAGTCGTAAATATTTGAAGAAACTATAATTTTCTCAGAACTTTCAATGCTCTAAAACATTTTTCGAACTAGCTCAAACGATTAATTTTTTTTTCCTTGTACTTTTTGCTAAAAATTATGTCGAAAGATAATAATAAACAAAATAATTTTAAACGATATGTTGGGATTAAACCCGGAAGCGGAAAAAATATAAGCAGAAGTTGACATCGAAATTACTAATGAAAATAAGGCGATTTATGTGGTTGCTGTTTGAACGTTATTATAACAATACTTTCAGATGAAACTTTTTATTATATACAAAATAATATAATAAATATAAAATGGGCAGAATAAAAGATTTTAAATTGGACAGAATGTTCAGAAACAAAAAATGTTTGTAAATTGTACAAAATGGCAATTTTCAGCTATAATTTTTTTTTATTTTCACGAGAAATTTCGACAAATTTGCAGTCGTTAAACTATATTCATTTTTTTCAATAGAATTGAGCCCAAATTTTTCACAACTGTCAATAATAAATTTAGAAATTGAAGGAATTCCTGAGTGCAACGTCTTTCGCTGAGAAATATCAGATTTTGATAAAGAAGAGGCTAGTCAAACTTTAGTTTCTAACGATTTGAAAGGAACGATTTCGAACGTCAATAATGACATTCCTCTTCACGGTCCTAAACTGTAAAAAGTTGATATTATTACACCGATACTGATGGCTACCGCATTTAATAGAACTAAAACATTTAATAGGAACGCCTTACACATAAGTGCAGCGAATTCTGAGATCCTTAGATTACATATTAACATTAACCTCAGCTATAGCAACAGTCGCAAACAACGAATGGAATCCAGAATAAATGTAGCATCGGACCTTAAAAAAGATTTTAAAATAAAACGAGTTATGAAAATCAGGCCGTAGTTATTATCGAAACTTGGAATGAATGTAGTTGTTCTGATCGTGTTACACCTTTGTGCTTTTATACTGCAAATATCAACACAGGTATATGAATTATTTTTTATTTTTCTTCGTCACATATCTGATATTAATTTCACAATTAAATTATATTCATTCTTAATCTGTAATGAAAAATTATTCCTTGGTGAAAAAGAATATTTAAACGGAGCTTGTGCTTGGCTTGAGGAAAAAATTGGACTAGGACTTACTCTTTTTTAGCACGATACACACGTACGAGCTTGTTTCGAGAAACGTGTCGAGGTTTGTTGAACTGTAACAAGTGGCCCGAACGTTTTAAACAGGATTGCAAGAAGAATCGTAGATCATATTTTGGCAAAATTAATGTTTTGTAATTCATAGAAAAATAAATTATTGTGGCATTATTTTTTGCTCTATTCTACCAGAAAATTTAGGGGACGCGTTGAAATTCCGAACTTTAGAAATCAGAACGCTCAAAATTCCGAATTTATTTATCTAGAACACAATACTCCTGGAAATTTACAATTCCAAAATTTTGTAAACAGAATTATTGTATAACCGAAAATAAAAGTCCACTACGAAATTAAGTGAGAATAATCATGGATCCGACCGATAAAACGTCAACATGAAAACATAGCACGTAAAACATGTATCAACTTCTCATAATCAGAGAGTCCATAGTTCCGAAAAAATGTAGAGTTATATATTTAAGATCCTGAATGGCGAAAGTTTCTACAGAGAAAAGTTCCGAAAATAGAAATATCCGATAGGTGTAAACATCCTGATATTATATGTTTACAATAGAACGTGAAAGATGATCAATACTCAGAAAAAATTCTACCGAGAAAGATCAAATTTCCGAAAGAATAGTACTCCGAAAGATCAAAACTCCGAAAAAATTTTCCCCGAAGATCGAAACTCCGAAAATCCATGCGATACAGCAGTGGTGCTGCCATCTAAACGCGTCAGTCTTACATGCTATCTGCTTTATGTATGAGTTTTCGGAATTTTGATCGTTCTGAACGTTCTATATCGGAATCTTACACTATCTAAACTTGAGTTTTCGCAAACTAGATGATCGAAAATATGATGTTTGGATTCCAAAACTTTCGGGAACCTGACGAATCTCTTATTAGCTTTTATTATATTTAAACTTTCTGATATAGTTCGTTTTCTAGAATAAAAATTTCAGTAATTTGTGGCATGTTTAATATTACATATTCGAAGTTTTGTGAGTCGAATTACTGGCCATTCAAATAAAGCGTTCATCTCAATCATACGATTTCTGAAAATTGTCTCGTGTAAGAAATCACATTTATATCCTTTTCCTATCGCTACTCGTACCGTTCTACATCATTTACAGTCAACTGTGTAGACTTTCGCTGGCATGATCCTTACGAAGCTCTCAATTTCGGAACATTAAAATTAGGAATTTTAAACCGTCGAAGCATTTAAAGTTCGAAACTTCAAACCGGCCCCAAATTTTATCTAAGAAACGATTATGGAGAGTTTCTGGAATAAGGGTATATTTTTTTAATAGCGTTCCAACAAATAGCATGAAATTTAAAGCCATTTAGTGGGATGGCGAATTAAGGTTTTCAATGTTTTTACGCCATATATTAGAATACATGTTATTTAACGCATAAATCGATATTTTTCTGTTATCATTTTTTATCATGATTTTTAGCTGGATATACAAGAAAATGGAAAGCAATCGCTAGAGTTGGTTAAAAAAAACTTTTTGAAACATTAAAGTTTGAAGTAAATTATGTTTTTATCAAATACTCATACCTTTTGTTATGGGAGGAAATAAAACATTGACTTATGTAGTTAACGATTTGATTTTCTCGTGATTTTTAACCGAAAATAAATCTAAAAAATGTAGAAAAATTACTTGAGGCGCAACTGTTAAAATTTTTTTGAAGTTTCCAAATTTTTGTCAAATTACACTTTCATCAAGCACTGACACTTTTTGCTCTGAGCACAAAAAAAGACTTCTTATGATGTGATTTTCAACGAAAAATAAGAAAAAATATACCAAAAGGTTGCTTGAGCACTGTCTAAAAAACTTTTGAAAGCAACCAAATTTTATAAAAATTACTTTTTTATGATTTACAAACATTTTCCATAGCGGCCCACGAAAAAAAAATATCGATTTTTTCGAACCACCCTAATATATATATATATATATATATATATATATATATATATATCATAAGCCACGATAACGGCTCGACGCCAAATATATGGGGCATTCTACGCCAAATCGGCCACTTTTGAAATTCGTATTTTTTATTATGTTGATTTTTTTTCTCTAATAGAGCTCATCGAAAGGAACTCGTTTAATTTTTTTTCAAATTTTTATCTTAACACGTTCATCGGAAACGAATTTTTTAAAAATTTTCCCTTTTTTTTCTTCAAATATCAATAACTCTCAAAAATGCAGTAAACCGAATGGATGAGGGGTCAAAATTTTAGTTCTAAAATGTACTTTCGTATGAGAATATGTACGAATTCATCAAAATATTATATACAACGATTTTTTAAATTATAAGCATGAAATATTTTTTCCACAGTGTTAGCCCCCTTCGATTTCGCTCTTGAATTTTTATAAAAAATTATCATTTTTTGAATGACTTTTAAGCATAGTTTGATGCCGGGGAAATCGTTCGTTGTATTTTTTATAATTAAATTGTGAATTTTTTTTACTATTAATCATGCACAAATCCCTGAAAAATCATAAAAACAGAATGGACGAGAGGGTTAAATTTTTCGTTTTGATAGGTGCTTTCATTTAAAAATATGTTAACAATTATTTAAAGATTACATAAATTATTTTTTTAATTATAAGCAAGATATGTTTTTCCCGCAGTATTAGTCTCTTTTGATTTTGCTGTTCAATTTTTATAGGAAACTATTATTCATTTTATGCCTTTTAAGACCAGTATGATTGTGGGGAAATATTAGTCTAATCAACAACAAAAATCTTTAATAAAATTAACAATTCAAAAAATAAAACTAGCTATTTTCTCACGTTCGTACTTAGGTTAAAATTCATCAAATGAATCATGCTTCCGTACAAACATTAAAGAAACAAATTAATTAGTATAGGCTCTATGAAAAAAGGTTACTTCATCTTAGAATTGGAAAAACTAGGTGATGTAAACTTCAAATAATTTTTCACATATTTATAAACAAAAGTATATTTCAGAACAAGAATTTTAACCCGCTAGACGATTCGCTTTGTTCTATTTTTCAGGGAGTTATAGGAAATTGATTGTAAAAAAAATCCATATTTTAATTGTAAAAATATACAACGAATTATTTCTCCATGATCATACTAGGCTTAAAATTCTTCAAAAAAATAAGGTTTTTATAAAAAAATTAACAGAAAAATCGAAAGGGGCTAACTATGTGGGAAAAAACATTTCATGCTTAGAATTGTAAAAATTAATTCATGTAATATTTTGATAATTTTCTACATATTTTTGAACGAAAGTACATTTTAAAACTAAAATTTTAACCCCTCATTTATTCGGTTTCCTACATTTTTGAGAGAGTTATTGATATTTGAAGAAAAAAATGGGAAAATTTTTCATAAATTCGTTTCTGATAAACGTGTTGAGATAAAAATTTGAAAAAAATCAAACGAGTTCCTTCCAATGAGCTCCATTAGAGAAAAAAATCAAAACGATAAAAAATGCGAATTTCAAAAGTGGCCGATTTGGCATGGAATGCCGCATATATACACTACAGTGAGGTCCAAAACAAGTGGAACAAAATCCGCTTTTTCGACTGCTTTGAAAATTGGTTGCTCCGAGAATTTGACCGATTTCAAATAACCGAAAGTGTAGTTCATAGCAAATTTTCGCAGCTTTCGATTGGGACTGGTTGCATTAAAAATAGCCGATAATTTAATAAAAAATCATCTTGTTCCACTTGTTTTGCACGTGACTATATATATAACGACGCAACTCGCGAACTCGAAACTACTTCAAGTACTCGACAACATCACTGTGATCACTGGTAGTTCAACTACAGAGTTATTCATTTTTCATGTTACGTAAATTACTCCCTGCCATCTTCTAGACAGCTTGACGAAAACAATTCTTTCGATCGCATGTTTACCTAATACAATTATTTAGGAAGTTCCAAAAAGTATTGCTGCGTTAGAAATAATTTATTTTTCCTCATAAATTTCCTGGCGATGTGTTTAATTTTTGAATGAGTGGAAAAACTTTGTTTTACTACTTAATGACTACATTATGCAATAACGGTATCTTAAAGATTTTTATGTAATAGAAATTGAGATTTTGTCATAAACATTTGGAAATGAAATCAAACGAAGAAATCTTATCAATGTTTTCGTTAAAGAGCTGACATACATATTAAAAAATATATTTTTCAAAGCTAAAAAAATGACTTTCCCCAATTGTACCATGGCCTCATCGAAAAAATGGCCAAAAGTTTTGTACATCCGGTCTTTCTAAAATCATGAATCATTTGAGTGATTCCATGCTTCCTATAGGATTCGGTGCGTTTTCTGCCCACATGAATTTGAAAAACTCCATATGTTGATCAAGAAATCTAATGCTTTGTGTCTTTCAGGACTCGCGACTGTCCCCATTGTTTCGTTTAAGACAGTATTGTTGTCTAGAATGCCGTTTTCAGAAGTGATTTTCTGGATAGAATAAGTTTCAAACTTATCGAGTTTTTTTTTTATTTTGTACATGTGTTTATTGTTTGTTTAAAATCATATACAATTTTGTGACAAAAAATTATCAAATTGTATCTTAGTTTTGTATGATTTAGTAAAACCGTGCGTGGAAAAAAACTTCTGATTGGCGACCAGAGTTCCGGACGTTCTATGCATCCGAAAAAAAAAACAAACATATTTTTCATCTGTATCAGTGTTGTGGGCAATGGTACCAGAATCAGACAGAAAAATTATTTATGCACAAAATGGCGGCACGCTAAACTTTGATTATCGATTTTTTGCATACGTTTTTCCCCTTCTACGGTTCATAAAGCAAACCATAAGAACTATTTCAGCTCAATTCTGATACCATTGCTGAAAAATAGTCTAATGAAGATGTGTACCAAATTTTAACTCAATCGGCCAACTGGTTATCGAGATATCGTGGTCGCCAATTAAAAAACATATTTTTGAGAAAACCTCTCTGAATTTGTTTATCGTTTTTCTCTTTTCCTCGATAAAATTTGTATGTGTTCTTAAAGGATCAATAAATATGTCTACAAAATTTCAGGAAAAAAACTCAAACAGTTTCCAATTTATTCTCTTCTGAAAATCCGAAACCCGAAGTTCTCCGAAAACAGAATTTTAGACAACAATACGGCCTTAACCTCCATGTCACAATACGGCTCTTTTTCATTCACGAGCTATATTTTTACAATATTGTTTTAAACAGAACGGATAATTTATTGGGCTTTTGGGGAAGTCACGGTTTTTCCGACTTCCGTTCCGTTCATCGGTAATTGTCAATGAACATATGGGTTCGTGCGCATCCTACGCTCAATCTTATTCAGCACAAAATCAAATATGCATACATGAGGCATCCGACGCCATTTCGCGAGGTCGTGACTCCGACCATTTTTTATTTTCCGGAGGATTTTTTTTGTGATTTAGTACCCCATAAAAGAATATCCACACCAACTACTACATTTTTATCTCACGTTTTTCAAAATTTACTATTTTGCAAAAATTTTCGAATTTGAAAAATTCGGAAATGTTCTAACGCCGATAGCTCTTAAACTAAGCGAGATTTCGACACATATTAATTTATCCAATTTTTCATTGTGATTCATACTTTAATGAAAATAATAATTTAACCATCATTGTCAACGATATTTTGCGTCTGAAGTAAAAATTATTTTTTTTAAGATGATTTTTAATTTTTTTCAAAAAATTCTCTAAAATAGTATGACCAATTATATGACTTTTGGCGCTTTTTTCTAGTTTTTTTCAAATCAATTTTTAAAATACGGTTGAAGTTTTTATTACCAACATAATTTCAGTGGATCCATTTTATCATTTTTAAGTCTACCTCAGAAGTGATCAGATTTAAAGAAAAACAAATTTTGAACTTTATGAAACAATTATTTTTCGTGCCGTTACAAATTTTTTCTTATAATAATTTTGATCAAGTTTAGTGCTAATTTTAGTGCTAATGTAATTTTAAAAATCGGCAAAGTCTACATATATGTAGTTTTTGAGCGATCGAATTTAATGGTAATTGCAAAATTGGTAATAACTTTGCTCAAAATTGTTACAAAT
Source organism: Rhimphoctona megacephalus (assembly GCA_963989365.1). NCBI lineage: Eukaryota > Metazoa > Arthropoda > Insecta > Hymenoptera > Ichneumonidae > Rhimphoctona > Rhimphoctona megacephalus. The sequence goes on from OZ022420.1 coordinate 26,252,480, forward strand.
AAGAAAAAAATTGGAAATAGTTCGGAATTTTCTTTGTTTGATTTCAATCGAAATAATCTTGAAAATTATAAAATCGATAATATCATCGTTTGAAAGTATGTTGATAACAAAAAATTCACCTTTATTTACAAAATAAAATATAATAATTCCAAAAAAATACAAGGAAAAATGTGCCCGCGACGGACCAGCGTTAAATATCGTATATTAGCCATACTATTTTAGAGAATTTTCTGAAAAAAATAAAAAATGGCAAAAAACTAAAAATGGCTTTAAGAAACAGTTTTTACTTCAAATGCAAAAAAATAGGTGATAACGATGATCAAATATTTTTTTCATTTTTTTTCATGAAAGTGTTAAGGCCTTACACCTGAATAGAGTTTTGTGAAAATCGATTTTTTTTGCATTTCTTGAAAGTATATAGTTCTGAGAATATGGTGTTAAAATATTATTAAGAAATTCTAATAATTGTAGAAGTTACGAAGTTACGGTTTCACTGAAGCGAGGCGGAGCAGCCCGATTTGGAGCGCAGGCACGCATCCTATACAATTATCGCGCGCCGAACTTCCGAAAAGAAATTTTGTTCATCATTATTCATAATTTCTCGTCAAGATAAAACTTTTTTGTCCCTTGCATTTTTTTTCGTAAGACGAGCCGTTTTCGAGTTATGCCATATCCGACAAACATCATATTCGAGTATATAAGAGTGCGGCAGGGCTCGTGCTGGCATTTTGTTTAATTGTTGGCATTGAGCCGTTGCCACGGCTCTTGATAAACAATTAATGATACTCCAAATCTCTGCCCAAACTTTAAACACGTTTTTCTCGAAACATGATTTTCAAAACCAGTCTTCACAATATCTTGAGAACTGATTGATAGATCTTTTTCAAATTTGAACGCGATATTCTTGGATGCGTTATTCAGTTAGCTACGATTAGACTTTTCGAAGAAAATTTATACAAATGTTTAAAAAATGAATGGTAAACTTCAAAAATTAGGTAAAAAATTGACGTCAAATTTCAAACAGCCGCCATTTCGCAATTTTTTTCTGGCTCGTAGCTAACGGTTGTATATTATTAATTAGAAATTCGATGCCTATTTTTGTTTCGGATGACTTGTCAACCCAAAATGATGAACACCGCAAAGGACATTTCTAAAAACGGGGCCTACGCTGACGTCAATTAACGATATTTATTATCATCATCAAAGGATCAATTATGATTTTAAAAAAATCACATACATACAAGAATACATGGTCTTTTAAACAGGAAAATAAAATTTTGAATAAAGCAATTATTTCTTGAGAAAAAAATGTTCAAAATATTGTCTGTCTTTTGCCCATCTACTCAGGTGTAAGGCCTAAATCAAAATGAAAAAATCGATATATTGATATTTGTCGATATCTCGATTTCTTTAAGAGCTATTACCGTTAAAACTTTTCGAACTTTCGAAAATCTCAATTTTTTGAAAATTCGTATCTTTTTAAAGATGACAAATGAAAATCCAAAAATTCATTTGAATATTCCTTCCATAAGATGGTATTTTTAAAAAATTAATTTAAAATCTTGGCGGTCACGGCCTTACCAAATGGCATGCAATGCTTCATATGGATATGGGGCATTCCAGGCCAAATCAACCTAAGTCAGATTCTTTCGTTCTTTGATTTGGCAGCAAATTTTATGTGTTGTATGGCCCATTCAAAGAAGCTTTCTTGATTTTTTTCAGATTTTTTTGTCTATACACTTGTGAAATATGATTTTTTTTTCAAAATTCGATGTTTTTTCTGCAAATAACTGTAACTCTCCGAAAAATGGACTAAATTAAATTTTTTTTTAGAAAGGTTGTTTTTTTACTGTACCATTGGAAAAAATACAGATAAATGATTGATATTTGTTCTCTATATTCTTTCGTAATTTAAAGAAATTTAAAGAAAAAAAATATTGGTTTTAAGATGTTACCCTTTTTAATTTTTTTCGAAAAATTCACAAAAAAGCTTTGACCAATTAAATGATGTTTGAGACTAGTTCCATCGTGGGCAGATTTTTCATTATATTTTCTTTACTTATTGTCAAATTTTTTTTTTCCATTCAGTTTGGACCAAATCGAACTATATTTTTGATATTTTGTTTCACACCAACATTTCTAATATAAAAAAATCCTATTTGGTACAAATTGACTACAAAAAATGAAAGTTTTTTTGAAACTAAGAAAAGAATTATAAAGAAATATCTCTCCACGATGGGACTGGTATCAAAAATCATTTAATTGGTCAAGGTTTTTGCTGTGAATTTGTTGAAATAAATCAAAAGGGTCCAACATCTTGAATTTAATGATTTTTTACTTAAACATTGAAAAAATATAGGGGACGATTTTCAATCATTATTTCGTAATTTTTTCCAAGAGTCTGATAAAAACCTACATTAAAAAAAAAAGTTCATTTTGATCCAAATTGACTGGAAAAAAAATGATTTTTTTCCAAATGAAAATAAAAATATAATGAAAAATCTGCCCACAATGGAACTAGTCTCAAAAACCATTTGATTGGTCAAAGTTTTTTTGTGAATTTTCTGAAAAAAATAAAAAAAGGTAAACATCTTAAAACCATTTTTTTTGCTTTAAATTGCTTTAAATTGAGAAAAAATACAGTATACAAATATTAATCATTATTTCGTATTTTTTTTCTAATAGTACAGTGAAAAACCAACCTTTCTAAAAAAAAGAAGTTCGATTTGGCCGATTTTTGAAAGAGTTACAGTCATTTGAAGAAAAAAACATCAAATTTTGAAAAAAAATCATATCTCACAAGTGTATGGATAAAAAAATCTGAAAAAATGAAGAGAGCTTCTTTCAATGGGTCATACAACATATAAAATTTTCAGCCAAATCAAAGAATGGAAGGGTCTGACGTAGGTCGATTTGACGTGGAATACCCCATATATATATAAACTACAAATTATTCCCTCGAACGAAAATACTCTCGGAATATTGTCTTCGATTCGTAGCTTTGAATTCTTGAATTTCTCGAATGGGCGCATTTCTTAATTTCTCCCCACGGGGATATCGAACACGCGGACAACGCGCCACACAGCTGCGGAACTCAAGAGCAAGGTTTGACTCCTCACGATCTCCACCAAGCGATCCTTTTGTCTCTGTTGAGGAACCACAGTGGATAAGATCCTATCGGGCATAAGTAATTATCCTTCGAGGGACCACGAAGCCCGGGCAGCTGCTTTTAACCTTCGTCTCGGCCTTACCCCGCGGTATGCGCCATAACATCAAAGATTCACGGGCATTTTCCATTTTTTTTTCTTTTCGGATCGATATTCTACTGTATTTAAAAATTTCTTTTGTTAAATGCACCGAATCGACGAATTTTTATTTACCCAAACACACAGAACGATAGTCTATTTTTTAAGTTTCGCTTGAAATATTTCGCTACTGCTAATAAAAGGAAAGTCATTTTTATGGTATGAACCAATGTTATTTTGACAAAACCATAAAACTCAATTTCTTCATAGAATTTCTATTTCTTCGACGATTTTGGTGATATCTTATATTTTGTTCGAATGCACATGTAATTCACTGTCGATCAAGTTTTCGAGTAAATTTCTTATGATAATTTCATAGCATTTCAAACACATTTACATAACCGTTTTGTTCTTCATTTTCAATTGAACTATAAGATGAAAAGTGACATCATTTTTTAAAGTTACGATAAGTAATTTTTTGAAGTGACGGTCACTCATTCTCGAGCTTATTAATTTTTTAGTTTGGTTCCAGATTGTCGTCGCTGGCAACCGAGTTGCATTTTAAATCCAGGACAATTATCGTCGCAAACTCTCGTTGAATCGCGAAAGAGAAAAAGAACAAAAGTTAACTAAAGTAAATAACACTGATCAGCTTAATATCTCAACGGATTCTGTACTAGTCCGTTGGATCGGTTATTTTCTTTTCTGCTTGTTTCTCGCCTCTTATCAACTTTAACGATTTCATAAACAAACTACAAAATATACGCCCATCGAATATGGCAATATTTTCTCGGGCAACAATTTTCATATTTGATAGACGCACGTTCCATGCTTGAGGCAGTCATATATAAACATATTATTCCAAAAAAAGGACGTCCTTTGATTTTTTTTCTCTTTCGTTAATAATGTGAAATCTTTTTTCATTAGAATTGTAGATGAGAGTAACGTTTACGTCATTTTAATCACTTTGGAAAGCAATTTTGGATATCAACGTCGAAGCACGGCAACTGGGAATGAAAATGGTAAGTTCATTGAATCATTCCTTTTTATTTAACTAATACATTTAAAAATTGGTACTTTTAAAATTAGCCCTCAAGTAGGTTCGTGAACATTTCAGGAGTTTCCATTTACTTTTAATCAACTTTCAGTTTTGCATTCAATTTCATTGCAAGCTTTGATCCACATATTTCATTCAAAAATTTAATGTCAATCTCTCAAGGGCTCTGTTGCGTTCTTAGCTACCACAATCCGAAGTCTGTGCATCTCTCCTTGTCTCTCTCTTTCTCTCAAGTCCATAGCGCGGAACTCGGGCGTATCGGTGGGGGTTGTCCGTTCGCGGCGTCATCCAGCTTGATTTACGATTGCGAATGATCTTCTCGACGTTCCTTTACCTTCTTACGATCCGAGAGAGCTTTTGCTCACCGTTGCTTTGTGCAACCGTCAACTCTCATGCAAAAAGAAAAAGTACAAAAATAGTAGAAAAAAGAGAGAGACAAGCTCACAATCTTTACAAAGATCGCTCGTTCAGATTCACGAGTTCCTTTTTCTTTTCCGATAGTCTCTATACAATACACAACCTTTTCCATAATAACTTGTATACTTACGAAATATTCGTAACTTCGTGATCGCACGATCATATTCACAAGCATCTAATTTTTAATAGTTCGGATTTTGGATGCGTACAAAATATGTCGTTAGATTTTTTTCGAAACTTTAGTAAATTTTATACCAGCTACTTCAAATGAGGATGCTGAAAATTCTCGTTCATTGCTATTGTATATTTTTTTCGAGTCTTGAATCATTAACGCCTTACATACGTCCAGCAGCGCCTAAAACGCGCTAAAAGAAAAACTGTTTTTAGAAGAGATAGCAATAGAAATTAATAAAAATAATTTTTACACATTGTTTATTAGTATTTAAACTTTATAAAAAAAATTTATTTCATTTTTTTTTTTCAAAAATTACAACATAAAAAATCACGTTTCCCGAAGTACTATGAAAAAAAACTTGCTCCACGGTCTGCATCATTTCTTCTTGAAATGCTGATGGATCTGCAAAACGTAAAAAAATTCTTGTAAAATAAAGTTGTAGTTATAGTCTGTCGAGCCGGATTTTTGAAATTCGAAAAATTTTGGCAATTTACGGCAGTTTAAAAAAAAAAGTGTGCATTTTGTGTCATAAATGTCACACTTTAATTATGTTTATAAAATTTTTTAATCACAACATCAAAAATCCGACTCGACAGACGATAGAGAAAACAATTTCAAATATTTAAAAAAAAAAGAATAAAAAAATATTAAAAACTGTATGAGTTATCATGCAGACCGTGCCAGAAAAAGTAGTTTTGAGAAAAATGCATTTAAAGTTTCAAGTGCGCGCATCAGACTCTCGTTCGGCAGTCACGTTTTCTATAATAACTTTCGATCTATGGGGAATTTGTACAATCGACTTACACAGAAATACGCCTAAAACTATAGAGAATAATAATCTGTAAAAAAAAAATCGATTTTTTGAAAATTCTGAACGTATGTAATGCCTTAAAGCATTAGGCTAGTTTAGAGGGTCAAAAATAAGGTGATTTTCGGGAATTCCTATTGAAGTTAAAAAAATTATTACTCTTTCTGAACTTTTGCAGACATTTTATTAAATATTTCAACAATGCATAAAAAATTTTCATCGAAATATAATAAAGGAATGATGTGCTTAAAGGTACAGAGGAACAAAACGCCTCGCCACAGATGGTTCAAATTCGTGAGAGCTGTGGAGCCCGTAATTCTTATCTGAAATAAAAAACCCAAAAAGATTTTTAATTTAGACATTTTTTTATAGTCGATGAGTTATGAGAAATTCAAGAAATCGTGTAAAACAGTACAAATTTACGAGTTGGAACGTAAAAGTGACGGTTTGGTGCCATTACTTTATAAGGAGGTGTCGTCACGGCGGAGTGTGTAGTCTGTGAAGTGCCGTGCGATCTCTACGAAAAAGTTAAGATCCCCTTTTCATTCGATACATTTGACAACGTCGTGATCGATATCGATAGCTGTACACCTAATTTCTTCCAGTCGTCGGTGTGGTAAACAGACCATACCAACATGACTGAAAGCCGAAAAGCCGCTGTAAAGAAAAGTATAAGTCACATATAATATGTATATATGAACTCTAAATTATATTTTACATAAATGTATAACGCAAATACAACGTTCGTCGTGACGTATGTCTTTGGGGAGAAAATGCTACCTCCTAATAGTTTCAGCACAAGAGTACTCTTTATTACCGACTGCTAGTCTCATATCTAACCTTCAATTCAAAAATCAAGTGATGCGTTGCTGAACTTCCTGAGAATTACGAAAAATTTCATTTCTTGGCCGTTTGGCCGATTTTAACTGTTAATTTCTCTTCCAAACATTCGTTGACCCTACTTCTTTATTATTAATATGAAATCCTCAAAGTTTCGTTTATGAATAGAACTTTGAATAGGCAGGTTATTTAATCGTTAAATATTTCATATATTATTTCTACTACATAATGGTAAGGTATTCCCATAAGGCTAAATTAGGCTAAATTAATATTAAATTAGGTGGCCTTTGACATTAGTAGGCTAACTTTTTAAACTTATGCTTGTAAAAAAGAAGGTAAACAACATTTAAAATAGAACAAGTCGTTATTCCGAATAGAGGGTTTATTACACTAACTCCAGATAATTATTTCAGATTTTTTTTGGAATACTGAGTAGGTGATTTAATAGTTTTTTTGGAAATCTGTTTTTGAGTCAACTAATTCCAGTTGTGGGGTAACTTGACTCGTGGTAAGGGGCGGTTAAGTATAGTACGCATTTCATTGATATTAACAACAATTAGTGAAATACGTAAAACAAAAGGGATGCTTACCAATATTTTATATTTGAACTTAACTTGATTACAACACAAAACATTTTTTTAGAAGATTCAAATTTTGGGAGAATTACTTTCCCATGAAAAGCTAGCATATTAACCTGCGATACAAAGAGAATTATTTTTTTATATCAAGATGTTTACGAAAAATTAAAAAAAATAAATTTAGAAAAGCTGCTGGGGCGACCTCTAAAATTTTTTCTTCAAAGCTTAAATTTTGAGGGAATCAACTCTGTACTGAGTGCTAACTATTTTTGTTGCGACACCGAAAAATCGATATTTTTATATCATAATTTTGCACTAAAATTGAAAAAAAAAATTTTAAGTTGCTGGCGCGACCTCTAAAAATTTTTTTAGAAGGCCCAAATTTTAGCAGAGTTATTTTTTCATGAAGTATTAACACAATCATTTACGACTTTGAGAAAAAAGAAAAGTCGACTTTTTTTTAATCACCCTAATATATATATATATATACACACACACATATATATGGGGCATTCCACGCCAAATCGACCTACGTCAGACCCTTCCATTCTTTGATTTGGCTGAAAATTTTATATGTTGTATGACCCATTGAAAGAAGCTCTCTTGATTTTTTTTCGATTTTTTGTCCATACACTTGTGAGATATAATTTTTTTTCAAAATTCGATGTTTTTTTTCTTCAAATGACTGTAATTCTCTCAAAAATCGACCAAATCGAACTTTTTTTAAGAAAGGTTGGGTTTTGACTGTACTGTTAGAAAAAAATGGAAAAGAATGATTAATATTTGTATTCCGTATTTTTTCTCAATTTAAAGCAATTTAAAGCAAAAAACATTGGTTTTAAGACGTTTGCCCATTTATATTTCTTTCAAAAAATTCACAAAAAAACTTTGACTAATTAAATGATTTTTGAGACTAGTTTCATCGTGGACAGATTTTACCTTATATTTGTTTTTCTTATTTTGAAAAGAAGTTTCATTTTTTTCCAGTCAATTTGGATCAAAATGAACTTTTTTTTTGAAATGTAGGTTTTTACCAGACTTTTGGAAAAAACTACGAAATAATGATTGAAAATCGTCCTCTATATTTTTTTCAATGTTTGAGCAAAACGTCACTAAATATAAGATGTTGGACACTTTTGATTTATTTCAACAAATTCACAAAAAAAAACCTTGACCAATTAAATGATTTTTGAGACCAGTCCCATCGTGGAGAAATATTTTTTCATATTTCTTTTCTTAGATTCAAAAAAAATTTCATTTTTTTTTTAGTCAATTCGTACCAAATAGGACTTTTTTTATATTAGAAATGTTGGTGTAAAACAAAATATCAAAAAAATAGTTTGATTTGGTCCAAATTGACTGAAAAAAATGAAATTTTATTCCAAAATAAGAAAAAAAATATAAGGAAAAATCTGCCCACGATGAGACTAGTCTCAAAAATTATATAATTGGTCAAAGTTTTTTTGTGAATTTTTTGAAAGAAATAAAGATGGGCAAACATCTTAAAACCAATGTTTTTTGCTTTAAATTACTTTAAATTCAGAAAAAATACGGAATACAAATATTAATTATTCTTTCGTATTTTTTTAATAGTGCGGTGAAAAACCAATTTCTCTAAAAAAAAACGTTCGATTTGGTCGATTTTTAAGAGAGTTACAGTCATTTGAAGAAAAAAACATCGCATTTTGAAAAAAATCATATCTCACACGTGTATGGACAAAAACATCTGAAAAAAAAATTAAAATAGCTTCTTTCAATGGGTCACATAACATAACATTTTCAGCCAAATCAAAGAATGGAAGGGTCTGACGTAGGTCGATTTAAGGTGGAATGTCCCATATGCATATCCATGTTATAGAGTAATTCTATATCGGACGAAAATGTATTTTATTGAATGCTAACAAATTAGAAAGAACAATATTAATATGGGATTGGCTAACGAGTCAACTAATCCCATATCACTGTTGGCCTACCTGCCCCGCCCAACTTTTTTAGAAAGAAATCGTCGTATACACGAATTGTAACAAAAATTGAAAAAAATAATTATCCAATACTATAGCCTAATATATGTACTTTAATGCAGTGGACAATTTGTAACATTCAGAAAAATATCCAAGGCAGGAAGAGATAGTAAAGACCAGCAACAAAGTTTCGTTTGGTACCTGAATTTTCGAAAATCTTTTTTTTGCTTTTTAACGACGTGTCTCTTTGATGTATCGAAACACACGAATGAGCGAGAGGTTACAATAAACGTAATAACAAACACGCACGTTTTTACATTCAAATGTTTGAGTGTGATTGTGCGTTCGCTAACTTACCCCTATGCTCAACTAGTCCCGGTCTCCCATATACTGAAATGAAGCAGTACAAAAATGAGATATTGATAGAATCATTTTAATATTACGTAAAAAAATAGTATTTTAGTCATTGGCATATAATTATGAATTTACTAGTCGTTAATATAATGACTTACTGGGAATGGAATGATCTATATATATATATATATATATATATATACGGATCGCGGTATCTCGTACAGTTTAAGGAAGTAACGCAGAAAATAGAATTGATGGACAGACAAATACCAAACTTGGCAGAGTGTTCGATTATAATATAAAAGAAACTCATACAAATTTTTAAGGTCCGAGGTGGGTTTTTACACGAGATATTTATAATTTTGTTTATCTCTTTGCAAGGCAATTCAACATGGCCTCTTATGAGAAATCACGGAGTTAGCGCTACATTATTCCTCATATCTCCGTAATTGATGGATAGATCAAGACGAAATTTAAACAGCAGAGAGATGAAATACTTAGAATCATTTATCTGGCTTAAAAATATTGAAAGGTGACTTATGACAGGAATAATAAGAACAATAAAAAGTACTCATAGCAAATTTTCGGACCTTTGCTCGAAGTGCTGCAACGTCGCATATTCGAGGTTATGAGCGCGCATTTTGAAATTTCAACGTATGTAAAAATTCGTGCCGGCTGACTGTTACATATTTTTATAATTTTGTGTTTTTTGTTTACATGACATATTATATTTAATATCAATAGAATGAATAAATAAATTACATATTCAAAAACAATTTTATTTTTCATACGTATTATCTTACATATAAGTAGAATATTTTTTAACTTAAATAATATTCGTAATATTAACACAGTCTCAATTACTTTTCAAATAATTGAGATACATATACACTTGAAATCTTTTTGTTATCACGCAATGATGTGCTCCGAACGTTTCTGCCTGCTTCATGCTGATTAATTCTAGCCCGGTACACCTTTTCGGTAACTATTTTACCTTTCCAATAAAATCTCGGCTTTTTTTCTTTTGGCATAACGAACTCGCGATTAAATTAAACGAAAATTCACTGACACAGCTGATGAGCTGTCAACGGCATATGCAATGCTTTGAACACGCATATACACGCGCACACATATGAACCGAAAGCGACGTTGCCAAATTAAGTACTACTTAGGTCAAATTTTTTTATGACTAGGTGGGTAGTTGCGTTCCTTCCTTAATACCTACCGACATACCGCAGAGTAGATAATAATGATGGATACCGATCACCTGGTGTGGTGACTCGATAGATGTATCGGACCGAAGCGACGCTTTTGCTTTGTCCACATCTGTATTTGCAATGTATGTATACATATACACGAGAATCGTTCGATAACTGTCTTTGCAATTATTTCCTTGCCACCCTCCTTTAAACATCAGATTGTTTATAAATCAAGGATGCGGTAAAGTTTTCCCATCGGCGGCTTCAGGCTCTCACCGCGTAATAAAATCGTAACGGAATTTTCAAAATAGTAATTGTTACAAAAGTCTCAGCCATAGGGGTGACAAATGATGGTTCTTTATCAAAAATAGAAGAAACTTGGTTTGGTTTAGTGCAAGAAATATTTAGAAAACTGTAATGAGAACGCATTGTTGATCCTTACTCAGCATATTATTTTTGGACCAAATTTTGAGGACAGTGTCATCGTCCGAAGTAATATAAAAAACTGTAGTTAGGTAAATGAAATAGGCATTTAAGAAAACTCTGTTTACACGGTCGGGTAGAAAAATATAGCTGGTAGTCAGAACAGCACAAATTCTCCAATGTTTTCTCGGTATTGAAGCCATGCTTGCGGTGTATAATATTTAGCTTCTTAAGGCGTCGCTGAAGTCATCCAACTTGGCGTGGTTTAACGAGGGATTCTGCGAAGTTAAAAGAGCGGGAGAGAGAGAAATTGACGAGAAAAAGGTGGTTTGTAGGCGTGAACTTTATGGGAGAAACTCCGTAGAGTCTAAAAGATCTACGCGAGGTGATACCACTAAGAAAATGTTGTGCGAATAATATCTGGACCACAAGGAGGGGCATCAAAAAAGAGAAAGAGAGAGAGATAGAGAGCGAAGTGTTAGAATCGGTGCAAAAGAATAAACGTTGCAAATGAACGAGTTCCGCGGATCATTCGGAGGCCTTTCACCTTGAACAGTTCTCGCCTCGAGGTCAAGCGAACAAAAAAGAGATGGATAATGTATATATATGCATATATACAGAAATTTCCTGGACCAGTGGCCATACAAGTCAATTCACTGTATGTATATTGCTCTGTTCGCTAATTACCGCACTCTTGGTGCAGCCAACAATACTTCCGACTGTACAAGAAGCTCGCAGTTCCAAGACTCCAAAATTAGCTACACCTTGTTAAAAAATAACGTTCTCAACCACTTTCCCCACTGGCTGCAAACTGAATATGGCGCCGATCGGCGTTTGGTTTTCATCATGTTGCCATAAAATGGCACGAAAATGATAAGCCGCTCTCCAAAATATCAAGTCTCTCTAAACGTCGAAAATATGCGAAAAAATTCACCCAATCTTTTATTATGTTCATGCTTGAAGATTTTTTACTGCAGCGAATTCCGGCACTTAGTGTTATTTTTTACACGAACAATAACTACATTTATCTCGAAACATTGATCAGTGTTCAAGAGCTTTTTTACCTGATGGGCTCATTAAGAAAGTTACTTTATATGATTATTGATACGCGAAGAATATGAAATTGTGCATTGAGATGTCCAATTAAACTTTGCAAATATAAAATACCTTGACGGAATAATACTAAATTTTTATTCATTTAAAAAGTTACAATGATCCGACATAATTACAGTTTCGGATCATTATCGTGTTGAAAAACACGATTATCGTCTGAAATAGCAATAAAAAGAATGTCAAAGAAAAACAACTAAAAAGAATAGGAGTTGCTGTCGAACAAGAGGGAAATATAGAGGGAGCAAAGTGGTGGCGGCCTAGCAACAAAACTTCTAGAACGCCGTATCTCTTTATCTCCTTTTTTCTCTCTTCTTATTCTCCCGATACCCTTGTACGAAATTAGCAATTTTAATAGTTGCGCCGAAGGTGGTTCATATATCTTCTCGCCGTCTGTTCTCAAAAAGTAACTTTTTTCAGGCACGTATCAAATCTATAACGGGGCCTCTTATTTTCGCTCTGAAGTAACACCTCCGCTGTTGGCCCATTTAAGGTAGGAGTCTCGCGAAAGCGTTTTTCTACAGAATTTTTTTATATTTCGAAAACTTATTCAGAACACCATCATGTAATATCGTGCAAAATTTGAATAGGATTGACTATTCCATATTCGAGATATCGGAAATTAAAAATTGTATAGTTTTACGTGTGTTCTTATGGGCAAAGGTAGAAAATTTCACATTTTACGCAATTACTTCGAAACTTTTCTACAGATTTTTTTTTTTTAATTGTCATTTGCACTGGTGTATATAACGAAGTTTTTCGAAAAATTACAACGATTCTGACTACTTGGTTTCGGAGATATAGTGATATGAACTATGTTACGTGTATTGCATAGGGAAACACGGGTATTTCGGAATCTTTTATTTATAAAAGATATGAATATAAAATTTGTTGAGCTTGATAAATAAAGTCTTTAAATACATTTAAAAAAATTTTTATTCATTTTTATTCGTTTTTAAGTACAAAAACTATAGTTTAACGTAACGCCCCAAAAATAGGTGGGCTAGGTAGCTCCATCACAACTCGGCAACGGCTTGTCTGAAACAAAAAAATCGAAGTCCATTAGATTCAGTATGATACCAGCTACAAAATGACCCTCGAATATAAAGTGTTATCAAAACATAAAAAAATGGCAGATGAAAAACGAAAAAAGTAAAAAAAACGTGTTTGTTCGCAGTTTTTCACAAAAAAAAAAGAGTAAAAATCAAAATTTTAAAACCATCGAGGGTCATCTTGTTGCGAATAACGTTTACAATATGTGGTTCAAATTTCAAGAGAATCGGTTTATTAATTTTAAAGATACGATGGAGCTAGATTTTGAAAACGTTGTTTCGAGAAAAACGCGTTTGGCGCGCTATACGCTCAGGTATAGACGAAATGAGGTCCTGACGTTCAGGTAAAAAAAAAAAATACTTAGAGAGCTCGGATTTTCATAAAATTTTGACACAATATTTCTGAATGTATGTACTTTCGAAAACAGTAAAAAAATCGATTTTTTTAAATTTTCAAAGTGGACTGGCCCCTGAAACATTACTCCCGAAAATTTTTATTTTTTTAAGCTCCCGTATGACTTGACAATTGCCATTCTTAGATTATTTCGCAGGTTATATCCAAATTTTCGAATTTTGACCGGAGAGTTAACTTTTGAACGTGATTGTGGCGAGACTCCTACCTTAAGTAGTCGTTTAGTAAAAAACAGAATAATGATTGTACTATTTCATTATTGCCTTCAATATTGAAATCATTGCATAATAAAATATAAAAATTAATCGATGAAACTACCGAGTGTTTATAATTTTACTAAAGAGTTAAAAAACTTGTCACGCATTCGGGGAAAATATTTTTTTTTAATTTTTATTTACGGTCGATAATAAAAAATGGAGAAGTACAAGCAAATTTCAGTAAATCAACATATTATTATGAAATTTATATAGGGGAGGGTCGGGCAAAGTGGAACACTCGGCCAAAGTGGAACACCCCCCCGAAAAAAGTGAAATTTCTTTTTTCAGTGGCTAACTAAAAAATTCCATCATTTGACTCAGAACATGCATTGAACGAGTAGTATTCATTGAAACGACTGATATTTCTAACATGAAAATTAAAATATATTTATTGATAAAAAAAAATGAATATTCAATGAAAATTTGTATGGATAAATATTTTTGTTCTGTAAAATGGAAATGTGAATATCCGACTAGCATAAGAACAGTACTAACAGTGCTGCAAGTATGTTTGAAAATTATTAATTGTTCATTAGACCGATGCAAAATGTTTTGTTTCTTGCTCCTACTCGAGTTTTCTTTGGATATTGATGAAAGACATATTCTGTTGAAAAATAATTACAAATCATTTTCGTGCGACCTAACCTGTTTTCTTCCGGTATTGTTGAAATAAAAGTCCCGTTAACAAATGACCTCAAGAAGTTACATGAGTTTTGAAGGGCAAAAAAAGCATATTTTCTCTAATTTTTTTTAAATATACTAAAAGAATACATTTATTCAAACTTTAAGCATATAAAAAGAACAACATTTAAACAATATTTTATAAAATTTTCATCCAACAATTTTGAAAATTCAGCTGTTGAGAACTGGTTTTCGGAGACCCCTTAGAAAAAAGTATCCTCGCAGTGGTCTGGATAACTCACGATAGCTTTGTCTGAAATAAAAAAAATCAAATATTTTCTGTTAGTAGATAAGTATAGCTCATGATTGAACGAAGGATTAAAAAAAAATTGAAATTTGAATTTTTGGTAGAGTTGCAAAACCGTACGATTTTCAGTAAAATCTAGACCATTTATTGCCTTTTAAAATAAGTTGTGATCAAAGAAAAAAAAATCCTTCGTTCAATTATTAGTCAATTTTATCTAGAAGATGTGAGCAAAATTTCAACAAGATCGGTGCATTAGTTTTTGAGAAATCATGAAAAGTTTTAAGTAGGAATAAAACAGAGAATTTTTTTTTTTAACTTACATGGAATAGTCGATTCCAGCCTCATAAAGCAAAGGTTCTGCTGCAGATGCAATGTGCAGGGCATTCTTTTACTCTTGTCTGAGACAAATTCTTGCCTCTCGAGTCCCAGCCTCAGCTCTTTTCTTGGCTATGAGTATGCGATGTGCATCTTTTTTCTGCGCATACTCGTGGCTATTTCAGCCAAGTTTGATATTCATACCGTGCGAAAAAATGAATAGAGCTGAGATTCATTTGTTGAAAGTGCAGGCAGCGATTAATGCAACAATTTCAACTATTTTTGAACCAGCAAGAAATATTTTTGGAGTGATTTTCCAAATGAGCTGGTTCAGACTCATTATTATTTTGCGTGAAGCCACCAACACACCACTCTAAAAGCACATCTTTACTAAACTCTTCATAAATGGGCTTGATAGCTGGTCAAACATCACTGGGCAATGGAACGCAATCGCGCTTGAATGATGACATAGCATTTGTAGCTGAAGCACGCTGCCAAGCGCACCACGAGTCAGCGCCGCTCGGGCACTTTTCGTGCTGTGGGTTTTGGTCCGTTGAACTATAATGGAAGTAAGTTGCCCATATAGCGTCCTTCATGTTTTGCACTGAATTACAATTCCTTCTTATAGCTAATCCGTAATAAATTGTTAATTTATCGATAAGTTTACCTGTAAGCTTGCCTTTGTTAGAAAGAGTTTTTTTTCTAATCGTTTTTCCTTTGATTTTTTTTCTTCAACAGTTTTTTTCACGAAATCGCGTAAACGGGTGCCCATCCTCTTTTGCACGTGGCCTACGCATTCTTTTTTATTTATTTGAAAATTTTCACCATGACGTTTGGGTATACCTGCGACGCTCCCGGCCGTTCGAGCCAAATGGGAGGAATTTCAAAAGGCTCTCTCTCTCTCTTTTAGTTTTACTTCGATTGACTTAAAGCTTTGGGAAAATATGCTTGACATATGGTACCATTAGATAAAAAACTAAAAGAATGAATTTTTTGAAATTTCAAAACCCATGTAACCCCTTAATTCCTAAGATTTTGGAGATGCCTATTTTGACTTTTATTTACTTATTTATTTACTCGTAATAATTTTATTTGAAGGTACGCTCCCATCAAATTTTTCGAAATAATCGATTTCTTTTCTTCGATTGTCTCTCCGTCATTAGTCTCGATATGGGCTATGTGCGTGTGGGCGGGGCTAAATATTTTTCGACTGAAACGCTCGCAGTGGCGAAATAAGGAAACGGCTGCAGTCCTGTCTCGTATGTTTAAACCCAGTTCTTAAATATCAGTTATAAATATCACGTATAATCGCGGTAAAAAAAATTATTATTGACATCAACGAGGTTCACTAATTGTTAACATTTTTATTATACAAGTATTTTGGTTACGGAAAAATTCTGGCATACAGGTGAGCGATCGGAATCGCAGCGCAACTAGTACATGCCATAACCAAAAAGAGCATCAAATCGGAGCGTTCTGTAAATAATCAAAACTTGACGTATGAGAAAAATGAAAGGTTAGTCTGTCGCATCATCTTATAATTAAAATTTGCAACAATATAGATTAAGTAACGCCCGATTAAAATTGACATTAAAAAATAATGGAAACTTACCTTGCATATATAAAAAGGGTTCAATCATTTACTAATAATTCCCTGGGCAATTAAATAATATATTATTTACACCGTGAGGCACTGTACAAAGAAATCGGCAGCCGTTTTCAAACATGGCCACCTGGCGGCGCCACGAGGACAGTTGCATATAGTCCATAGCGCTGTCCGGGTTTTTTCATATGGTTTTTTATATCCTCACTAGATGATTTAAATGCACGCTTTTCACGCGTCAATTTCTTGCCTCACGTTATTTTTAACAATAAAATAAAAAAGGTAACACAATAAACCTTAACATTAATGAAACCGGTAGAATGAGTTGAAAAATATGATTTATCCATAAAAGATTATTATTTATCAAGAGCCATGGTAGCGGCTCGACGCCAAGTATTAAAAAAAAAGCCAGCGCGAGTCCTGTCGCACATCAATATACTCGAAAATGACGGTTTTCGGACTTTTCTTTTTACTTACTTACTTAAGTTTTAATAAAATCTGCCTTTTTTCAAGATGTATTTAGAATCATTATAATTCGCTATTGTTCTTTCCTGTCCACCACTTGTCAAAAACGAATTTGAGTTGTTATAGATATTTTGAAGGATCAGCTGTCATTGTGACATTTTAGGGCAGGCAGAATAACTTCAGAGTCAAATTTGACTTGAAATCTAACACAAGACGCGAGCTACGTGCAACGTCACAGCGGATCAATCAGAATAACGGAAAAGCGGTAACAAAACTGCAATTTCATGCGTTACTCATGAACTTTATACAAGAGGATATGGTTCAATTTTTTTCATGGTTTTTTTACTTCAGATCTGTCGAGTCCTCGTCTTTTGGCATTGTAAAGATGACGGAATATGTCGTGTATTTTTTATGAAAAAAATTCTTTAAGATCTTGTATTTTTCAACAGATTTAGTAGGAGGATGCCTATAAAACGGTTTCAAAAATGGCATCAAATAATTATATCACAGTCGATACAGACACCTGTGAAAATTGACAAATTTAGGTCATTTTTGACCAGAATTTTTACACAATCATTCTCTAAAGGAAAACCTAGTAGGTACCCGAAAATAAAAATTTTTAACATCGTGCCATTGAAAAAATAAAAATAAAAGTTAGATGAGACACCTTTGAAAATAAAGCTATTCAGCTTACTTTTTAACAGAATTTGTTTTTCATCTATATCTAAAATACTATGCACGAGAAGGAGCAAGGAATTTAAAACAAGGGTGTTTAAAAAAAAACATTACAAAAAATTTAAACATCGATAAATGTGAAGAGAGTCACCTCTAAATATTGAGCAATATGGAGCTTATTTTTAAACAGAATTTTTTTTTATTAATATCCAAAGAAAACACGAGTTGGAGCAAGAAAATAAAAAAATAAAATATTTTGCATCAATCGAATGAACAACCAATAACTTTCAAACATGCTTACAGCACTGTTAGTAATATTCTTATGCTAGTCAAATACTCACATCTCCGGTTTGCAGCAAAAAAAAATTTTGTTCATACAAATTTTCATTGAATATTCATTTTTTTATTAATAAATATATTTTAATTTTCATCTTAGACATATCAGTCGTTTCAATGAATACTACTTTTTCAACGCATGTCTGGAGTTAAATTGAATTTTTCAGTTTTCCACTGAAAAAATAAATTTCTCGGTTTTCGGGGGGTATTACGCCTTGCCCGACCCTCCCCCACATAATCAATGATTTTACTTTGTTCTATAATACATTTATATATACAAATAAAATTGAACATATTAAAAATGTATTCTCGGCCGTACGAAATTTTTTCAAAAGCATTTGAACATTGGTACGGCGAGCTGGAAATGTTCATTGGGATTAAATCAGCGCTTTCGTTATATATCAGACTTTTTCACATTAATTATTATTAACAATTTATTTAGGATACATTATTTCTTTCATTTTCAAAACCCAAACGCAATTACCCAACTGAATTCAGTAACTTTGCATAATAAAATCATTTATTTCGCAACGTGGGATGGGTGCTTAAACTACCAAAATAAAAAGTTAAAAACGGACGATACTATATACTCAAATTGTTTTTAACGAGATCACGTACATACTTGATTTCCAAGTGGTTGAGCTCTTGTTTCGTCTGCAACTTTACATTCTCTCTTTGTACGTCTCTCTTTCGCTATTGTAACTCAAATATGGTTTAAACATGTGTAATAAAAGACCACAGCATCAAAATTGTCCTCGTGGAATTTCTATTTTTATCATAGTAGTAATATAGTAATACAGAAAAGGTTTATTGGATTTTCTATTTAATTTGCAGGCTAAGCATACAGGTGTACAATTGGGTGAGTGAAATAATCGAATCTGCTCAAAACCAAAAAATGCGTGATATTATTACACTAGTCAACATCGATTTTTTTACACCAACTTAACAAAGTAGTTTCGATAGATTTTTTCGCGCTGAACACGAATCCAGCTGCTAAAATTGTCTATCGCGTAATGCTTTTTGGGAAATTAAGGCCAAAATGTTGGAAAAACGTGTTTTTGGCCATATTCCAAGTTCCAAAGTCCAGCTTAAACCTTGTACTTTTAAGTGCAACAGTTATAAGTTTTTGCCCTCGTTCCGTTGGAATATTAGCAGTGTTTATTGGTAATTTTGTGCTTTACTGTACAGTTCAAGTCCTTTGGAACCAGATGTTAATATCATTCTCAAAATTGTAAAATATGTTCTTCGTGAACGTTGAATTAATTTTAAATGATAATATTATCATTAAAAGTTCTTCATTGCGTAGAGACTTTGAGAACAAGCTGTAATCGTAATTTCACCTAAATAATACTATTTCTAATAGGATTAAAAATGCATTTTCGGTGACTCTGAATTTTATCAAAAATGAATTTTTAATAGATTTTAAAGTCCAGCAAAAGATCGTCTCTATAACATTTGAGTCCTTTATACGCCTTTGAAAGTGGCACTCTAGTATATTTTTTCTTTGGTAGATACTTTGCGGTATATCGAAATTTATCGCAAATACGATTTGTAGGGCATTGATTTTCGGTGACTTTACTATTTATCAGAAGCGGACTATCTATGAATTTTGAAATCCAGGAAAAGATTGTATTTCGTACCAGTTTAGTCCTTTGCATATCTTTGAAGTGCCCCGAAAATACATTTTTCAATTCCGCACTTTTGATAACCTTTTAAGATATATAAAGAGATTCCTACCAGAATTCAAAATATCCATGGCCCCCCGTGTGGAAAATTATTAGGGCAGCCCGAAATAAATTTGGGGCCTGTAAGGGCTGAAATCTGGATTCCCTACTAAGGACTTCCACGCCACAGCCAAACTAGGCCCTAGAAGGGGAATAACAGGGCTGGTTGAGTTTACAAGAGAAGGCTTCATTGGGAAACTTATTGACGGCTCGGACAGGCATTATCAAGGTAGCCTTAAGTTTATCGTCCTAATACTGCCAGGCCAGAACCCGATCGGAAAATGTCAGGGTCGCCAATATTATTAAAAAATGATGCGCTTGAGTTAAATTTTTGAAGATCTAGTCCGTCTTCATCAGAGTAGCTCTCATTAAAATGAATTGTAATATTTAATATCAAATCTGTTGTGGATTCCTCCGATTGAACGAAAAATCTAAATCTGCTTTTTTCATTTCAATTCACAAATAATAGTGTTTTTTTAAGCAATAAATCTTATTTTTGCAACACTGAATACGTTTAGTTATTTATAGACAATTAGAAATAATCATTTAATAATAAATAATAATTATTATTACATATTAATAATAAAATATAAACAATAATTATATTTATTATTACATTAATCATATAATAATAAATATTATGCTATGTATTTTTTATTAATAATTAAATTCATTATCGTTCATACTTGATATTATTGTTATTGTTAATAGGAATTTAAGTTTACTGTGATTATTTCTGTCTTACATTGAGAACTCTGTCACATATAGATTCATTAAATATACTGTGTAATATGTACATGACGTATTTACAGCATATGTTACATTTTTGAACGAAAATTTCTCAACTAAATAATAGTATAATTATCCCGGTGTAGGTGACAAAATTTTTCTGCACAAGTTAATATCCGGAGTAATGCAAATACTGAAATAAGATGAACTATATATCAGATATGCAATTCTAATCGTAAAATATTTTAATTAACATTTATTTTTGGTTGGGTCTACAGATACGTAGGTAAATAGGATCGAATCCCTGTGTAGGTAGGATAATTTTTCTGTGTAAATTAATGCCAGGAATAATGGAAATAGTGAAATATGACCAAATATGATCGGAAATTAAATTCTACTTCAAAAATAAATATTTTTCCAAATGTTTAATTTTTGATAGGGCTCGGGCAGGGCTAGTGATAAAGGCCCTGACTTCTTTGCCTTCAAAGACCCTTGCATAAAAAGCGTGGCCGCCCTTTCAGGGGCCAGTATGGGTTTTCACACAAGGGTCATAACTAAGTTAGGGAATCCTAATCGGGGCCTTTTCACAGCCTCAACTGAATTGACGCTCGGGAACGTATGTGTTTGTCAATTCTCAGGTCGATGGGATTCACGGTATAACCAGGATCGTTGACGCCGATGATGGCTCCTATTTGCACACGCAACGGCATCGATTGCACGCTCGTACTTAGCCTCCTCGTTACAAACGGCATGACTAAATCTCTTTTAACGTTTCGAAAAACGCGTGTTTTTCGACGCACAAGATTGCCGGAATGCTGCCATAACTTAGTCATAAAAAGTGCTGCCCAACACTTTTGAAAACTTATGCCGGACCAAAATGACACCGAAGACGATCTTTTGCTAGATTTAAAAATTCGTGGATAGTCCGTTTTTAATGAATTTTAAAATCACCGAAAATTTATGTCCTAGGATAAAATCTATCAAAATATCAGTTAAGGCCTTGGCTAGGCCCTAATTATTTTTTCCTTACTCTGTTAGGGCCCCAATATGGAAGCCCGAAAGGCCACTTGCGGGCCGGTCACACTTTGTCAACGACGGCCCAACCGGGCAAAAGCTCGGGGCCTTTAAAAGAAGCCCTATTGGAGCCCTAGCAAAAAATAAATGCGCACGCTACCATTACGTTATAGTCTCGTTGAAAAAATTGGTTAAAAAATGGGTAATTATTTAGTATCGCTCCTCCACCTATAATGAGGCTAAAAAAAATTGGAATGCATCGTTATTAACTTGAAAACATTATAACTAGTCATGTTATGTTGGCGCATGACCCTTGTGAGCCAATTTTCTTTTTATCTTTTTTTCAATTTTACAAATTCTTGAAACTTCCTGAATATATTTCTCGGTACTCAATGAGCGTCAAAACAGAACTATACGAGCAGACAATAATGAAAACAAAACAAAACAAAGCACACAAGTGACTTTCAATGTCTCGTACGACATGAAATAAATTAAAACAAAGTAAGCACAATAGATTAATGTATTGACGAAATCGAAAGATTTCAAATATTCGTAAATCAGTATCGCTATCATCATGGCTTGCGATGGTTGTTTAATTTCATTAGGTAAAGCTTTCGATATTTTACAGAGTCGTGGAAAGACAATGGAATTTTTACGTAAGCACGAAATTATAGATAATGCCGCGAAGTGTTCTAAGTGTGGTGCGGACGCAAATTTGAGTGCCGACGGTAAGTGGTGGCGGTGTAAAAAAAGACAAACAAAAAGGGTGAATAAAAAATTGTTAACAGCCGGTGTGATTGTGCACAACCCGTACGAACCAATACGAGGCTACAGTTATCATCCGAAAAGTGTTGTCTTTTTGTATCACTTTACATAATATACAATCCACCGTATCGAGAATTTTTAAGGGACAACACCACTGTGACGGCTTCAAAAAATCGATTTTTTGAAAACCATTTTAAAAAATCTAGAATACTTTTAAGATTGAAATGCCGTTGGACCCAGGTCGAAAAAATAATTATTTTCGTAGATATTGAATATTTTGTGGAGCGGTGCAGCGGTCCGCGACGCTCGGGGTCCCGCGCAGCTGGGCGCTGGTGACGGTGATTCTAAAACGTTTCTGGGCATATCGAATAGCGATCCATACGACGGTTTCGAGATAAAAAAAAAGAGTGCATCGATCATGTCCAAAAACGTATGGGGACGCGCCTCCGCGAAATCGTGAAAAAAAAAGGATTGTCTGGCAGAGAAAAGCTCACCGGAAAATTGATTGACGAGTTGAGCACATATTACGGATTGGCTATTCGGAGGAACAGCGATGATGTTGACAAAATGAGGAAGGCAATTTGGGCAACTATCAAACATAAAATGTCCACAGACAGTGAGCCACAACATGACGATTGCCCGGAAGGAGCCGAGTCGTGGTGTTCGTGGCAGCGCGCGGTCGCAAATGGTGATATTTCTAAATATCGCCATAAACCGCCTTTTCCTCAGGAAATATTGGAGGCAATTCAGCAAATCTTCGAAAATTTGAGCAGGGACGATTTGCTGCCGCGTTGTTTGGGCGGCTATACGTAAAACAATAACGAAAGCTACAATAAATCAGTTTGGGCAATAACCCCCAAGTGCCAGTCCGGAAGCAAAAAAATCATTGATATTGCAACTGATATCGCGGTATTAGTGTTCAATGATGGCCTGAGAAGTCTCATGAAAGTACTGGAGACGTTGGGGATAACCATCGGCCCAAATTGTTTCAACTTTTGCGTTGAGACCGACGCAGCGCGGATCCAGCTCGCGGAGCGCTCGCTCACAGACGCTGCAAAAGAAGCGAGAAAAGCCTTTTTTGAGTGCAGCACGCAGCAGAACTCGAGCAATTTTTATCCGATCGACTTCAAATTTCTACTGTATCAATAAAAGTAGATTATCTAGAGAAGTACATAGGATTTGTTCGATATCTCAATAATTGTAAAAGTTATAGCCTATTTTCGACGAGAAATTTTGCTCAAAAATCATTCTTTAATTTCAAAGGCGTGCCTATTTTTTAAAAATCAATATTTTTCCAAATCCCTATGTACTTCTCTTCAAAATATTATATTTTTAACGAAAACACTCGGTATTTTTTTTCAGATCGACGTTGAAGAGAGTTCTGCTGCGTGTCGCGAACTACTGCGGAGATGACGCGAGAGCTTCCCCAACGCCACCATGCGGCGTGAAAAATGTGAAAAAAATGTTTTTTGATACATTAATAAGCAAGGAAGAAAACCCAAAAAATTTTTTTCGAATATCTCTTTTCCCCACAAAAAAAAAATTCTTGAAAAATGTGAAAAAAATAGGGGGTCACAGTGGTGTTGTCCGTTAATGGAAGAATTAAATTTGAGTTCGGCCGCGGTATGTGATTCGTCACATTACGTTCGCCAAGTCTTGGAGGATTGCATCACCCAAACAACTTTCCAATTGGGTGGATGGGGAAAAATGACTGAAATTGATGAAGCTAAATTTGGAAAGAAAGAATTCAATCGCGGGCGGATCATCTATGGACAATGGATTTTTTGCGGATTCGAACGAGATTCGAAATTGATGTTTCTCGAAAAAGTTGATGATTGTTCGGCATCGACTTTGTTAGAAATTATTAAGTAACGAATAAAGCCGGGAACGACGATCATGTCCGATTGTTGGAAGACGTATAATTGTCTAGGCGAAGAAGGCACGTTAAAATTATAACAATCAGCGGGTAAGCAAACAAAAGAAAGACAAAACCCAACTCCCAAACAATTTAAGCAAACCAAACAAACTCAAATATTTTTCATCTTTAAATTACAGGATATAAATATCTTACCAATTTTTAAACTTTATCATTTTACTTTTCAAATACCTGTTTGAACACAATTTTTTCCTGTAATTTTTTTCAAATAAATAAATGAAAAATTCAATAAAATCAAATAAATGAATAAATTCTATTTTGACCAAATTTTTTTGATACAATTAAAATAGTATTTATAAATATTTTTTGTGTTTCGTTATTTTTAAGTAATACAGCTTTTTTTATCTCAATAATTTCTACACCATTTGCAGTCCGAAGTTTTTGTAAATTTATTTATTTTTTTCAATCATTTTCCAGTAAATATGAAGTTATAAGAGTCTCACAAAAATTCAGCAATCAAATTATGATCTCACAAAAGATGCCAATTCAAACCTGCCCAAAAATTAAGTCTAAACTTCACAA
The DNA here is from genome assembly GCA_963989365.1 of Rhimphoctona megacephalus. Classification (NCBI taxonomy): domain Eukaryota; kingdom Metazoa; phylum Arthropoda; class Insecta; order Hymenoptera; family Ichneumonidae; genus Rhimphoctona; species Rhimphoctona megacephalus. Next base: position 26,277,380 of record OZ022420.1, read on the forward strand.
AAAGTTATTAAATAAATAAAAACTATAAAAACATTAATAGTCAAATACATTAAAACCTATTAACATCTAATAAAAAATCTTTCAACTATTTGACACTACAGTTGTTCTACACAACAAGAATAAGAAGAAAAAATAATTATGAAAAAAAATTTCGATACAAAAAACATTTCGAACGAAAAAAATTAGAGTAAAAAAAAGTCGCCAAGTACTTCGGCCGAATCTTTTTTTACTCTAATTTTTTTCGTTCGAAATGTTTTTTGTATTTTTTATTCTTATTCTTGTTGTGTAAAACAACTGTATTTTTAATTAATTGAACATTTTTTTATTAGACGTTAATAGGTTTTAAGGTATTTGACCATTAATGCACGGAAAGAATTAAAAGTGAAAAATTACCAATACAGAAATAGTAACGGGGGACAACCTTGAATGTTTGGGATTTTTACTGTAGAAAGTATTAATTTTCATCAAAGTAAAATAAAATCGCTTGTATAATGTAGAAAATTTTCTTTTCTTTGCATGAAAATTTACACTTTACATTACAAAAATTCCAAACATTCAAGGTTGTCACCAGTTTCTATTGATGTAACGGTAATTTTTCACTTTTAATTCTCTCCGTGTGCTTTTATAGTTTTAATTTATTTAATGACTTCTTCTGAACACAATTTACTTCATCCGACTTAATCTATGGACTCTGGAATGGATTAATAACCGTATAGAATTTCTCTCAGCAATTTTTAAAATAATAATTTAGCGAGAACAACGTGAAAGATGATAGACGCGAACAAAATGATCAATGAAAATTTCCACACGGTAGTGTACCTCCGGATAATATTGCTAATTTACAAAATCTCAAAAAATCAACAACAATCCCAAATTAATTGCGCAATTACAAAAATCAAATCTATATCTCAGAGCTAGACGGAGGCTCACCGATTTGGTTTCAGAAGTATAGGATTCGGTATTGACCTCAGATCCATGCCTCGATAGCTCGGTTATGTCGGTTCGTTGATGGTGGAAACGACTACGATTAGAAATTACGTCCTTTTTGGTTCGATCAAAAACTCAAGCACTCGAAATTTTCGAATAAACGTTTCTTCCCGATTTCGGGTCCTAGCTCCCCACCCTTTGCCTATTCAACGAGAATCGATCATTTGAGATCAATCAGTCGATAACACGTTTCGATATCACCCCAACAGGAAATAAATTATTAGAGCGTCTCCTTATTGAAATTTGAGATCTTCCTTCTCCGAACGAATTTCCTCGATCTCCGATATAATCCTCAGTCCAGATAAGAAATAACCTTGAGTCCGACAGCTCCGAGTGAAGGCTTCGAGCTAGCGATCCAAAGAACCACTTGAAATTTTGCGCTCTCCCCATGATATTGACTAAAACGCTCTCTATGATGACGTAAGCCTTGAACACCCCCTCTCCAACTCGACGATCCTTATCCAACGACGAAAATCGTCGCTTGCTCTCGCCTAACATATTCAAAAATATAAAAAATTATTGTCTGAAAAATTCTCTAACGTCAGACCGCGTTGGATTCGCTCGAGAGAAAATACCGAACGATTAAGAACGTAATTCCGCGTACCACACGCAGTTGGTACTTTTAAGTGACGTGACGAAAATTTGACGTCACAGTGTATATAAAATACTCATTGAATTTACGAATGCATTCTGACTCTATCACAATCATATGAGGTCAAGTTCTCAATACACGTATAAATATTTTGTAATAGATAGCTATTAAAGAATAGGTCACAGCCCATTGAAAATGGGCTTATAGCTCACGTGTGTGACGCCATTTTGTCTGATAGTGCTCAACACGTGTACATATTATTGCAACTCACAATAATCTGGACCCTTATCGTCAATCGAGAGAACACACTCGTATGTGTATAACCGATTACTCGCAATATTTGCCAGCCCGCTGCAAAAAGAAAAGAAATACCGTGATAACGAACTGGATAAAGTCGGCATACCGAATGATATTATACGTCTAACCTGGGATTGAGGCTTGGGTGATTGGACGGTTCTTCTCACTCGATTCGCGATATCAGTTCAGCGTATATCGAGAAAATTTCCGAGACGAAAGTTTGTATAGTACATAATGTAAATATAATAAATAGATGTCTCTATATAAATAAAGAAATACATACCAGAGATTTGTGTTGTTAAGGTGCAACAATATTGTGAATCTGAATAACTCGAGAGCATCCATTCATGTGACAAGAATTCCCCACCGTTCTATTTTCATCCCTTGCGGCTTGTCGATCTCAAAATCGATTCTTTGTAAGTATCACGATGCAAAATCAATCATTTGTAAGTATCATGGTGCAGTTTACGTTCATATACGTGAGTCTCGAGTATACATATATTCATCTCGTGCAATAAAATTACGATAGTGTTGCACATACATGCGAGGTCGAGCATTCTTAACCGCGGAGTTCTATTAGTCTTCTTCGTGAGAATGTGCACGTTATCTCGCTTCTATGTACCAGGCTCTAAGAAAATATAAAAAAGTATATTTCATCTTGATATAGATTACCGGACAAAATAAAGAACGCACCACTATAATTTCCATGTTTGCGCTAAAAACGCTTCTGTAATGATATATAAAATAAAAACTAAGTAATCAAGAAGAAAGCTTACATGTCCGCTTTTATGTCTCCACTGAAACTATTGAAAATATTCGAAGTTCGTGAAACAAACGACTGAAACCTGTAGAGTAGCATATTTACCCTGGATAAAATAAAGTACGCACCTTAGTCTTTACATATTTTTTAAAATAACAAACACTTGGCTCCTACTCTACGATATTTGAACATGTGAACAAATATTAGGTATATGACTTAATTTTTACAGATTTTTCAGCAAATTTATTTCATATAAAAAAATAGACAACAACGAACTTAATCTTGGAAATATTGTCCATTATTTTCTATGACCTTGCGTCATCTCTCAGGTAACATACGAATGCCGTCTCGAAAGAAACTTGCAGGCTTCGAGGCGATAAAGTCATCGACGAATTTACGCACATCGTCCAGCGTTTTGAACTGTTTATCCACTAAGGCGTGTTGCATTGACCGGAACAAATGGTAGTCGGATGGGGCCAAGTCTGGTGAATATGCCGCACGCGGGAGAACTTCCTATCCCAAGATCAAGAGGGTCTTCAGAGTCGCACGAGCAACGTGAGGTCGAGCGTTGTCATGCAGCAGTATGACTTGCCTGCTTCCTTGCCCAGTAAATGGCCTTTTCTGATCAAGTTCTTCACTCAGTTTGTTCAATTGTCGGCTGTAACGTTCCGCAGTCACCGTCTGACCAGTTTCCAGGAGTTCTTAATAAAGTACACCCTTCATGTCCTACCAGATACATAGGACAACCTTCTTTAAGTGGATGCCCTGTTTTGGCGCCGATGTACTGGGTTTCCCGGGATCTACTCACGACTTTTTAAGTTTGGGATTCTCGTAAAAAATATACTTTTCATCACCCATCACAATTTTCCACAAGAAGTCTTTTTTTGTTGCCAAACATGCAGTGAAAGGAACGTGTTCATACGTTGACCTAGGTTGTGTTCGGTCAATACATGTGGGACTTACTTTCCAAGTTTTTTAATGTTTCCCATTTGGTGCAAATACTTGGAAATAGCTGTTTGGGTGATTCCTAGCTGAGCTGCAAGCTCTTGTTGCCTTTGCGTTGAGTCTTTATTCAGTAGAGCTTGCAATTCCGCATCTTCAAACTTGCAAGGCTGTCCAGGGTGCGGCTGGTCGCTAAGATTGAAACCACCACTTCTAAAACGTTTGTACCAATAATTACACGTTTCATAAGACACAACGTCGGTACCAAGAATACCACAAATTGATTCCCGTGCTTTAGAAGCATTTTTTCCTTGTTGGAATTCGTATAGAATGCAGTGCCGAATGTGCTGTTTATCAGTTGCCATCGTAAACTCTGCTATTCTGAGAGGTTATGGAACTCACGTAGACTTGTCGTTCGGTGTTCTGAAACCTTGCGTCTGATCCTTTCAAAACCACAAAAGACCGCAAAAATATTTCTATTTTAAATATAATTTTAAGCTCGAAGAAAAAATCTGTAAAAATTAAGTCATACACCTAATAGTTGCAGTAAACTGTGTACTAGTTACCAGTCGTTTGAGGAAGATTTAAGTATCATTCATTGAGTAGCAATCGAAAAATAACAGAAATTTATTTTCAAAATATAAAACAAAAGTGTGCCGTAAGTAAAGATGCCGGTAGGAAAATATGTAGAGAATGCAAGAAACTTGGCACAGTAGCTGTTAAAACCCTACGCAGGAAGAAATGAAAGACAAATGAAATCGATGATAGCAGAATCATTATGGAAATAAACAAAAGATCTCAGCTTTCTAACCGTGTGATTCGGAAAATGATACAGTTGAACATTGCCGGTAGAACAATGTGTGGACGACTTCAGGAGTCAGGATTAAAAAACAGAATTGCACGGTATGATGCTTTAAATCGAGAAGTGAAAAAAATAAAATTTATGATTTCGCTAAAAAATACCTTAACAAGTCGATAGAGTTTTGAACGAAAGTTTCGTGGATCAATAAGAAAAAGTTTCATCTCATCGGTGCTCAGAAATTAATTTTTTGGCGAATTCTAGAGTTTTAATTTTTCCGTTTTTCGAATTGAACGGTGATGTTGTGCGAACCTATTCATTAACCCTGATTCACGAAGTCATTAACTCACCGTTCTAGCAAAAATGTTCAGCAGCATTTTTTTTGAATCCCACGGCTAGTATTCGTAGGATTTCTGTTCGTTTCCATATTCATTCTATGATCATCGACTACAGTTGTTCTGTTTTTTTTTCCTGCGTCCGATTTTATTAGCTACTGTGCCAAGCTCCTTAGGTTTTTTTACATATTTTTCTAACCTCACCTACACTTATTTCGTATTTACGAATAATTTTCCTATTTGACAAACCCTTTTTTTTGGTCCTTATCCACGAGTTTTCTAATAGAAAAAAAAATTTCTACCACTTTTCAATTGCACCTCAATAAGTGGTATTTAAATCTTTCACAAACCACTGACAACTGGTAGAAAGTTTACTGCAACTATTTGTTATCATTTTCAAATATGATAAAGTAGGACTCAAGTATTTGTTATTTTAAGAAATAAGTTAAGGTAGTTCGGTTGAGTTGGGGTTCACGTGTGACCATATATTCTTTTTACATGGAATCGAAAGAAGATAATTTTTTTTTTCGTGCTGGTGAAATTTAAACTCTTTTTACGGTGTAGTTTTTGAGATATTAGCTTTTAAAAATACATTGCGACCATTGGAGAACGCAGACGATAGTCTAGGTTAGAACTTTTAGTTCAAGAAAACTCAAAAATTTATCGTGCAACCTACGAAAAAAAAAACTTATTGCTCTAATATACGATATGTGAAGGATCTTCTAGGAGAAATTGAATTCGATTCACCGTATAATTATTGAGAAATCGCGAATAAAATTATACACATAGCAGAATTCTGTCAGCTAGACTCGAACTTTTCTCTCTCTTTCTCTCGGAAGTCACTTGACAATCAAGATGGCGGCTCATTTATGCCCACCAGTACGAAATGTCAATTAGACGAGTGCCTTTCTTAGCCACCAGCTGCTTCATTTCCAAGTTTTTTCTACTTATTGCATGTTTCTAGAATTCCGAGTGAACGTTTACGTTGGTTCAGTTGTTTTTCGTTAATAAAACTGCCCGAAGAGGCTCGTAATCATTTCATCGTGCGGCAAAAGATTCGACGTTGTGTTTACATTCTCACCGATCCACGGATCTGTTACTACATGAGTTAGGCCAAAATCTCATTAAATTTTAATTGTCATTTACATGATTTATAAGAATATACGCGATTTGATAAATTTTATTTTCAATGAAAATGATTTTTAAAATCGATTTTGTAATTTAATCGTCCATGTACAAATTCGAAAAATGGACTACATTTGGACTCGATCAAACTCTACCTTAAGACTGCACACTTTATTTTGTCCAGGGTAAATATGCTGCTCTACAGGTTTCAATCGTTTTTTCCGCGAATCTAAAATATTTTCAATATTGTTTCAGTGGAAACATAGAAGTGGACTTCCAAGCTCTCTATTGGATTACTTAGTTTTTATTGTATACATCATTACTGAAGCGTTATTAGCGCAAACATGAAAATTATAGCGGTGCGTACTTTATTCCTTCTGGCACTGTAGATATATAACTGTCCTATTACTTGGTCATATCCAGATGCTTTTTAAGGGTCATATGAACATAAACAAAAATAATAGTTAGACTCGAAGTTTCATTCTATGACTCCTAAAAAATTCACAGACGCAGTTATTTGATTTTATTAATCGTCAATGTTGTACTTTCTCAAGTTGGTAGTGACACAAACGCATTTCTTTTTCAAGTAATAATTATACTTAATTTAAACTAATCCCCATTTTTGCAAATTAAATGTTCGCTTTACTTTCATTATTTCGAGAAAATAATTGAGAGTTCGAGTATACAAGTAAAAAATACTTTTTTCCATTTAAAAAAAAAGTAAAAAAAGAACGCCAAGTATTAAAAAATCGCGACCTTAGTTATAAAATGACCATTATACATATGTTCTTATTGAACGAGAAAGAGAAAGCGCGCGCTATGGGCGATAGAGAGGGAACGTGGCTTCGCGCGCTGTCTCTCTCCTTAAATTTTAAGAAAAGAAATAGTCAAAATGATCGAGAAATCTATGTAGACTCAATGTAATAATAATTTAAATTATATGTTGTGGATTAAAAGAATTCAAATCATTTAATAATTCAAAAGTGGATTGATTCGATATAATAATAATAATAGGTTTTTTTTATTGATTCTATATAATTGATAATCTTACCGCGGCCTTCTGGATGATTATTCGAGTAAATGCGGATCGCTGGTTATAACAAGTGACGCAAACTGGTTACTTTTATCAAAAACAATTTTGAATTTTAAAAATTCAAATTATAATTTAAAGTAGCAAATTTTAATTTAAAAAGCAAGCAGGCTTTCCGTTTCTTGCGGCCATAAATTTAAGCGGGTAAAACAATTCAACCCTCAGAATGCACACTATATTTACTTCCGTATCGCGTATCACTGATTTCACGTTCTTTTTCGACCGTTGGGACCTTTTGAGGCAGTGTGCACTTTGAGAGTTAAGGAAGCATGAAATGCAAACTATGGGTCCCGAACGTCACCGAACGACGCCGATACCCTACACCCCACAGGTAAGGACGCGGACTCCAGACTATGGGAGTTGAACGTCGCCGAACTCCTCCAATACCCTGCACCCACAAGAAGAAAGGAAAAATTAAAAAATGAGGAGTGACCTTGGACTATGGGAGCTGAATGTCGCCGAACCTCTGCGATACTTCAAGCATCAAAGAATTGGAGGAAGCAATGTTTTATAGCTGCTAGAACCGGGAAAAGACTCTGCTGCTCAGAGCTTATTGTCTCTCCGAGGAGTGATTCCAGAATAATCAGAAAGCGTTTCCACTGCTGCGGTATACGACTTTTTATACCCAGCGTTTCCTTTGTCTTTCGCGCTCGAGCTTTAATTCGCTCGGCGAGTAGTCTCGAGCCCGTTCTGCGCACGCTCATTTATTTCCATTCTCTCATTCGCTCTTCGTTCCCCCACTCTCTCATTCTTGCATTCCGATATGCTACTTATGACCCCCATTTTACGTAAAATATAAACAAGGAACATTTGTCCAAGAACAGAGTCAATCAAACAAAGGTTAGCGCTGTTTAATAAAATACAAACGCACACAATGATCATAATCATATTTGGTCGATGAGTTAATTATATTTTCGGAGACTAGTTCTATTATATACCTCTACGAATTTATCTACTATAAATGAAAAAAATTATGTGTCCTCTATCGGTGTTACCAGATAGATAGACCCGTAACAACACACTAGATCGTCTAATTTTATATCTTGCGGCGGTTTTGCCTTTTGGTTTTTTCTACGTCCTTCAAAACCCTCGATCGAACGCTCCCGGGCCAATACTAATTTATTTTCACGAGTCACATCTTGGCTGGAAACTTCACGAGATCAACTATTGGTTCCTCAGGTCTCTCTTCAAAATGCAGTTCATATGGCATAAAACCGGTGCTAGAGTGAACACAACAATTCTTCAATTCGCTTTATGTATTTAGCCCATTTTGTGTGCTGGTCTGCACAAAATATTCGAAAGAAGCGACCTAACTCTCTGATTACACTTTCCGTGAGATTCGATTGTGGATGCCTAATCGATGAATGGATAACGCTAATTCCCTCCTGTTTTAATTCCTTTTTCCACACCGAAGAGGTGAATTGCGATTCATCATCGGATAAGATTCTTTTTGGTTTTTCCACGTTAGGTATATAATCGTCTAATAGTTTTTGCATGACGACACAAGTGGTTGCTCTCTTTAGCACATCTCTTTATGGCATATAAATGAACATATTTAGAAAACGGATCCATGACGACAAAGATGTACTATACTCTCCCTACCGATTTTGGCAGCGGACCATAAAAATGGGCTGTAATCAAATCTTTCGTGGCATCCAAACGTATAAAACAATATTCTCTCTCCACCGGACGAGTGTAATGCTTTACTCGCTGACACAAGTCACACCATAAAACAAATCTTTTAACATCTTTGGTCATCTCTTTCCAGTGAAAGAATCGTCTTAAGGAAGTACGATCGCAAATCGACGCGTCGACAGATTTTCTTGAAATTTTTATAACTCAAAACAGACTGCAGCATCTGTCCGCTACTGAAGTTTGGAAATATTTGACCGTTTAGAACCGGAGATAATTAACATTAAAGTTGGCACGTTTAACACGTATCGCATATGTGAAGCATGCTGTAGACATAGTCTGTCGCCCTTCTCTCAATCGTAGCAAATAAACGTCTCGACAAATTTCAATAAAAAAATAGCATGATCTAAATGAATATTTTTCGGACAAGTAAAAAAAAAAAATACTTAGATTGACCGTTTGGAAGTTGAGATATAACAGTAGGAAGATGTAAACTTTTATGGAGTTTTTACCCGGCTGCGAATGGGGGGAATACGATCCGGCAACGTTGTAACCGTCGCAGTGTGCATGTAGCTATACAAACACACGGGATTTCTTTACTTTAGTATGGTTGCGTTGTCATTGGTATAAAATTATAAATGATTAATTAAGCAATACAAATTTATGTATTGTTTAAAAACAACTTTTAATTCAAATAATAATTATTGTTTATTGTAGTTCAAGCATAACCTACATTTAAAATGTAGTTTTGAGTTGAGTTTTGAGTAGTTTTGACAGACTTTTTTAATTTTCCTTCTCGCATTGTCCCGATAAATTTCAACTTTTTTGTCAAATTTTTATTCTTTATAAATCTGCCATTATACCTTTCTTGTTTCGACATTTTCGATACCTTTTGCTGTACTCATACCAGTGATAGAGAAATACCAAAAGAATACTGTCATCTGCTCAATGCGACGTTGCACGATCATAACGAGAAACGAAATTTCTTGGTGTGCGTGTGTTTGTATAGACCGCTTTTCCGTGTATTGTAGCAGTCTGAATACAGGCACGCCCAAAATTTTTTCATGTTTCACTTAGTCTATCGCCATGTTTTGTCCATACGTAATGCGCGTAACTTTTTGAAGGTACTACCGCGATCGTTCTTCCTTAAATTCGCAAGTCTTTTAAAAATGCCTACATGTCCTAGTCTACCATGTTCAGTACTGATGACTTACTCTTGGAGATCTTGCGGAATTATTATTACCAATTGTCCGTCAACAGAATTACGGTGGAACCAAAAAAACCGTTATATTTTTGATTATAAGAGTCTTCCTCACCTTGTTTTTCTGTTTCTAAATTAATTATATAAGGGTCTTTTTCTTATAATTGAATCAGCTCCGTTAACCGATGCCGTAATCATGGATCGAGCTCGAGTTTCCACACGAAGCCGAAACCTTTTCTCGAAACACGATCCCCGATTTTAGCATCGAAATTAAAATGGTTTCTGGTTATTCACCTTGAAAAATATGATTAAGGTTGCGACTGAAGAAATCAGCAATTAAATATGTTGTCACTGCCTTTACAATATGAAACAACAAACTGATAATCCTGCAATAGCAAACACAAAGGAATTAATAACCTGATGTGACAGTAACAATATTTCCCTAAAATTTAAATGCGGAAACCATTCCCATTGTTCCATTGTCGGCTGATACAGATTTATAATTAAATCAAATTATGTACAATTTTGATTCCCCTAATTTTTTCTCTCGAATCTACAGTAAAAAAAAAAATTGATTCACTCTGGGTGGTCTTTAGTCTTAGGCGATGAAATTCTCGTAACAAACGAGATCGAATTGGCGCGTGTGTGGGCAAATGTCGTTGCACCTTTATAAAAGTGCATCGATACCATGAACAATGAGAAGAGAAGGCGGAGGAAATACAACATGGAAGCAACGAAGCGAGAGAAACGACATGAATAAAAAATGAATAAAAGAAAAAATTAAACAAAAAAAGAAACCAATAATACGACACCCTCGCAACGTGTCGGACTCTCTCTCTTTCCTCTTCTTCTCTAAAGTTTCTCGCGCGCAACAGGTGTAGCAACCTGTTATTCTTATCCTGTTCTCCCTCAAGAGTTGCGGAGAACTCTTTCTCGCTTATGAGATTCATCCTATGGACCAAGAGGTCTCGTGCGAAAAAAAAACTGTTGTCTTGAATCGATGTCTCGTGAATGGAAATTGCAAGGGGAAGAACATCGCAAGATGTATGTATGTCGATTTCTGCTCGATTTCATATGTACAGGATGGTCTATGTATAAATTAAAGTTTTTAGTGGAAGGAGAAATGCTTATCTCTGCTTTAATTCGTTAATAGAGGTTGGCCAAATAAAGTTTAGAAAACAAGATTTCCAAATCATTTTGGCCCACTTGTATTATTTCATTTTTTGCTGCAAAATTTTTTTCAACAAATTCAAGAAATCTTTGTAATTTCTTGAAGTGAAAAAATATACTGTTTCACCTAAAAGGACCGATAGCCGCATTTGTAAATGTCGATCGCTGCTCGATATATATATATATATTAGGGTGGTCCTTATTTTGGGTGTTTTCAAATTTTACTACTCTCATCAGCCAAAAAGGTTGCCAAAGTATATAAAAAAAAGAACGTGAAAGCTGCAGCCTGTGAGTCAATTCTAAAGGTTGCCTCCAAAGAAATGGATTTTCCTATTTAATTAACATGGGAGTTTGGACAAGTTGCAGTATTTTTTTTGCCCGGCTTCATATTGCTTCAAAAAATCTGAAAGTTAGTGAATGTCTTCCTTATGGTTATAGGTATTCCAAAAAAAAATATGAGATTTTTAGCGATGCTAGTTTTGTACCAACGGTACGGCTAACATTCGTTTCCTAAATTCAATATTAGAATAAATGGAAATAATAGCATGAGTGACTATTAAACTTATTTAAAATAAATTGAGTGGTCTCATGTGATTTTTGAAACTTCATATGAACTATTTTTTTCCAAAATGTAAAATAAAATATATGAACTTTTTTTTTTAATCCAAGCTATAATTATTTTGTTTTTTTATGATTGTACACATTGTATTGTAAGTAAAATACATAATAATAAATACAACACGTATACAATGAGAAAACTTTTCATGAAGTATTTACCGTACTAGATTTTCGCTCAAAGCAATCTTTCTAGCATCCGCTGCGTGGAGCTAGAGCGGCTGGGTCGCGAGCTTGATAGCTTGATAAATTCTCTGAAAATTGAAGGCTAGGAGAATTGTTTCTTTTTCTCGTAAGCTCGCTCCTTCCTAGCGCCACGCAACGGAAGCACGAAAAGTTTTTTTCACTTTCGAGTCGTTCTAACTGTAAGGCAGAAGTTGTTAAAAAAAGAAAATCGTTCAATGGCACAAACATGAATTCGCAACGGATATTGCCTCAAGATTTATATTTAATTGGAAATGTTGCATTTCAAATTCTTGGAAACCAGTTGCCGTCGAAATTACAAGTTTTGAAAGTTTTCTTCTTCCATATTCGGGTTTTAAAATCGACTTCATGGGGAAGTGCGGCAATAACGTTGGCCAAAGTAAAAAATTTTTAGCAAAAAGCTGGTTTATCTATACGAGCAGATCAACACTACATAGAAAAAATATTAAAATTGTACAATGAATATCGCGTTGTACAAAAAAACAAAGCGAAACCAAGTAATCGCAAAAAAGAGTAGGATTTTGTTTCGTCATTAAAAAATGGGTTCGAGATTGCTCACGCAAAAATTTTTCGGTATGATCGGTGAAAATGAAAAAGACTTTTTACTAAATAAAAAAAAAATGGAAGGATTGGATATATTGCCAACATTGAAGTGAACTACGATGAAGACGGAAAAGACAAATTGCAGAAACAAATCCAGGAACAACCAATTTCGGGTATGATAACACTTTTTGTTATAATTTGTTGAAACCAATTACGGAAGACCAGGATTCTTGAAAATTCGTTAATAAAAATCTCGAAATCAGAAAATTCTTTTTTTTCACTAAAAAAAACTTTTATTTAGTGTAAATTTTTTGTTGTTGTCGTTGTAGTAGTTGTGTCAACAGAAATGTAAAAAAGTTAACTTTCCGGCCAATCTTGGATATGATTTGAGAAATATTCTACTAATGTTAGTTATATTTTATAGAATTATGAAAACTTATAAAGCAATGGAAAAAACGCTGAAAATTAAGTTGAACGTTTCAGAAATAATAACGTTTCATACTTGATGAAATTGTAATTCTCCCAACGCTTGGATCCTTGAAACAATATTTTGGGGATAGCGCAACCGACTTAAATTTTTTTTTCAATTCTGTCTGAAAATGATGGTGTAATAATTTGGATTTTCCGGTGTTGCAATAAAAAAATGTCAGTATTTGATGAAAAAGTAATTCTACTAAAATTTGGGACATGGGAAAAATCGAAGTCGTCAGAGCGACTTTTTGATATTTTTTCATTATTCTGCGTAAAAACATGATATTCATTTTTTTTAATGAACCAACTAAACAAACAGTGCATTGAACAATATATATTTGATCTTTAAGGATAAGTATTGAATGTGATATAATCGAATATCTGACATATTTATTTACTGCAATCTTTTTTTTTTATCAGTTCACGATTTTCGTAGAATGTTAATGTAGATTTGATGTCAGCCATCAAAGTGCACAAGTATCATCAAACTACTCGATTCTCCTACATATATTTGTACATACCGACGTGTGCGGACGTCCTGGCGCATATTATGCATTCGTAAACCTCACAGAGTCCCCTACTGTCGGTAATTCGTGGAAAAAGTTGCGAAATCGAACTGGTTTTTCATGAATTGCGAGATCAGAACCACGAAGCGCAGCATCTGGTAAACCAGAGCAAATGTTGGGACTCTTCCTCGTTGACTTTTAAACCGCACGCTCTCGGAATCGCGACAATAAGGGAGGAATGAAAGAAAAAGAGAGAGAGATAGAGAAAGAAAGAGAGAGCGAGAGAGAGAGAGAGAGAGAGAGGGAGAGAGGGCGAGAGGGAAGAGAAAATCGTGTACGTCTTTTTAGAAGGAGAAAGAGCAAGCAATCCTGAAGACAAAAAAGTCGTTCTTCTTCGAGCCCTCTCTCTCTCTCTCTCTCTCTCTCTCTCTCTCGGCAGTCGACTAAAGACAGCAAGTTCACGTTCTCATTAATCTCATAAACTTTGGGGATCGAAGAAGACAAAATCGAGAAGAATACGACATTTATAACATGTTTTGTCGACCAAGAAACGAGCCATCGATGTACGGAAAAAGGTAGCAAAAACGAAAAAAAATGGTTTGAGACAGTTTATGAGCGTCAATCTCGCATCAATACTTTCCAAGCTGCTCTCTCGCTAAAGATTTCCATCTATACTTTAGATGTTTTTCCTTTTTTTGTTTTTCTCATATACTCATGTCAATAATTATTCACGTATACTGATGTCAATAATTATTGCTTTGTGATGCGATAAAAAATGCAGCTCAACTACATATACAGTTGCGTCTTTTACGATCTACTTTGGAGTAGAACGGTGTTAATTAACATTCGATTTAATATGTTCTGTGTATATTCATAAAAAAGTTAGTATGGGCCAATTTCCTTTTTATACAACTGGGTCGAACAAATTTAATACGAAGTCAATTACTTGTTAAATACCTTCGTCGAACAAATTTCTCGAATAATATCCAAAAATGGTGGTAACAAATATTTTGAAAATTAATTAATCATCGAACCCTCGATTAATTTGTAAAAATTTAACAGGGACAATTAAAAAACTGAGATCAAAAACTGTGTAATACGTTTTATGGAGGATTTTTGCTGTTCAAGGTTTTACACTTGACTTTGGGTTGTAAAATAACTGACAGCCTACCCTGCGCTGTCATTTATGATTTGGGCAAATTTTTTTGAAAGGCGAAGAATTCCTTGAGGGTTTCCATAAACCGTGATATATAAGCAAGTGTTATGTATATCAGGCATTCCACGCCATTTTACCTAGCCCATGACTCCAACCATTGTCAATTTTCCTAATTTTTTTTTGTAACTTAGTACTCCATAAAACGAATATGCACACCAATTTTTAGATTTTTATCTCATGTCTTTAAAGAGTTACAATTTTTTTTTAAATGAAGAATTTGGAAAATTTGGAAACGTTCTAATGCCGATAGCTCTTAAATTAATCGAGATATGGAAAAATATCAATTATCGATTTTTTTCATTTTGATTCATACTTTCATAATAAAATTTAAAACAAATATTAATGATCAATGTCAACAATTTTTTTTGCGTTTGAAGTAAAACATATTTTTTTCAAAGATGATTGCCATTTATTAATTTTTCCAAAAAATTCTCCAAAATAGTATGACCAAAATTATGATTTTTAACGTAGGTCTAATCGTGGGCCCATTTCTCCTTCTGTTTTTTTTTTCGCAATTTATATATTTTATTTTTCAAATAGAGTGGAATTTTTTGTTACCAACATAATTTTAATTGATGATATTATTGATTTTATCATTTTTTAGCCTATTTCGATTGTAATCAAATTTTTTAAAAAATCTGAACTTTTCGAAAAAAAAATATTTTTTCCATACGATTTTCAAATTTTTCTTTTTTATTAATAAGAACTTTGATCAAAATTATTGCGAATTTAATCATTTTCAGTCCGATGAAATCGTTTGAAAACTACTGTTGCGACTCAGGTGGAGGCGACGATGAATGCGATGTTGAAATCCATTTGATTCTTTCAGCGTTGACTCTTTCGGCTATGGTTCTTCCGGTTTGACTGCTGGCAGCGAACAGTCCTTGCAGCTCTCGGTCAGCGCCAATGAAGTTTGTACCGTGGTCGCTGAACATTTTGCTGCAGTCCCCGGCAGGACATGAATCGCCGGAATGCTGCGAGAAAAGCTTCAGCTGTGTAGTCTGAGGCTACATCGAGGAGGTGTACGGCTCTGGTACTGAAGCAGACGAAGATTATGAAGAATCGTTTCATATTCTTTCTTCCCCTTCCAGGTGCTACCTTGAAGTGTATGAGCCCTGCGTAATCTACTCCGGTGAATTGAAAGGATATTGCTGTACTTACTCTAGGTTTTGGAAGGTCGGCCATTAATTGTTGTGAAGTTGCCGTCCGCCATCGCAGACATGTCACGTAACGGTGTATTCGTGATTTGACCAAATGCCTGACGCGTTCCACCCAGAATTGTTGCGGTAGTGCGACTAAAGTGAGTTGTATGCCTCCGTGTAGTACTTTTCGATGAATGGAGTCCGCTAGGAGTGCCGTAAATCTTGACTTTGGTGATAAGATGACTGGGTGCTTCTCATCGTAAGATAGATTCGCGTAGTTGAGCGGTCCTTCAACTCGGAGCAGTTCCTGTTGATCGATGAAGTTGTTGAGCAAAGCAAGTGAGCTCTTGGATCAAACTCCCTCTCCTGATTGCAGTGATCTCTGTTCAGCGCCATAGTGAGCTGTTTGAATGATTTGCATCCATTTCCATTTTGTTGTGTTGATTTCTTCGGAAGTTAATCTTACAGGGTTGTAATCCCTGCGTGTTTTCATGGGGTGACCTTATCCCTTGCGGCAGCCACCGTCGGCACCAGGCGAGGACTCGTAGTAGCAGATGATAGTCGGAAAAATCCTCGATGATTGATTCCCTTACTGTGTTGGTGACTTGAGCGGCGAGGGTTTTGGCTCGAGTTTCTGGCAGTTCGTTGAGCTCCACCTCAGTGATTTCATAACCACTTATTGGGTTATCATGTAGCAAGAACTTAGGCCCTGACTACCATACAGTGTGTGTTGTAATAATTCGTGCAGTGATAATCCTTTGGAGGCGCAGTCAACTGAGTTGTTTGACCCTCGGACATGATACCATTGTGCGGTTGATAGTGTTCTTTGAATCTCGGATACTCCGTTGGCCACGTATATTTTCCACCTTGTTGAGTGGCCTTGTATCCATCCGAGCGTGACAGTGGAGTCTGACCACAAATGTGCATCAATTTCCTTGAGTTCCAGTGTGTTGATGGTATGTCGGGCTAAGTTTGCAAGAACTCATGCTGCACAGAGCTTGAGCCGTGGCAATGAAGCTTGTTGCAATAGTGCAACTTTGCTTTTTGCCATGAGGAGAGTTGTTTGAATTGTGCCAGAACTTGTCTTCTTACGAAAGTAGATGACAAAAGCGTAAGCTCTCTCTCTCTGAAGCATCTGCACATCCATAAATCTCATTAGCGTTTGACTCATCGCTTTCCCGGAGTGAGCGGGTTTAATTTTGACTTCTGCTAACGCTGGCCATTGGTCATGAAGCTCTGTTCAGTTAGTGACAACTTGTTGAGGCAGTGGATTGTTCCACTGTGCGCTCAGTAGTCAAGTCGATTGAATTGCAGTTTGTGCTCGTCTTATCGCGGGAATGAGTCATCCAAAAGGGTCAAAGAGTTGAGTAGCGTCGAACAGTAGTGATCTCTTGGTGATGACTTAGCATTTTGTCAATTGGACTGAGTAAGAGAATGAGTCTTCTTTATGACTTCACTGCAGTCCTAGTGCCATGTGCTGATCCTCGTCTGCGTCCCGCGCTCGTGTGCCTGCTCAATCTTCCAATGAGATTATCTCTAACAGTGTGGCGGAGTTAGTCGCCCATTTTTTCAAAGGAAAACCGCTCGCCATGAAGAGGTTGGCTATCTGCTTTGTTTTAATAAGTAGCTGTTCCGTGCTTTCCGCTCCTGTAAGTATGTCATCGATATATACATCTGGATTAATCGCGACGACGTAATCGCTGGACTAATCGCTCGGTAATGAGGCTAGTCTATGAGCAGGAGTCAATCATGGTTCTTGCAGGATGCAGGTTCCCAAAACGATCAGTAACTTGAATACGAGCTATAACCAGTACAATTGATTTGCTCTCCATTTTTTCGCGTTTGATCACCTGTGTGTTGGCGATCAGCGTCGCATTGATATGAAGAGCTTCATGTAGAGTTGTGTGATGCTTCTCAGAGCAAGTTGAGCGTACTTTGGTTGAACGACATTCTGAAGTTGAGTGTCGTCCTAGGCAGTTGATGCAAGCTCCTCCTTGCTCAATTATCCACAATTTCTGGGCAGATAACTTGACTTTGTAGTCTAAGCAGAAAGGACAAAATGATTTTTGTTACAAATGATTCACCCCCTCTTGATTGGGATGAAGTGTTTTGCGCTGGCCGACTTTCCGTACAATATGATCTTACGAAAAACGAAAAGATCTTCCGAGCTCGAAACAGTTGGATATTTTCTTCAGCTCAACTGCTAACTCCGCCTTCATTTCAGTGAGGGAGGTGAATTTTACCAAACATGCCCGCACTAGAAGCCGTTTGTTCTCGTAGAAATCTTGTAGTGCAGTCCATGCTCGTTGATAATTCTTAGCGATGATAAGGATGTCTTTAATCATGGCCTCTCGCTTAAGAATACCTTTGAGATAGTGTAATTTATCGACATTGTTCAGTTGCTTGTCTTTACCAAAGATAGAGGTAAAGAGGTACGGCTAAATTGTGGCCAACTCTCGTACATTCCATTGAACTCAGGTAGTTGAATACGAGGAAGAGTGGAGCGGCTCGTCGGTGTCTCAACTTTTGTGCTGCTTGTTGTCGCAGTTGGAGTGAGCTATGCTTCGACGCGTGCAGCAAAATACCTCCACTGACTTAGCCCCCCCCCCCCCCCCCATATTGACTATATTGACTTTTTTTTTTAACAAATCGCTTGGTGGTCGTTCAGTGGTATACGATGTCGCATTTAGAAAAGCTCACTTTTGATTGATGTATGCTTCTTCTACCCATACAGCGAAATTGTCTTTGTTGTAATTTTTGACGGCTACTTCTCCGCTGTGTTTGGAGAGTAAGAAATCATGTTGCTCCTCGAATTTAGACCAATATCACTCAAGTGTACTAATGCGTGACTGCACCGTCCCAGCTGTGATATTTGCGGCTCCAATTTTTTTCATGTTGCCCACAATGCGATTGATTTGTCCATGAAGGTCGAGTTGACAGCGAATGATGTCAGCCGGTGTTCGGTCCATACTGAAGATATGATTTCCCCTTATTTTACTGTCAGTCGCTTGTAAAATAGTGTGCAAGCTGTGGAAATCCGTCTCAAAGGATCTCCACAAGGACGTATATGTAGCCTTTTACGATTTTTTAAATTCCTTTGAGCAATAAATGTGAACGAATAATCTTTGTCAGCGATTAAATCGGATTAAAAATTGTTAAATTGGCAATAAAATTGATCAAAATTGTTATTAGTAAGAAAAAAATTGAATCGACAGAATAAATATTTTTTTTTCAAAAAGTTCAAAATTTTTTTGTTTCAAATCTAATCACAAATGAGATCGGCTAAAAACCGATAAAATCGATAATAACACCTATTCAAATTATTTCGGCAACGAAAAAATCAACTTTATTTGAAAAATAAGGTGTTGATGCGGAAAAAATAGAAGGGAAAATGGGCTCATAATCAGACCAGCATTAAGAGCTTACATACACCTAGATAAGTAAAAAAAATCGATTTTTCAAAAATATTTTTATTCCATAGTGTTACCCTTGATACATGAATTATAAAAAAAAATCCAGGAATCACTCACATCTTGCACGTATGAGAAAACGATTTCATGTCAATTTGAAAGGTGCTTAAACCTTAAAAAACCTTTTTCTCAAAATGGTGTTTTTAAAAACGGTAACCATTATATCTCTTACTAATCGACCGACTTGGCTGAAAATTGGTACAGAGGATCTTTACACAATTATCTAGTCATTGATAAGGGATCTTTTTTTTAAACATCATAGTTTTTTTAAGTAAAAGCCGGAAAAGAAGTTGGGCGAAATCCCGACTTTACTATTTAAACCCTGCCATTCTGCGAAAAATAGATTTAAAAAAAGCGATCTCCACAAAGACCAGTTTTTTGTCACCTTTAAGAAAAAAAAATTATTTTATTTTTGGGTTGAAGTGTACAGTCGGAATTGTGGTTACCGCAAATGGCTTTTTTGAAAAAACCGTTTTACAGAAACTACAACCACGACTCATCTAATTTTTTTTTTTATGAAATTTTCCAATTTTATTGACAACAACATGTCTTTTCAAATAAGCAAAAAGTTGTTTCAACAAATACGTTTTTTCAGAATAAAAAAAAAAGATTGAAATTGATCTCCTTTTGGCACATCTTGATGTATGTATGCCCTTAAAGATTATATAATTAGTCATACTATTTTACAGATTTATTTGAAAAAAAAATAAAAAAGGCAAACATTTGAAAAACCTATTTTTTACTTCAGATGCAAAAAAATCGTTGACATTGATCATTATTAATAATTTTTTTTATTTTCTTTTTATGAAAGTCTTAATCAAAATGAAAAATATCGATATATTAACATTTGTCAATATTTCAATTAGTTTAAGAGTTATCGGCGTTAGAACGTTTACAAACTTTGCAAATCTTTTGTCTTTTGATGCTCTCAAAATGCAGCCTCTTGACCTGTCGCCATATATGCAACTGCAGGGCCGTTATTTGCAAGTAAACAAACGACATTAAGTTTTGGACCATTTTTAACAATAAACAATTCTTTTTTTGGGAATTTTTTTGTTTGCAAATTTGACAATTTTGTTTGAAGAATGTCTCAGAATTTTTTCTCTCAACGCAGCCCTTGTTGTTAAATTGTTATTAACAATTACAATAAATTAATATTTTTCAACTTTGATTCAGTGTGATTTTTTCTATTTTGTCCTTTGGAAATTTTACCATTAAAAAAATTATAAAAAATTTGTTAATGTCGAAATCGATTTTTGCAATAACAATATATGTTTATGACAGTTTTTTTACAAGCTCGAAATGAGTTTTTAAACGATTTTTTCCGCATTACAAGATGGTATTTTTTATTTTAATTTATTTTATTTTAATAATTTCAAAACAACGTAAAAAATGAAATACATTTTAACCGGAGGATATTTGTAAATATTTTTATGCACGAATGGGACAAGGATTTAAATAAGTCGGTAACTCATTGTCACTCACATGATATAATTTTATTATGACTATCATAATGTAAAATGAATGGTGCATTAGTCTCCAAATTATTAGTTATAATACCCCGAGGGCTTGGAAATTATCAGGTATTTCCCGATAATTTTGTTACTTAGCAACAGGCGCGTGAAATTCGGCAGATCAAAATCCCTCGCGCTGCGCGCTCGGGATTTTGTGTCAAACTACGCGCATGTCGCTAAGCAGGAAAGCTTGAGGGAAATACCTGATTAATTTCCAAGCTCGAGGGGTATTCGGCAGATTATTTTTTTCACCCGAATTTCAACCAATAGGTGTTTGGTATTTAACGTTTTCGTGGGAGAATTAGCATCGCTGTTTTGAACATTTTATAAATCTTATTTTTTCTTCATTCGTCTTGATAACTTTGATGTTTCTGACACTCACGTTGGTTACAAGCTATTGAGAATTTTTTGTTTATTACCTAGAAACAGCAGGGAAATTTTCGAAAAATTATCGATATGATTTCGTCCTGTTGGTACCACGTGACGTTAAATACCAAGCTCCCATTGGTCAGAATTCGGGTGAAAAAAATAATCAAAAAAATTTTTTAAAAATGATTCCTTGACTTTTCTCTTTTTAGCCCGTGTTTCTATGTTTGAACAACCTGGCTCATTAATGTCGACGGTACAAACTTCATCATTTTCCATATAATCGGATTGTCGTCGTTGTCTGTGATATTTCCCTCCGCTCCGATCTCTTCATCATCTTGCGATAAGCTGTCCACAAGATAATCCCATGATTGTAGATGGTCTATAATGGGGCTCATCGTCTTGGTCATTACCTTCATCGTCATTGACTACGTCAGTGGCAATAACCCGAATGTTCTGGCAGTCGTCTCCGTAGCAGTTCTTGTACCCTTTTGAATAATGTAGCCCTGCTCGTCAGCATCCGCAGAGTTTGTCACAATCTCCCTTGCACCCGCAAAATATCGTATTCAACAGTTTTGATGGGGCAGGTGGCTCTGTAGTCGTTACAGGCAGGTAGAGCGTTTCTGTTTGCTTCCAACCCCAGTCACACGGCAGAGCGACATTATTAAGCCATCGCCGTACTTGGTAAAAAACGCGAAAGGTATGCTGATGCGTAGCCGATAATGTTGGTGGAAACAACGCCAATCGAACTTCAGCCTTAGCTGTACTGACCGATGAAAGAAAACGCTGACATCTATACGTATTCAGGGATTTTTCAGCATCCGGAGCCCCATAAAGAACCAACATAATTCGCTCGCCCTGATATGCTATGTCGTTTGGAGTACTCGCAGGATTATAGAAGACACTATTAACGTATATATGGCTAAGTATAAGGGAGGCTTTATTGTGTTTTATAAAATGTCCAAATAATGTTAAATGCCCGTACAAAGAAAATTTAATTTAATAATACAGTTGTTCTACCCAACTAGAACAAGAATTAAAAAAATCAGTATGGGAAAAAAGTCCGATTCAAAAAGAGATTGCAAACGAAAAAAAATTAAATCGAAAAAAAATATTTCGGCCGAAGTCCTTGGCGAGTTTTTTTTTGCTTAATTTACATAATGTATTACACATGTTTGTGAACTCGCCAAGTAGTTAGGGAGTTGGCGAGCATTTCGGTATATGATTTGCTCATATCGAAAGGTATTAAATTTCAGATTAATAGGAATCGATTTCGCCCAGTAAATTAAGGTTGTACATCGCTGCGTTTTTGCTCTACAGCACTACAAATTTGTAAAAAAAAAAATGGAACTTTATTATTTGCTCACGTCTGCATTTCAATCTGTCACGTTAATAACATTGACCCTTCACTGAAAAAACCTAAGTTAGATATCCAGAGCTCTCTGTTATCACCGTAAGCAGTTTTAAACATGTTAAAAAAAACACTACCAAGTCATTTGCTCATGTTTTTGGTTGCGTCCATTTGGTTAATTATGATCCTCTAAAGTCGAAAAAAATATTGGCAGACGTGTTGCTCACTCATATTGAGTTGTACGATTTTTTGAAATTGCTGGAATTGAAGGAAAAACAGGTACATAATACGGCTGATTATTACATAATACATAATACGGCTGATTACTCTTAATAGTATTACTATTATTATTTTCACTGTTGTCATTTTTATTAACTCACATACATATAAGAGTCACCCGTGTAGGGAATTTTTAATTAAAAAAAAAATTAACAAAATAAAATAGTAAATAATATTCAAAAGCGTCGTCATCGCAAAAATATATAATATACACTACTACCGAAAAGTTTCTGGACAAAATTTGGAAAAAGTCTCGGCGCTGTTTTTAATGCCATTTCGCCGGTAATATACATAAACAAATTTAATAAATGGCATTTTGAAGGGGACGAATTCAGCTTCATTCTGCTTTTTTTGAAAATTCTCCACAATTTTTTCTACGACCAGTATGTCATTTTGAACACGACCATTTTTCGCCTTTTTTCTTTTACAGTTGGACCGCGTTTTTAGAAAAAAAAATTCCTTCCATTTTCTTAATCGGATCCTTAAAGGAGGAAGCTTAAGCTTCAGTTTTGTTTTCTTTAAAGTTCAGTGCGATTTTTTTTCGCAAAGTTATCCCGTTTTTGGCGAAAAAAGACCAAATTTGGAAATTGTCGCGTAACACGAGAACTATTAGGTTTAAAAGGAAACCTCAAGGATATAAAAAGTTACATCTGTGATTGTTGAGTTCACTAGAATTTTTTTAGATTTTTTTCCCAAATTTTTTGTTTCATCGATTTTTAGTCGAAACTCAGGTATATTGATTGCCGTAACTTGAAAACGATGGGGTTTGTGATAAAACGTCAAGAAAAAAAAAGTTTTACTTCTTCATTTTGAATACATTGAAATTTTTTCAGATGTTTTTTCAATTTCTTTTCCAGTGTTTGGTGTCAAATTCTGATAAGTTGATTCGCGTATTTCGAGAACTATGGGGTTGTGTTAAACTGTCTAAAGGAATAAAAGTTGTATTTGTCAATTTTAAATACATTGGAATTTTTGTAGATTTTTTGTAGATTAATTTCTTTATTTATCGATTAAACATTGGCCTCGTCGAAGAAACCACTTACGAAAAAAATCTACAAAAATTCCAATGCGCTCAAAATTGAAAAATACAATCTTTTCTCTTCTTGATATTTTATTACAACCCCATAATTCTCGAAATACGCGAATAAATTCATCAGAGTTTGAACCAAAAATAGGTTAAAAAAAAAATTTGAAACAAAATCTGAAAAAATTCCAATCCATTTAAAATGAAGAAATAAAACTTTTTTCTTTTTTGACGTTTTATCACAAGCACCATCGTTTTTAAGTTACGATAATCAATATACCTGAGGTTCCACTGAAAATCGATGAAAAAAAAAATTTCAGAGAAAAAAACTGAAAAAGTTTTAGTGAACTCAACAATCACAGGCGCAACTTTTTACCCCCCTGAAATTTTCTTTTAAGCCTAGTAGTTCTCGTTTTACGCGGCAATTTCCAAATGTTCTCTCTATTCGTCAAAAACGAGATAACTTTGCGAAAAAAATCGCACTGAACTTTAAAAAAAATAACACTGAAGCTTAAGCTGAAGCTTAAGCCCTTTAAAGATCTGGTCAAGGAAATGGAAGAAATTTTTTTTTCTGTAAACGCAGTCCAACTGTAAAAGAAAAAAATAGGCAAAAAACGGTCGTTTCAAAATGACTTATTGGTGGTAAAAAAAATCGTGAAAAATTTTCAAAAAAAGCAGAATGAAGCTGAATCCCTCTCCTTTAAAATATCATTTTTTAAATTCGTTTATGTATACTACCGGCGAAATGACAGCAAAAACAGCACCGAGACTTTTTTGAAATTTTGTCTGAAAACTTTTCGGCGGTAGTGTATATGGGGCAATCTACGTCAAGTCGATCTCTATGGAACCCTTCCATTTTTCAATTTGGCTGAAAATTTCATGTATTGTATGGCCCATTGAAAGAAGCTCTCGTGAGTTTTTTCAGATTTTATTGGCCATCCACTTGTGGAATATGATTTTTTTCCAAAATTCGATGTTTTTTCTTTAGATGACTGTAACTCTCCGAAAAATGGACCGAGGCGAACTTTTTTTTTAGAAAAATTGGTTTTTTACCGCACTGTTCGAAAAAAAAAATACGAAAAACTAATTAATATTTATCCTCCATATTTTTCTCAATTCAGAGCAATTTTAATAAAAAAAATACGAAAGAATAATGAATATTTGTATTCCGTATTTATTCTTAATTTAAAGCAATTTAAAGCAAAAAAAATATTGGTTTTAAGATGTTAGTCCTGTTTAATTTCTTTCAACAAATTCACAAAAAAACTGTGACCATTTAAATGATTTTTGAGAGCAGTCCCATCATGGACAGGTTTTTCATTGTAGTTTTTTCTCATTTTGAAAAAAATTCATTTTTTCGACTCAATTTGAATCAAAACGAATTTTTGTTTTTAATTTTGATTTTTACCAGACTTTTAGAAAAAATATGGAAAAAATTATTGAAAATCGTCCCTTATATTTTTTTTCAATGTTTAAACAAATAGTCATTAAATTCAAGATGTTAGACACTTTCGATTTATTTCAAAAAGTTCACGAAAAAACCTTGACCTAAATTAAATGATTTTTGAGACCAGTCCCATTGTGGGGAGCTATTTCTTTTCTTAACATAAGAAAAAAATTCCATTTTTTTCAGTCAATTCGTACCATATCGAACTTTTTTTATATTGGAAATCCTTGTATAAAACAAGATATCAAAAAAATAATTCGATTTGGTCACCGACAGCAATCGGTGCGCGGTCCGTGTGTGGCGATCTCCCAAGTTAAGCAGCCTCGGGCGAGGCCAATACTTGATTGAGTAACCGCTTAACCATGCACCAGCTCACTTATCAATCGCTGAGCCGGAGGCAGTTTTTCTGAGTTTCCGTGGTGGTAACCAACTGGAACTCAGTAAAAATATAGCCGCCTATATTGGCCAGGTTTTCCATGTTTCCCTTAGTCCTCGTGCAAATGCGATAGAGTAGTGCCTTAGAAAAGAGTGGCTGTGGGCAGCACTCTTGAGGGGGTCTCACAGGAACGAGAAAATTAGTGAAGTGGGGGAAAAATAGGGTCAAAGTTATGGGATGGGGTTGTAAAAACCAGCAAAGGTATATGCAAGAACAATAATAATAATAACAGTAGTTCGGTTTGGTCCAAACTGACTGGAAAAAAATTATTCTTTTTCAAAATAAGAAAAAAAATATAAGGAAAAATTTGCTCACAATAGGACTGGTCTCAAAAACTACTTAATTGATCAAAGTGTTTTTGTGCATTTTTTGAAGAAAATTATACAAGGCTAACATCTTAAAACCAATGTTTTTTTTGCTTTAAATTGCTTTAAGTTGAGAAAAAATATGGAACACAAATATCAATCATTTTTTCGTATTTTTTTTTCAAGAATACGGTGAAAAACGAACCTTTCTGAAGAAAAAAGTTCGACTTAATCCATTTTTTGGAGAGTTACAGTCATCTGAAGAAGAAAACATCGAATTTTGAAAGAAATTATATCTCACAAGTAGATGGATAAAAAAATCTGAAAAAAGTCAAGAGAACTTCTTTCAATATGTCATACAACACCCCGTCCGTCAATTTAGTTGAGGCTGTGAAATGGTCCCGATTTCCTAACTTAGGGCCTTTATATGGAAGCTCATACTGGCCGCTGACAGAGCGGTCACGCTTTTTAATTAAGAGCTTTTAAAGGCAAATAAGTCGGAGCCTTTATTACTAGCCCTGTCAGAGCCCTTCCAAAAATTAAACATTCAAAAAAATAGTTATTTTTCAATTAGAATTTAATTTTCGATCATATTTGGTCATATTTCACTATTTCCATTACTCTTGACATTAATTTATGCAGAAAAATTTTCCTATCTACACCGAAATTCAATTCTACTTACCTACGAATCTGTAGACCCAACTGCATACGCACGCTACCATTACGCTATAGTCTCGTTGAATAAAATTGGTTAAAAAATATAACATACCTAGCATTCCAGAATCTTCCAACAAATAATTCAGAATTTTTATATCGCAAAGCAAAATAGTTTAAAAAACATATTAATAATAAAAACAATGAAATGAAGTAAATTAAATGTAAATTATAATAATATTTTTTTACTGTCAAATAATTCTTTAAAATCACTAATATAAAGTAAAAACATTCAAACTCTTAATATACCCGACGAAATATATGCGTTCATGCAAATTTTTCAATTTCCGAATTCAATAAGGCTCCGATTTTTTTGCTGTATCGAAACCCGACTTAGTTTTGAACTATTTCTCGTCATTTGGATCGGGACTGCCCTACTGAAGCCCGACTAGGTCCTCAATGGGCTGCCTTGAGAGTGCCATGTTTTGGATCATCAGAGCTCCGATACTTTTGCCTTATCGGGACTCGACGTGGTTCTGTCATAATATGACAATTAAATATTAATTGTCATATTAAATACTCCAGGCGTCCCTGACATTGCCCTGTCGAGGCCTAACCTGGCAGTATTGTGGCAATGTCTGATAGGGTATCCATGTCCAAGCCCTTCAAGGCCCCGATTTTATTAGGGCTGCCCTGACAATTTGACGCCCGGAACATAACATTTTCAGCCAAATCAAAGAATGGAAGGGTCTGACGAAAGTCGATTTGGCGTGGAATCCCCCATAAATAAAATATTTTGAGTATGTGTCAATACAAAAAAGGTTGGAACTACAAAATTATATCCATCTCACTTCTCTGAAATAAAAGAAAGACAAACTGAGCAGTTATTTTGTATCTGCGGAACAACAGTCAGCAGACTTAGAACCCGAATATTTGAAATAAGTTTCGAAAATCACTTCTATCGATTGGTTATATTTAGCATTAATTAATTTCGTTGGCAATTAAACAATTAATATTACGTAGCCGTAGAATTGTGTATTTGACGCTCGGCGCGAGCGTCAAGTTTTTCAAATTATTCGAATGATCTGCCTTTGGAATATTCGTGGCCTGGACGTCTGTTTCATGGACTCTCTTCGTTTTTAAAAGAATGCTGAATATCAAACTCAGAAGCAGACATGAGCACATGATATAGCACGCCTTTTTTAACATTTTTGAAGCGTTGTCAATTGACAATGGAGAGGCAACATGCCGGCAGACGCTATTTTTGTGGTCTTTCATATTGTCTTTAATCGAACAATTTAAGTCTACCAATTGTGATATAATTATGATATAAAAGTTGTTAAACTTAATAAATACACTTTCGAAATACATAAAAAAAAACTTTTTATTTATTTAAGTCACTATTTATACACGAAAATGGTAGTTAAAAAAATGTCCTAAAAAAATTGTGGGTCTGCACTGTTGATGAAATCTCGGAGATGGATGATCTGAAACAAAAAAATCAAAGGGTTTTAGATTCAGTATGTTAATGACTATAGCACGTATCATACGATTTTTGATATATGCAAAAATAATGCGAACATTTTTCGAAAAAACAAAAAAAAACGTGTTTTTCACCGTTTTTGGTAAAAAAATAGTAAATATCAAAATTAAAAAAAATCCTTGATATGCTATAGTTGTAGGAAATATGTGGTTAAAATTTTATAATGATCGGTTCAGTAGTTTCAGAGATTTTATCAACAAGCTGTCGAAAACCGTTGTTTCGAGAAAAACGCGTTTATTCTCCGAGCGGTGCAGATGAACGTGCTCAGGTAGTAAAGTAAAGGTCACACAAAAATACAGTTAGACTCCTCCGATCTTCATAAAATTTTAGTATGATACTTTTGGATATACATACTTTCGAAAAATGTAATAAAAAAAATCGATTTTTTGAAAATTGTAAAGTGAGAAGTCGCCGTAACGAGAAGATCTTAGAACGCTCATCGAACCTCTGACATCAAGACTGGATGAGCTCTTTCTCTGTATATTTCTCGACCAACATGTAGGGGGATCATGGAAGTATTATATGATTATCAATGTGCTTGAAACTCGCTGCTTCTCGTCGCGTATTTAGAAACAGGTATAGAACGTGATAGAAAGAGAAAAAGAGGCCGAACGGATCAGTGGGCGAGAAGGAAAAAAAATGAAAGATAAGAATAATGGCTCGGTGGTCGATAAATTTAACGAAACACGTCAGGATCCCTCTGGCCATCTTCATACCTCTCGTATACGCTTGGGGATCCACCTTATACTCACTCTCGAATGAAAACTCGACCACCCTCGATGCCGCTTCGAACACAGCGACGCCTCGAGCAAATGACCGCTGAGTTCTTAATCGTTGTTTCAAGCTCGCCAACAATCCTACTCTAATATATTTAATGCAAGCTGAGACAAGAGTACAAAATGGCACAAGAAAAAAGAGAAACAGGTGGAAAAAGTGAAAAAAAAATTAAAAAAAGGTTCATGCTGTCACGTTGTTAATGTTCCTTTTTTCGGAGGCTTGGACGAGAAGGAGAGAAACATCCATGAGTACAATAACAAATTGATTATTTATGCATAAATTACCTAAGACTTTTTTCTTGTACTACAATATTAATTCACTGCCGGTATAATTCCAACTTTTGTTACATTTAACTTGTTTCAAGGACTAATTATTATCGTTTCGATCGAAAGTTACCATTAAATTATTCAACATCTCTCGTATCTACATATATACTTATTTTTTTAAAGGGGATTGGTTACACACATTCTCAATTGATATACAAACAAAAGCAGCTTCTAATCGGAAAGTCATTAGCAATAAGACTCGTTGTAATAATTACCTCGATAGCCAAGTAATGCTAGAACAACGCCAGAATTGCATTGGTAGTGGCATGTACCGTTCACGTTGTAACGTTAATAACGTAATGTTAGCCGTACCATTTTCATCTTTCTTTTGCGTTAGTAAGTAACGTTACCGAATGACGCACTATAGACGCAAATGTGGCATTATTCAATGCTGATATTCTAACAGCATCCTAGCGTTAGGTGATGATGCCATTCTAGCATCAGATTTCAACATCATTATAATAGCGTTGGGTTTAAACAGCATTGTAGTGTTACGTTTTAACAGCATTCTATCGTTAGGTTATGATGTCATTCTAGCGTTCCATTTCGGAAGTATATTATACGGTTGAAATCTAAACAAAGGGGGGGGGGGGGTGAGGGGCGGGTGACATTTTACATGTCCTATTATTCATAATAATGTCTTTTTTATCATTAATTGTCGAGACGTGCTTGGTCACGCACGCCAAGCTTTAGTTTGAATTTTTCCCGCCAGGATGGGACGTGCGCATTACGTAAGAGCCGCTCTGTCCACGTGACAGTGTTAGTTTTGTCCGCTAGGCGAACATGCTCAGTATGGTGACGAACGTCCAGCTGTTCACGTCGCGTCACGTGAATAGGCGGTGCCGTTACACGATATTGGCGCACCTTTCAGTTTGCTTGGGATAAGCATTCTCAACAGGTTGAAAACCATTATGGCCTCTGCACACTGCGCGTGATGAGCGATTGCCAATGAGAGCTCTGCTTTTCTGAACGTCGTCCGGAAAAACAGCGCTCTCATTGGCAATCGCTCGTCGCTTATCGCTAATCGCGCGCAGTGTGCGGAGACCCTTAGAGCTTCAAAAAGTGTACATAGATGTTATTCAGATCATGGCAATGTGTTTCGGCTCCAGCAGTATATGCTATCCAGGTGGATGATGCGCGCTCGAAAAAAGCCTTAACTCTGCGCCACGCTGTGGCCGGAACGAGAAGCTTCAACGTCCGTGCTCACTCGAATAAAATTGTACTTGGCCGACGCGGGGACTCCAGTGGCCAGGCTAAACTCACGAAACGGCGTGAGTTTAACCGAATTGGAAGAAGAAGAAGAAGAAGAATAAAATTGTATTGTCATGGCTCTAGATTGATGCGTATTTCTAGCGTTCACAGTAACGTCACAGTGATACAATATTGACGGCATTTTAATATTTATTGATGCCATAAATGAAGCGCATTTGCTCTTCCGCGATCGCATTAAAGTAGAAATATAGCGCAACAATTCCAAGTAACGGTCGTACTCAAAAACCAAGAATCAGTCAAATTTATGCAAAATTTAGGTTTTTGTTCGGTCTTAGATCTCAAAGTTTTCGAATCCCCATGCGGAGTTCTTTTTTCGCGTATGACATTTGTTTAAGCATTCAAAGTGTGAAAAACAATAATGATTTTTTTGTTCCATTGTATTACTTTGGAAGCATGCAAGGAGAGCACAATTTTTTTTTTTCAATGAATCTGTTACGTCAGTGATCCCCAAACTTACTTTGTCGTCCTACCGCCTCTTTTTTATTGGGAAATAAATTGCTCACTACCCCATTGCAAATTGGATCTGTTGAGACTTTGAGCTTTCAACAAATAAACAGAAATATCTATCAGCCCTTTAACGGAACACCGGGTATTAGTCATCCTAGCGTCTTTCGAGGCGCTCTATCAGTTGAGTAAGTGCGAGAGAGGTAGCCGAAAAGCGGATTCTCATTTTTCTCGCAGACACTTAATATTTCGCGGAAAAGAAAAGTTACACTTTATTCCCAGATAGAAGGAGAATAATAAGCAAATTTTTTTTCTCGAAAACTCAGCTGTGTCGGAGAAAAATGTACAGCACGATTTTTACCGATAGAACGACTGATAGAGCGCCTTAAGACGTCGCCATTTCTGCAGTATTTGAAATTTTTTAATAAATCAATAGTGAATTATTTATTGAACTGTTAAAAATAGGAGCGCATTCAGAATAAGAATGATTTTTAACCGACTTCCAAAAAGGAAATTTTCACTTGACCACTTTCTTTTATTTTTAACTCCCGACTGCCCGTATAGTCCAGTCACCTTAGGCCATATTTTACAAAGTTCTATTCAAGAGACCCAGCCTCCGGCCAATTTTTTAATAGGTTGTTTGGACCTATTATTACACGGCAATACCGCACTGTACTGATATTATTTTTTGTACAATGGCTACACTGAGCACTTGCAGCGCCAGTGGAAAATTTTTGCTGGCCTGCTGCTTCCATAGCCCGTGTTTACTATTCGCGCTGTCGGTTCAAAAGTGAGGTTAGAATAGTAAGCATGGTATATGATGACGCCATTCTAGCGTAAATGTGACGCTGGATTTTTTTGAACGCTAGCTTTGGCTATCGGGGAATCTATTCTTTCGCCGCCATTTTTGCCCTTCCTTTCTCTCCCCCCTCCCTCCCCCCTCTCTCTCGCTCACTGTCTCTCTCTCTCTCTCTCTCTAACTGCACTGCCAGGACAACTTGTCCTACTCATTCGCACGCGAAAAGACTTGAATAATAATATACTGTACTGCATGCTAGTCAAATGAGTGCTAAATTTTCACAATTATTTTATGCCAAGCTTAATGCACTAATTGAACGTAATGTTAGTGGATTTACATCACAACATTTCTTATTAACGTAGAAGAATATTAAAAACGATAGATTTACGAAATCATCAACTCATAAACGCAAATTTCCATGATGGCACATTTTCATCGGAATTCGTCAAAGAATAATCCGTAATTTTTAACCGATTGCAATGCACCACGTCTTATATTATTCCTCAAGAGATCCTTTACGAACTGACCGCGTAGATTTTTTCTAAGCTTAATCGTTCCACTGTTGCAGTTAATTGTTTATTCAGCGAAAAAAATCTTTCGTAAATAAATTGCTATATTTTCCAAACAATTAAACTTCAAAAAAATCTACATGGTGAATTCGTAGAGAATCTCTTGAGGAACAAAATAAGACGTGGTGCATTAAAATCGGTTAAAAAATACAAATGATTCTTTGAAAAGTCCCAACGCAAATGTGTCATAATCGAAATTTGCCACTATTAGTTCATGGTTTCGCAAATGTATCGTTATTAATATTTTTCTAGATTAATTAGACATGTCATCTTACAAATTAAAGTTGGTATAAAAACATTGTGAAGTTTTAGCACTCATTTGACTTTAGCATGCAGTACAGTATTTACCTTAAATGACCTAACTGTCGACAGATGTATCGTCTTCGAATCGTAGGTGAATTTATAATTTGCCAGAATCCATTTCAAAGTCTTAATACTCATTATTTATAAACTAATTAGCGTCTCGGGGGTACTGAGCGGACAGGTTGTTCCTGATCAGCGGTACTATATTTTTTCATTATATTATATTTTCCCCGTATACATTCATATTTTGAAATTTTCAATGTGTATGCTTACGCTACTTACACTGTCACATTTATAGTTTAGCGACTCTACATTAAATCGTTATTTTTGTACCAACGGCGCATTCATTCGTGTTTGTGGAACCCTTTATTTTTTGAGATAATTGTATTTTGCGATTTATAGTGAATATATTCTATATTCTTTATTTTTTATTCTCTACTTATATTACACTATATTAGTACATTTATTTAATTTTTCGTTGTATTGTAAACCTAATTGTTTTTTTGTCACATAATACGCTAGGGCATAATAAAGTAATCAATCAAACTCTCTGTCTCGCTCTGTCTCCGCGCGCGCGCGCGTGTGTGTGTGTGTGTGTGTGTGTTTGACGTAACGCACAAGTTCGCCAGACTGCATAATGCGGTGAGTTCTATGTACATTATGAGTATGATAACAAACTCCAATAATTAGTGATCTTTCCGTCAAAGTTTCAATATTTGCGTCTTGGAATATGAAGATAAAAAAAATCCTCTCAGTATTGAGAAATGAGTGAAAAAACGGCTCTTTTGAGGTGAACAAAAAAAAACCAAGTGTTCTCTTTGAGAGCGCAAAAGTATCCTGGCGTGAAGTAACAAGAAAATTCTAACGATCGACACTTGACAGGGAGAAAGTACCAAAGGGAGAGAGAGAGAGAGAGAGAGAGAGAGAGAGAGAGCCTAGAGAGAATTTAGTTGCAAACGAATATGCCTCTTTGCCTTTTTGTATCCAAAAATTTTTGCTCCCTATTGTTCTCACCTGGTGTAATTCCTGTTAACGCTATAGCTAACGATTGTTCCCTCGCTACGGGGGTCTTGCCCTTCGTTTCAAACACTGTTACGCCCGGCATGGGATAGACCAAACCACTTCAGAATTATTACAATGCAAGACGAACCAATAGCCGAATCAGTAGGAGAGACAAAGATCAAGAGATTTGAGGCTAAAGAGGTAGAGGGAGAGGGATCGAGTGGGGATAAAAGTATTTCGTCTTGTCGTGGTCTGCACTAAGAACATACCTAAAAAAAAAGATCTTGGGGAAGGAAGGAGGGTAAATTTTCAGGGCCAGACCACATAACAAACTATCGATGAGAGCAAAAGACAGAAAAGAAGAGAGCAAAGCTGTTACTGCTACGCATTGGGTTTGCTTGAACAACGGGGGCACCTGCTAGCCACTTCGGCTCTTTCTTTCCTGCCGATTCTCTCCTCCCTGAGACGAACCAATGTCAAATTCATACAAGAAGGAGAAAGAGAGAGATGAAGAGTAAAAATACAAAACTGGAGGGTGGCCGAGAGAGAAAGAATGATTAGAAATATCTTTCGAAATAGAGCAGGAACAATGCGTGGGAACGCCCAGCAGTTTGGCGTGCGAGGTATATTTAAGGGTTTTTACCAGGATAAAAAGGTGATACGTGCTCGTGACGATTTTCATAATAACAACGACGAAAAACGGATGAAGAAGATTTTTTTATGCCCCATGGACTGCAATTTTGCATCTCTAAGTATAAGTAATCTCGAAATATAAATTAAAAAGCGTTTTTTTTCTAAATTACATTTTTCTACCACGTTGGTAGCAAAACAAAAAATCCACCGAATTAACTGCCTTAACGAATTTTTTTTTATAACACTTTGATTGATCAAACTGATTTAAGTTTACACGAAAAAATGGCCTTTTTCTACACGAAAACAGTTAGTAAAATTTCAAAGTACTTTTTCACATGCTCGGCATTTTGTTATAATATTTTTCAAAATTTCTAAATTCTCGATCGCACAACGATAGCTACATATCTGTTGATTTCAAATTTTTTTGGGGTTTTAATTTCAATTGGCACGTACCGCCAGTTTGCTATTAACTGTGTTATAGCTTACATGTCATGAAACAGAAAATTAATATATGATGTTGTTTACTTTGAAAAAAATGGATGTACTTCCGAAAATGTCCAACCCCGGATCGAGCTGAAATTTTGCACAGATGTTCCCTTTAATATTTTAAGAGAACGTCTAAGAGGATTTTTGGCGACTCGCAATATTTTCCGAGAAATTGAATTTTCAAAGTTATTATTTTAACCCGGTCGAGTATATCTATAAAAGTCGAACAGTCTTCGCGTGACGTTGACTTAAAGTTTGAAAGTAACGGAAAATCGCCCAGTCTCGAGTATAGATACGCGGTGCGACTTGTCGCTATTTAAAAACTCTTCTTAATACTTTTGGCGACAAGACGCTGCCGCGTCTTTAGATATATCGCTTTGCTCGCGCGTCCAATATCCCCACTCGCCCCCACTATATATATAACAAAATTGGAAAAAATCAAGAGAGCTTTTTTCAATGGGTCATACAACATATAAAATTTTCAGCCAAATCAAAGAATGGAAGGGTCTGACGTAGGTCGATTTGGTGTGGAATGCCCCACATATATATATATATGGGACATTCCATGGCAAAATACGGAATACAAATATTAATCATTCTTTCGTATTTTTTTTTCTAACAGTACGGTGAAAACCCAACCTTTCAAAAAAAAAAGTTCGATTTGGTCGATTTTTGAGAGAGTTACAGTCATTTGAAGAAGAGAACATTGAATTTTGAAAAAAAATATATCTCACAAGTGTATGGACAAAAAAATCGGAAAAAAATGACGAGAGCTTTTTTCAATGGGTCATACAACATATAAAACTTTTAGCCAAATCAAAGAATGGAAGGGTCTGACGTAGGTCGATTTGGCGTGGAATGCCCCACATATATATATATATGGGGTATTCTACGGCAAAATACGGAATACAAATTTAATCATTCTTTCGTATTTTTTTTCTAACAGTACGGTGAAAACTCAACCTTTTTAAAAAAAAAGTTCGATTTGGTCGATTTTTGAGAGAGTTACAGTCATTTGAAGAAAAGAACATTAAATTTTGAAAAAAAATATATCTCACAAGTGTATGGACAAAAAAACCGGAAAAAATGACGAGAGCTTTTTTCAGTGGGTCATACAACATATAAAATTTTTAGCCAAATCAAAGAATGGAAGGGTCTGACGTAGGTCGATTTGGCATGGAATGCCCCATATATATATATATATATATATATATATATATATATATTAAGAGTCGTGGTAGGGACCTAACAAGTACATTCATAGCTATTCAAAGATGAGCGCGTCGTAAAAAACACTTATACCGGAGACAGCGGCATTAGCAACTGTTTTCAAAATTCTTTCTCTAATATTTAATAAATTATTCCATTTTGAAAGATGATTCGCGTGCACGTATTTTTTCTTCTTTTTTTTCTTTCCATCGTGACTAGTACGAACCCTGTAGCTGTAGGCATACTCAAGATATATATATATATTTTTTTTTTCGACGAAGCTAAAAAGTGTACAAAATTTTCGCATATTTTTTTTGACGATTCATTTTTTTCGTTGTTTCCATCATCTAGTTAACACTATTAATATTGGTATAATCAGCAGCTGACCAATATCTTTCTTAAAACAGTCGTGAGGTTATAAAGATCGCGGTAAATTTGAACTTTTGATAGAGTGGCGTTTATAGATAGATAGACCAGTAAAGAATGACTTTTATTATTATAAATAGAA
Organism: Rhimphoctona megacephalus; assembly: GCA_963989365.1. Taxonomy (NCBI): domain Eukaryota; kingdom Metazoa; phylum Arthropoda; class Insecta; order Hymenoptera; family Ichneumonidae; genus Rhimphoctona; species Rhimphoctona megacephalus. The sequence continues at coordinate 26,313,724 of OZ022420.1, forward strand.
TAGTGATAGCGGGAAACTAAAGTGTAATAATAAATTATTGGACAGTACCTAAATAAATAATTTCATTTATTAAACCTAGCCCCTACAATTTTTTTTCTGAACGTAAACTCTATAACGGAATCGAAAGCGATTTCTTTTCTCTTTTACCATAAAATGTTCCTCGAATGCATTAATAAGGTTTATTTAGAGACCATTCTCTTCGTTTTTTTCATAACTAAGAGAATGGTGAATGACAAACTAGTATTCGGTGAATATTTAATATCTTTGTCGTGAGGTTACAAAGTTCGGGGTCACTTTCAACTTTTGGTTAAAGTGGTATTTAGAAACGTGTATACGTATGCACTTGTACGTATACGTGTACTTTGCTATGTAACTTTTCGTTCATTCTTTTACCGTGGAATTTTTTTGTACGTTCATTGTCCTCAGATAGCATAATATCATAATAATAATTTCTTGATATTTGTAGCATTTTCTTAGGAAGCCCTTGAGGCGACAAAACCCTTTAGCGGGTACTGTCTAAGGTGCACATGATCTCCTGTGGAATTTCGTAATTTATTCACCGTACTTGGCTATATTAAAATGATTTTTTTTTTTTTTGTTGGAAATCAGGGACCATCATTTTTTAGTGGTTTTTTCGAGGTGAAGTAACTTTTTCTATATAACGAAAAGAAATGAAAGTTTTCATTTTAACGTAATAACAATATAAAGTGGTCATTTTATAAATAAGGTCGCGATTTTTAATACCTGGCGTCCTTTTTTTACTTTTTTAAAGTTTAGGGATATTGAACTTTTTTTTACCCCGCATCTACATCCTCGCACTTTGTACCATCAAGAAATGTCACGTTCTTTTCCGATCGTTGGGAATTTTTGAGGCAGTGTGCACTTTGAGGGTTAAAACATCAAAGGTAACATCTGTGCAAAATTTCAGCTCGATCCGGGGTCGGATCTTTTCGGAAGTATACCCGAAAAAAATCTCAAAAATACCTCTGTTTTTCGGCTTGTTATCCTGGTGAAACCTCTTAAGGACAGCATGAATCCTTCTTTTGCTCTTAGAACTTAACATACAAAATTACGGAAATTAACAAACCACAGCTGTACGGATAATTGATGTAATGAAATAACGAATTTCTTAAAGTTTTATAAATTATCAAATTTATAATTACACTGATCTGCAACCAACTCCGCTGAATGTAAGTAGTATGCAGACTTTGTACAATTTGGTACGCTGAACCAGATTCCCAGAAAATGATAAGTCTATTATATCACAAATTCGAAATATGCTGGTGCACAGAATAGGAGGATCACATAAATTTTCGCAAAATTTAGGACTTTTTTTGAGTGGTTATATTTCGCTCAAAAATGAACGTAAAATTTTTTTTCAAAATGAAATTTGAAGCTTGAATCTTTTAGTTTATAAAACCTTGTGCAAACAAATGTTGTTTTCTTAAAACAGCAGTTTTTTCTTTCGACGATGAATTAGGAAAATCGGAATCGTTTGTTTTTCACCAACTTTGGGAGTGTGTATGGGAAACACGAAATATTTTTCAATAAATCTGTCCTGGCATCCTGAGTATCCTGGTAGAAAATATATTTAGCTTCAAATCCTTTTTTTTAGTTAACTCACGAATTTTTTTGACCCAGTTATAGGACCAAAGCAAAAGATGTATGTTTCATATTGAGCGACTGTGACTGCGGAACCAGTAATAGTACAGAAAACTTAAGGTAGTTCCCCTGCGACAACCTCAACCAAAAGTTACATACCGTGTGTGCGTTACATGTGTGTGTAAAGGGTTGATAATTCCTAGTAAATAAATTTAAAAAGCACACAATGTTGACTCGGTACCAATAGATAATACGACAGATATCATCTACTGTCGTAAAATTTGTTCTATAAGTGTTTTTGATCTGACATTGCGAGTAAACTTTTTGCCAGAACTGTCCGGGCTATGTCCCAATACACAAAAAAGGTTACATCTCTCGCGCTCGCGCTCGTTTGTTTGTAGAATATGTCGTATAAGGCCAAAACCGTAGTACTTCTCCAGGTTATATCTTTTAAACTAGATGGTAAATCATCTTGATGTTTTTTTACAACATTCGTGACATCCTGCTCTTGCTCCTCCTCGTTTTTCATCAAGTTCTTGATTTTAGTTCTGACGGTAGAATTAATAACGTACTGTTTACCCATGCATGGCCCATATGTTACGTGTTAATCGAGCCAACTTCAACTATAAATATCTCGGGTTCGAGATGGTAAAAATTGTTAAAATTGCACAGATGTTTGAATAACGTATTAAATAATACGTATGCCAAATTTCAACCATTTCTTAATTCAACGATCCTGTGGGGGAACTACCTTAAGAGCAGTTTTGGCAAGCTGAATATATCAATGTGGTGAAGCAATTCTGATAAGAAATTTAGATTTAGATTTAGATTTAGAACCCATAAGAATCACATAGGTTCATGCAGGAGCAAACAAATTTTCATTTTTTTGAAGACCAGTGTTATTATTAGCGTTTTTTTTTACTAAATTTTTAACAGATTTTAATTTTTGATTTGATGGCATGAATTTTTTTTCAATAGTTATATATGAATTTGATAATTAACTGGACAATCGTTGAAACCTTGCTTTCTGACCAAGACCGTATCGTGGAATTCGAAAACCCTCGTCTGCTTTTCACAGAGGCGATTTCACGCGATATGAGAAAAGCCTCGATTTCTAAGCCCGGAATCGATCCTACAAGAAGGTGGGGCAGAGCCAACCGATCTTTCCCCCGAAATCTTCGACCGTCTCTTCGGTTTACACATGCCGCTCTACCATCCTCATTCTTCGTTCAGGCGTAAAAAAAAGACTATCTATTGTTGCCGAAATGAGAAAGCAAGGGACTCTCACTGCTGCATTTTTAAAGGCAAATACACGTGTATCGATTTCTGACGATGAAAAGGACGCACTCCACATGATTTAATGCCTGGAGTGATCTTATAGTTAAGCCCCTTAATTTCCTAGTATTTTACGTATACATGTATACATGGGAAAAAGAACTCTGACTCATAGTAATAATGCTTATTCTTTTAAACAGTTTAAAGAAAAAGTCAACATAGAGAAAAACTTTGATCATCGATTACGTTATCTTAAATTCCAAAAAATAATGCCCATACGAACGTTCCTTTACATATTTTAATGACATTGAAAATGTCGTATTTTCGTCGGGGTGTATCATTTCGGGGCAACATTTTTTTTTTTTTTATAATCATCTCAAAACTCTTTAGTTTATACCCAAAAACAAATCCTCGCGTAAAGGGAATGCTGTTGAAAAATATTTGGAGGTCCTTCATCGACATTGAAGTTTTACCATTTGATTAACATTGGACATACGTCTTTTTTCATTACTATAGGTTCTTCTGAGTCTAATTTTATTGTACGGTTTTTTCCAATAGGTTTTTGAAGGAAATTGGATTCTCTACAAATAAAGCCTATCAGCCGAAGTCTAAAGTCAATTGTTTCTGAAAAATTAATGTTCAAACCCAATTTTATATGGCAATATCTATTCCAATTATTGTCACGACTAACTACTTGTACATAGAAAATAAAACTTTATAGGCTAAATTTTCGTTAATTTTCAAAACAAATGTGAAGTATTGTATAAAATTTACAAAGTACGCTTATAATACTGACAGAGTTGGCTTTACAGACTTTTTTGTAGTAAATTTAATTTTCTGAACAAATATTTCTGAAGATTTGACGGTACATCCGATAGTTTAGTCATAATAGTTAGAAAAATGAGTTTAAAATATTGGAAAAATAGAAAAAATGAAACAAAAAAATCGATAAAAAGTACAAAAACAATAAAACAAAAAAAACTAATCAATCTATATTAACTGCCACAATTTTTTTCATTATTCCCTTCTACCGAGTGAATTATTTTCGTCTGTTTCATAAGTTGTTTTATTTAACTTTTTTGTTTTTTGTTTGTTGTTTTATTGTTTCTTTTATTTAGTGCTTTTTATCGATTTTTTTGTTTCATTTTCTTCATTTTTAAATTTAATGGATATTTTTAAACAATTTTCCAAGTTCATTACTATTTTTGGGGCCGGGAGTTTTGCTGTTTTCCGAAATAGTATTTTATGTAACAAGTCCGAAAAACGACGAATTACATCTCGCGTGAAGTTATCACATGAACCGAGGTTTATGATACATATTCGCACGAGTGTGAGTGTGATCTTTAAACACACGAGTGCGAGGACATCATGACGACATATGATGTACGAGTACATCATAATTCGAGGCGAATGTGGCATAAGCGCGATTCAATTCGTTGTTTTCCGCACTTGTTACATACAATATTTTTTTCATCACACCTCCATGGAAAGTTCGATTTTTCGCCTTGCGTAAGTTGAATTTTTTGCAAAATGTGGTGAAAAATAGTATACGCACACACGGGAGGGAAAAAGGCCATCCCAAACCGCGTGCTTGCTACCCGAGCCAAAGGTGAGGGTGGCAATTCTGCATGCGGTTTGATACAGCCCATTTTCCCTCCCCAGTGGCGTAATATACGATTGCAATACCTCTCGAAAGTTGAAATTGAAATAGTATTTTATGTAACAAGTGCGGAAAACGACGAATTACATCGCGCGTAAAGTTGCCGTATGAGCCAAAGGCTTATGATGCATATTCGCACGAGTACGAGTGCGAATATTCATCATAAGTCGAAGCGAATGCGGCATATGCGCAATTTAATTCGTTGGTTTTTGCACTTTTTGCATACAATATTTTTTGTGATATCGACCATGAAAGTTTAATTTGAGATTCAAAAAGCAATTGTAGTTATGATCAGTTCGTCAATCAGTGCGGTAAAGTAAGCGATAAACTGGGTTTTTTTCCGAATCCGTGCGGTAAAGTGACCATTTTTTATTTCACTTTACCGCACTAGGACGGTAAAGTAAGACAAAAGACGAATCGTTGAGAAATAAACAACCACTTTCCGCACGCTATACATCGATCGAAAATCGAACTTTCGAGGCAGATATCAAAAAAAGCAGTTGTAGTTATGCCCAGTTCATCAATCCGTGTGGTAAAGTAAGACTAAAGATGAATCGTTGAGAAATAAGCCACTTTCCGCACGCTATGCATCAATCGAAAATCGAACTTCCGAGGTAGGTATCACAAAAATAATTTTCACAAAGTTATTTTAGAACAACTTTCATTTTACACCCTTTGTAGTTGAATACGGTTTTTTTACAATGACTTTTTTCAGTGTTTCCGCGTATATCCTCTCGTTAGACAATTTTTTTTACCACCAAACGGGTTTTTATTAATTATTTTTGAATAATGAATTATAATGACATTTCTCCAACTTTTAGGTTACATATTTTTCATTGTCCTCATCGAATTTTCCGAACCATATGTACGAAATTAAAATACGCTCTTAATTTTACAAATTTAATATGGGATATGCACTGCACTACTGAACTTAAACAATATTTTTAAAAAACACACAGGCATCTAATAAGGAAGTTGTATCGATATTTATATGACATCATACGAAAAATACATTATATTTGATTATTCCAAATTAATGTATTGAAATTTGGCGTGAATCTTCTTGAACAGCATTTAATTATGTGTGAAAAATTTAGAGAGGTTTCACCGCCTAGTAATCGAGATATTTATTGTTGAAAATGACAAGTTTAACATGAGCTCTTATGGAAGCTTTCAAAAAATTGCGAACTTCAGCAATAAATATCTCAATTTTGAGACGATGAATCATCGGCATATTCCGCCAGAAGTTTAATACCGTATTAAGCTTTCTATTTACAAAATTTTATTGTGTAAAGATGGAAAATAATTTTTACATGAGAAACGATATAACCTCCGCAACCAGCAGCGGTGTGAAGTATACCGACATTGACACGAGTGAATATAATAAGGCAGCATCGCCTCGCTATTCTATTGGTGAATCGATATGATATAGCAGCTTTTTTTAGTTTGTTAATATTTTATTGAGTATGCATATGATCGCATTAAATTATAGCCTAAAATATAGTCCATTGGTAAAAGAATATATGCATAAATTTTTGTTACGAGATTTTTTGTCGTTTTCGTAAACATTCAGCTGTAAAAAATCTTTAAAATCGATTGAATGCGGGCAAACGCATAACTTCCGTCTTCTTGCCCGTACGGGCAGTCGGGAGTTAAAAAAAAGACAGCAAGAAAAATGCGCAAAAAAAGTGTAATACTTGCTCTGAACACTGATAACTTCCAAACGAGTAAATCTATAGCTTTGACTTGATTAACATTTTCGTGAATAATTCAGTTTTCAACGAAACTATAAAACTTGTTTAGCATAGTAAAAGTTAAACTTTTTTCGGATTTTTCAAATATATTATATTAGACAGATATTTTTATACAAAATTAGGCTGAAACATTAATTACTCGGAAACAGTTGACTTTACAGACTTCGGTCAATGTACTTTTTTGTGAAGAATTCAATTTCCTTCCAAAACCTATTGGGAAAAACCGTACAATAAAATCAGACTACGAAGAATCTATAACAATTAAAAAAGACGTATTACCAATATTAATCAAATGAAAAAACTTCAATGTCGATGAGGGACCTCTAAATGTTTTTTAACAGCATTTCCCTGTGCGAGGATTTGATTTAGAGATAAACTAAAGATTTTTGACGTGACAATTAAAAAAAAGTGTTGCCCCCAAATGATACACCCTAATTTCCATATTGAAAAAAGCTCCTTCTATCGATCAAAACTTATACAATAAGTGTCCTGTATTAAATGCAAATTGAATTGCAACCCAATATTCATTCCATTCACTCAAAGAATTATATTTGCAAAACCACCGTAAAAATCGTAGGGAAGAAACGACGATACAAAATTCTTCAGATTATACTATTCAATGAAACTTACAATTGAATAAATATAAGAGAAATACTTGCAAAATAAATTTGAAAATGACATGTGGTGCAAACAAAAATGACCGTACACGCCATTCATAATTTTATATTTATTGAAAGATTTAAGAAAAAATATATTTTTCGGTGATTATTTTTTCTTCTGTTGATATTTCTTCCCCATTTTTTTTCGCGTGAGCACGATTTCTTGTACAAATATTCGAGTATATCGAGAACTGCGTGCTACCGTGTAAATATGCAAGCGTTGAGGATGAAGTTCATCGTGGAAAAAGAGAAAACGCGTGAGAGTGAGAGTGAGAAAGAGAAGGAGAAGCAGAGAGAGAGAGAGAGAGAGAGAGAGAGAGAGAGCACGAGTTGTTCGTTGAAATAGATGGCTTAACATTTTCACGCCTCGCAGCCCAGTCGCCATGTACAAAAAGAAGCCCTGATATGGACAAAAGTCGATACTACAATTTTCTTTTTTGAATCGTTGAAAGTGATCATTGATAGTCTAAATTCAGATTTTCGACCGGATTTTGCAATGACGTCGACCGCCATCTTGAATTTAGGGGGGAAGTCATTTTTGTTAAATAACTCGCCCATTTTTCATTTTTGACAAAAATGCTCATGACTAAACTTTTAGAAAATTCAATTCTCTACAACTTTGGTCATAACAATTTTTTATCTACGATCGATATTTTTCAACTTAAATTTGAATAAAGTGGTGGAATTAAGTTAATGCATTAACTCGTTTATTTTCAACTTTAGCGCATAAATGAGAAGAAACAAATTTGCAAGAAATATAATTTTCTATAATTTGTATTCTTATCTTTTTTCTCCTAGGATCAATATTCTAGGCCCTACGCCTGCGGTAAAGGAAAAGAGTGGTAGAAAATGATTTCACGAACCATTCGACAAATGCATGTCTTTCTATGACATAAAACTGGAATTATCTTTATTCAAAATAAAACATTCTTTCGCACCTCCGCAGGAGTAGAGTTTCAGGCTCGTTTTTTTTGACGTGGTATCCCTTGTACGCCTGATTCACGCATTATCATTAGCAAGTTTATTTCGTTTTTTGGCGTTTTTTTCCTTATAAGTTTTTGGAATTTGAAAAAAACGTAGATTCGATATTAATATCTCGCAAAAAAGTAGAAAGAAAGTAATTCGGATTTCAAAATTTTCTAACAAAAAAAGGACAAATTGTAAGAACAAAATGGAATTCCGATTTCAAAAATTTATAAGTAAACTTCAGGAACAACAGAATAAACTTGTAAGTAATAATGGATAGATTAGACGTACAGGGGAAACCACGTCAAAAAAACGTGCCTGAAACTCTACCCCTGCGGCAATGCGGAAAAGGGTTTTATTTTAAATAAAGATAATTCAAGTTTTATGTTATAGAAAGATATGCAGTAGTCAAATGGTTCGTGAAATAATGTTTTCGCAACACTCTTTTCCATTTCATAAAAAGTTACAGAGAATTGTATTCTCTATAAGTTTGTTTATGTTCATTAAGGTAGTTCCCCTGCGACAACCTCAACCAAAAGTTACATACCGTGTGTACGTTACATGTGTGTGTAAAGGGTTGATAATTCGTAGTAAATAAATTTAAAAAGCACACAATATTGACTCAGTACCAATAGATAATACGACAGATATCATCTACTGTCGTAAAATTTATTCTATAAGTGTTTTTGATCTGACAGTGCGAGTAAACTTTTTGCCGGAACTGTCCGGGCTATGTCCTAATACACAAAAAAGGTTACATCTCTCGCGCTCGCGCTCGTTTGTTTGTAGAATTTGTCGTATAAGCCCAAAACCGTAGTAGTTCTTCAGGTTATATCTTTTAAACTAGATGGTAAATCATTTTGATGTTTTTTTACAATATTCGTGACATCCTGCACTTGCTCCTCCTCAATTTTCATCAAGTTCTTGATTTTAGTTCTGACGGTAGAATTAACGGACAACACCACTGTGACCCCCTATTTTTTTCACATTTTTCAAGAATTTTTTTTTGTGGGAAAAAAAGAGATATTCGAAAAAAAATTTTTGGGTTTTGTTCCTTGTTTATTAATGTATCAAAAAACATTTTTTTCACATTTTTCACGCCGCATGGTGGCGCTGGGGAAGCTCTCGCATCATCTCCGCAGTGGTTCGCGGCACGCAGCAGAACTCTCTTCAACGTCGATCTGAAAAAAAATACCGAGTGTTTTCGTTAATAATATGATATTTTGAAGAGAAGTACATAGGGATTTGGAAAAATATTGATTTTTAAAAAATAGGCACGCCTTTGAAATTAAAGAATGATTTTTGAGCAAAATTTCTCGTCGAAAATAGGCTATAACTTTTATAATTATTGAGATATCGAAAAAATCTTATGTACTTCTCTAGATAATCTACTTTTATTGATACAGTAAAAATTTGAAGTCGATCGGATAAAAATTGCTGGAGTTCTGCTGCGTGCCGCACTCAAAAAAGTGGTTTTGAGAAAAACGCGTTCAAAGTTGGGACCCCGAGCGTAGCGGACTGCTGCACCGCTCCACAAAATATTCAATATCTACGAAAATAATTATTTTTTCGACCTGGGTCCAACGGCATTTCAATCTTAAAAGTATTTTAGATTTTTTAAAATGGTTTTCAAAAAATCGATTTTTTGAGGCCGTCACAGTAGTGTTGTCCGTTAATAACGTACTGTTTACCCATGCATGGCCCATATGTTACCTGTTAATCGAGCCAACTTCAAGTATAAATATCTCGGGTTCGGGATGGTAAAACTTGTTAAAATTGCACAGATTTTTGAATAACGCATTAAATAATACGTATGCCAAATTTCAACCATTTCTTAATTCAACGATCCTGTGGGGGAACTACCTTGAAGCGCTAAAGTTTAAAATAAACAAAATAATGCAATAAATTAAACTCACCCTTTTTATCAGGTTTAAGTCGAGAAATGTCTATCGTAAACAAAAAATTATTCAGTCCAAAGTTGTAGAGAATTAAATTTCGTCAAAAGTTGAAAATGGGCGAGTTATTTAACAGAAACGGGTCGAAAATCTGAATTTAGACTACTAATGAGCCCCTCCAATGATTCGAAAAAGAAAATTATGAGATCGAATTTTTTCTATTCTAAATGTATATTCCAACTGGGCTATCGTTCGATGGCAGCGTTCTTACCTCGCCGCTGCCAAGATCTGTGCAACAAGTACGAGCACTTATGGCGCGCAACGATTACGTCAGCGGCACGTATCGACATTCTTGAGAGTGCAACTGACTCGTGTCCTCTCTCGAGAATAGATCAACGACTTTGTAGCAGCAGAAACTTTTTCTATACACAAAATAAAAATAATTGCTATATTTTTTGGTGCTATACGTTGTTTCGATAATTTGAGGAAGAGACTTGAATATGTAGAGGCCGAAAGAGACAGCAACAAAACAAAGAGAAAGAGAAGATAAAATACACTGCAACCTTGATTGTTCGAACAGCGGCGGGACCGACTCCGCATCGCACTTGTAAACATAGAACGTTGCGCAAGCTGCGTCTTTCCGTTTCTGCGCACCAAACAAATGGCCGGATTGGGCCGGGCGCTTCTCCTACCAAGCGCAGACCGAGCGATACGGATCGCATAGAGGAGAATATTGCATAAATCAAGATTCGATAAATCGAGGCTGCAGTGTAACATTTTATGGTGTGTCGGAGCAATTATCGAAAATCGAAAAACACGTGTTTTTCCATCTTCTTCTCCCTTCTAATTTTATAGCTATAAGTGTAATCTTGGAGAGTCCTCGAGCCCGTGACACCATCGAAATTCGTTTCTATGTTTTTTTCTCCTTCTACAGTGTTAGTTTTTTCGGTGTGTGGGTAGAAATTTGAACACGCCAACGAGAATAAGAGAGCATGAAAGGAAGTACATTACATAGCAAGAAGGAGTGAGAAACAGAAAGAGAATTGCGTATAGCGAGAATCGAATAAACACATCGGAACAGATTAGAGAAGAGAGGGAGAGAGATCGAACTCGAAGCTGAAGCGAAACGTAGAGCTGAGATATGTAGGTGCGCGAGTTTCTCATTGTCATATATCTATAGACGTGTATACCTGCTTAGAAATAAGTAAAGTAGGGGAAATGAGGGCTCAAGTCGCCAGAGGACGAGAGGGGAAAGTGCTAGAGGTATCTTCTGTCTTTTCCTCTCTCTTTCTTGCCAGGTTGTCGTGTATGCGGCTGTTACTTCGGTGGCTTTATGGCTGATGCTGGGCCAAGACTTAATGTCAGAACGGAGAAGGAGAAGTATTGGAAGAATATACACACACACACAAATATATATATATATATATATATATATATATATATATATATATATATACATCTTGTGGAACTATCTTTCTCTCTATTTCTTGCTTTCCCTCTCTCTTTCTCAACGTATACACTGCCATGCTGCCTGGCTCGTCATTACAGCGGTGGTGGTGGAACTCGAAAGGTGGAAAGGGAGGAACCCGGAGTTACGGAGCTAAGGCCCAGCATGCTTGGGGACCTGCGTTGCATGGCCGCCCTGGAGACTCGCTCCGCAAGGTGAGACGCGAGCGGACCGAACAACCCGAAGGAGTATTTATATTTTTCTCCTCGTAAAAGTGTTTCACCAACTTGCTTTCTACAATCGAATTCTTTAATCCCGCGGTTCTATCCTTCAATTCAAATATCGCTCTACGATTTACGCGTCTGTACATTTTTTAAATCTTTTTGCTTATATGAAGGCTACTCACCCGAATGTATAGTGAAAGTTGCTGTTGATTTTTACCTCGTGTTAACAGTGATAACGAGCGCAACTTCGTGTATACCTTCGTCGGTGCTTATCTGACGTACCAGTCTATCAAGAACCTTCTTGTACCTTTTTATCGTTCTATACGCACTGTGAAAATGGCCGTTAATATTGAAACACTGCATGAGCTCGTGTTCGAGTTGAATTAAGTTTTTTCTGCAATTCATAACATTCTTCTGTAAAAGACAACAGGCTTCCGATCATTATTGAGGATTTATTGTGATAGTGGTTTCTTTTCAAGTGCAGTAATGTAGTTGGAATTATTCTTCGTTCGCAGCTACATAATTGTTTTGATATTCGAGTATGGGATGAGTTGATTGTTCAACTAAGCTCCTAGGACATAATTGGTGCCGTTTTGATTTATTACAACAGTTGTTTTTGAAAGATGTATTTAACTTTATGTGAGGAGAATCAAGTGCATAAAATGTATTCGGAGTGATTATTTAGTGGCCTGATTGTGGAATTTTCATCTTTTAAACAGAGAACTTTGGATAAATCGATTACAGACTTGGATCAGTTAATCAACAAAGAATTGGTGAGTCGTTGATTCGAGACGTTTCCATTGTTGATCTTGGAGTGATTAAAAGCAAAACTTTCGTATAATTCCTCCCCACTTTTTTTGTTAATAGGTACATTTATGAATTTACTACATAGTTATCAGTTCTACTTCATTTACTCTTAATTGATTAATTTTGTCTCAAAATTTATTGGGAGTAAAAGTGATAACATGAATTTGAATTGCAAAAAAAAAAACAAATAAAAGTTCCAATATATTTTAGCAGGTTTGTAATCTGTGAGAAGATTTGGACATTATTCAATCCTAAGGTTTTTCGAAAAAAAAAAGAAACATAATTTCGTAGTAAACAGTCAAAATCTTACCAGCTGGGCTACTTGGTGATATTGTTGACAAAAGAGCATGAAATACTTTCCAAGATAAACTAAGTACTGTAGTAAACATAAGAGTTTGCTTGAAATCTTCGAATTTTGTGATTGCTTAAGAGAGAGAGAGGAGAAGAAAGAGAGAGTTTGATATTTCTTTATCGATTGGAAAGCATAGGCACACTTTTGTCAAAACGTTTCTCGTGTTTCTTTACCTATGAATTACGCAAGCAAGGAATTTCTTCGGGGGCCGGAGATGACGACGACCACGACGACGAGGAGGAGGACGAGGACTGGGTCGGCCACCCGAGAGAGTATAAAGAGTCGACGTTTGCCACGCGGTTAGTAGAAGCTCGGAGACTTAAACGACGGCGTAAGAAGCGAGCGGCATGCGTTGGCGGACACTGTCCTTTCGAAAAACATAAATCTCTCTCTCTCTCTCTCTCTCTCTCTCTCTCTCTTTCTCTCTCTCTCTCTCTCTCTCTCTCTCTGTCTGCTTCTCCTTTTTTTCTATCTTGGGACTTTTTCTCTGATTTGAGAGTGGCCCATGTGACATCTGTCCCAAATATACATACGGATATAGGTCCTGCAGAGTATACCCGAAATAAACGTCGTGTAAAAGGTGCGAGCGAATGCGCATTGACCGAAAAACCGGACTTAAAAATATTTTTTTGTCTTTTGTCTGCTTCTTAATTTCACGCTTCATCTCTTCACCGACTCTCCTTTGATGTCGTGTGAGTATGTGTTTTTTTTCTAGTTCATTTCCTCAATGAACGAGATTTGACAATTCCGGTATCTCTGATTCGAGTTTCAGAACTATTAAGCCCGAAAATGACGATGAATGAAAGCTTCATTGACGAACAATGTTCTAGTTTAATATTCTAAGATTTCATATGTCAACAACTCGTTGACAATAACTTGAAGTAGTGGAAGTGCTCCCTCTCGTAATCACCAATGCATTCACAGCGGCGTTTCAGAAAACTAACCGAAAAACTAAAAGTATTGTTTCCTATTAAATGTTACGCACTAAAAAATATCCTTCAGTTTTATAATCGTTGTTTATGTATTCCAAAAATTTTTTAAATTGTTTTTCAAATAAAATAACGCAGTGTGGTCATGAAACAAATCTCTGTTCTGTCGAATCTTTATTTTACGATACTTTTCGAGCTGCGATGTTTGAAATGAAATTAAAAGAGAGAAACAAACATTCACCTCGGTCGTTAATGTCAGAAGGTGAACCGTTTGAGCTCTTGGAGAACATGGTGCATTCACTGTGCTGGTACATCGAGAGAGAGAGAGAGAGAGAGAGAGAGAGAGAGAGAGAGAGAGAGAGAGAGAGGGAGGGAGGGAGAGGGAGAGAATTCAGCTGTGCAGCATAATCAAACTACGAATATTTTCTTGTGGTAAATAAAACACAATCTCAATTGCGTTGGAGTGGCAATAGTTCTTGTGACGAAACGCACACGTCTGGTCCAGAATTCGTATGAAATTGAATGTAAAAATTTGATATATGCAAAAGATCGAAGATGCTGGGCGCATTTTTCAAAACAAATATAGATGATCTTTTTATTTCTCCCCTACGTGAGCAACTATATATCGAATTTGAAGAATGTGCTATGAATATCTCATAAGTTTCTCATGTTGTATATACCCTTTCGACTTGTGATTCTCTCACTGCGAAGGAGCAACAAACGAGACTGTAGCTGCGCCGTATGTATCCATATATACAGATATATGAATACGCTAAGGGCAGTCAAATTAAATAGACATCGGGCTAAGACTCCGTAACGATGAAGACTCCTCTCCTTCGAGAGGCACACTATTCTCTCTCTCTCTTTTCTTTCTTTCTTGGACTTTTGCTGCATCGTCATCTCCCGCGTGGTAGGTGAATACCATCTTTGGCTCGTTGCATTATGAACCTGTAAATACGTGGATAGGCAGTTGCCTCGGGGAAAATATTCTATACGGTTGCCATTATATGTATTCCCGTCTGTACCGGATATTTCTGATGGGAAGGGCTTGCGACATCGCGTACATCAAGGAAATATATTTTATTATTTACTCGAATAGTTGTTACATAAGCGTAATTCAATAATTTCATGCAGTTTTAGTTTGTAATTGGAATAAAATAAAAAAAAAACGGTTCTTCCCATTTCTTGAGTTTAGTCCGAGTTCGCAGGATCTTGCTCGGTTGATCGGTCCAGTCTGCCACAAATTTCTGTCCTCACGAAGAACCGAGACAGTGCGGATGGAATGAAAACGAAAAAAAAGGGGAGGACTAAGAAAAAAAGAAGAAGAAATAGAGGGCCCCAAGGGACTCGAAAAGAGGAGGGCCCGAGCGTTGTCGAAGCCACCTTAGTTAGAGGGTATTGACGCTTTGGCTTGACCCCCCTCGTCTTCACCACACTCACCTGCGCTATACTCGATCCTGGATGGTTCTCCATGGACCATCAGTACGAACAAACACACTGGTCTTTTTCTCTCATCTCTTTCTCCCTTTCTCTTACTCGTTTTCTCCGTACGTTATAATCACGTGAGAGCGTTAGAAGAATCATTTCGAAAAAAAGCACACACGTCTCGGCGGAACGTAACCAGTCTCTCTGGTGTTTGAGATCGAAGGGTCCCCTGAGATCCATTGATCGAAAATTTAATTATCTTCTTTTACAGACGAGAACGTTACAGAAGAGGAGAAAAAATATGTAGCCTCACACCGAGTGTATTCGAAGAATTTTATGTCGGGGAATTCACCTGTCGAATGATTCAACAGGTAAATTCTCTTGATAAAAAATTATTGAAATTATACAATCATCATGGATGCCTTAACGGAATAATCATGAATAATTAATCTTGTAATAACTCATACAAGATGATTCTTGCTTGTGCGAGATGAGAGTTCTTCGAGTTATTATTATTTGACCATAATCTTTCGTAATTAATACCTCATTAAAATATGGAGATGATCTCATACATATATTTATTAGAACATGATACCATATTTACTATTGATGATCGAAAAATATTGTAGTAAATGGTAACAATGAAACGTTAATAATGGCAATTTTCAATCGGACTTGATTCTCGAGTCATTGCAAACCACGAGAACGGACAATGTCTATTAATAATACTACGGAGCCCAACGAGAGAAGATGTGGGAAAGTGACGCCTGGAATATTTATCGAGATGCTTATTGCAGTATCACGGTTCCGCTGCATGAATAGAAGAGAGCCGATATTTTAACGTTCGTAGGCAATATGGCTGTTTTCAGTTCGTCGATACCGCAACGTAATAGTTGATAGGTGCTCGCAAATGCGCTTGCGTCTTGTCTACCGCTTGAACATCTCGAGAGAGATGCTGAAAGGTCCATACATCCGCACACATATTCAAACACAGATGGCGCACTGCAGCAGCCAAGGGAAAGGCGACGATTCTGACGTCAGCGTCAGGAATGAGGTTAAATCGAGGCTAAACTCGAGAGCATAACCAGCGTTATAATGTTTTGTCTTACTAATAATTATATACCGTTCTAGGAACTGTACAATTAGAAATTTCTCTAATGCATCAAGCTATCTTAAATAAACTCAAATTATTTTTTTATGTACTCACAAACTTCTTAATGAACCCTTTGAGTACAGGAGTGTAAAATGCTACCTTAGTTATCTAGACTTGATCTAGGAAACCTGTGCAAATATGAAATAGAAATAATCTTTCAAAGGTTACATTACATAAGAATCTAAAACATAAAACTTTAACTAGAAATATAGTTGAATGAACATAGAAATATAGTTGAATGAAATATAGTTGAATGAACAAACGAGTCCGCCGAAGTTCGATCACAATTATAGTTCAGTCGCCTTGGCAAAAGTCCTATTCGAAAGACCCAGCCTCTGAACAATTTTTTTATAGGTTGTTTGGACCTATAGGAATATAGCCCTGAGTTTTCGTAAAAATCCGAGTTGCATTTTAGCAATACAAAATTATTGAAAATTAAAAAATCGATTTTTTTAGTTATTTTTTTTGGAACACGTCCTATCGAAAAAAGTTTCGAATAAAAGTTGTTCATCATAACGTCCTCTATAAAAAAGGTCCTATAGAAAAATGAGCTAACATTGTTAAATAAGCGGTTAATTGCAAATGAAAAAAAAAATTGTCAATTTAATTTTTGCAACCGCAATCGATTGTTTATCAACATATCGGTTTGAAGTTCATACATGATGTAGGAGAGCCGAACCCCAAGAGAATCGTGCAAGATTTATCGATCTGCGAGATATAGTTTAGCAACAATCTGCGATCATCGAAAAAACTTTGGCATTCAATAGAATTTTCTGACGAAGGCCCACAGGGTAGAAAAAAATTGAGGAGCTTTGTGTCATCGTGCACAAGCGATATGGAAAAAAAAATTGTTTTCTTTGAAAATAAATACTGTTTTTTGACGATTTTCGATTTTTGCTTATAAACAAATAGCAATTCTGACCAAAGTTACAAAGATATTCAGAAAATTCTTGGACCATCTAATGCGTTTTTGAAAAACCAACAATTTAAAAAAAAAAAGTTGCAATATCTCGATTACAGCCCGAGATACGGATATTTTTACGTTTTTTCAATTTTCTATTGTTGGAATTAAGATTTTTGCAAAATTCAAATTCGTTAGCCTTCCCTACGCTTCCGGCTACGGGATTCAATAAAATACGGACCTTTAGGAGGAATTATGCCATCACAGTTATCAACGTATTCCGATCGATGGCGCGCGGCCGAGCGCGCGGCGTCGGCCGCTCGGCCGGGCGGCGTGTTGGGAGTATCCCCTTTAGTTAACAAATTTGATAACTTACTTTAAAATAGTCGTAGAACAATTTATTATTTTTTAATTTTACGTGATTTTTTTTCACAAACACGATGGTATCCTTAAAAATCATGTTCACCCCATGGCAGACCCATGACCATCGTTTTTACAAATTTTACATATAACCGTGCTTTAAAATCATTTTACTATGAATGGGAAAGGGTATCATAAATAAATCTTTTCTCCGACACTGTTTCATTTACTTGGTAGTCTAAGGCTGGGCATGCAGCTACTATTTTTTTCTATTAAACACGAGAAATCCCTTATTGAGTATTCGTACTTTGAAATAAATGTTTTTATCAAATTACTTAGTTTGTCCGTTTTTTTCTTGTATTAATTCTACTGTGAAACTACATGTGTCTATCAAAAAGCCGAAGAATTTGCATCTGATTGCTGGTTCTATTGAGCTCTTGCGAGTGTTAATGATAAAACCCAGTCTTTCTAATAAGTTAATTGTTCCTGAGACGTAAGTTTTGTAATCCTGGTAGGTTTTTCCCATGCATAAAATATCGTTTTAATACATAAACGATCACAGGCCTTTCTTACCTAGATTTTTTATCACCGGTTTCGTAACTGTCGTCTAAACGAAAGAGCTTGACAACAACCCGAAAGGGAGACAAGCGAATTCAAAAAATGTTCCTTCGAATGTGAATCTTAGATACCTTCTACACTCTTTATTTATAGGTACTCCATAATAAGCGTCTTGTAGTTCTACTGAACCCATAAAATAGTTTGGTAGAATTAGTCGTGTCGTGGTCTCAATATCCTCCATATTAAAATGGTTATGAGATATAAATTTATTCAATTCTTTTAAATGAACACTGAAAACCGAATTTTGTTGAAATATTGAAATATTTTGTTGAACGTGTTCAACAAAATTATTTCGTCCAGGCAACAAAATTTTTGTCGTTTCAACAAAGTTTCGTTTCAGTGTAACGAAGTTTTGTTCTAACATTCGAAATTTTGTTGCCTGGACGAAATAATTTTGTTGAATACGTCCAACAAAATATTTCAATATTTCAACAAAATTCTGTTTTCAGTGAATGATAAATCGGAACGAAGCGTCCAGTTTGGGGACAAAAAAATATGGAGACAGGAATTGATCTTTTTCTAAACTTACAATTTCAATTGCACTTTTCTTTAATGACTTTTTTATGAATTTTTTGTAATTTTCTTTTTAACCCCCAACTGCCCACACGGGTAGAAGCCGGGAGTTTATTCGTTTGGCCGTGATCAGCCGATTTTCATGGTTTTTTTATGCAGATCGTTTGCTGAAACGACAAACAATTACTTAACTAAATTTGGAATATACGTTCTGTTACCAGTGGACATGGTTCTTAGCAGTAATTTGATATGACCGTATGTACGTTTAGCGAATAATTAGCATAACAAAAAAACGCTGTTCGACATAAAAGTAGCTGATGCCGCCATAACCACGTTCACTCGCATCAGTTTCAGCATGCTTCACGCCGTCGCTTGTTGCTTCTAACTGTGACAGATGCCTGTGTGTATATTTATTCGATGGATATATTTTTTTAAATTATTCGTTAGGATGCTCCTTTTTTTACCCACTATTGAATTATTTAACTTTCAAAGGTTCGGTGTCTATTTTAAGTCATCGTCAACAATTATAGTGAAAAACCATTGTGGACATACAATCGAAAATAATTAAAAAATAATCGACTTCTGTGTATAATAATTATGTTATTGAAGGAACTCATCGATACTAGAATACAAAAAATTCCCTGCTGCAAAATTAGTAGTGAACTTAGAATCCTGCAAAATGAAAATAGTTTAAAAACATCCTTTATTTTTTTAATTATGAAAAATGAAGTAAGAAAAATCATTTGAAAAAAATGTAAAAATAAAAAAAAAACTTGTTTAAAAAAACTCTTGACTGCGAAATAGTATACAGAAAAAATTAAAAAAATGAAATAACAAAAAACCGAAAAAAGTTAGAGAAAGAAACCGATGAAAAGATTAAAATAATTTATTGAGTAAGTCATACTTTCATTTTTCTGATCTGCAAAGTTTATAAGAGAATATCTAAAAAAAAAAAGTAATTATAGCAGATAATATAAACTGGCTAAAAAAATATGTATAGAGCCAAAAATCATAATCAAATTTCGGAAGATGTCTCCTCCATCTTTTGTTTACGATTTTGGAAAGTTAAGCCCTTCGTATTCAACTTTTTCATCGCTTTTAAATCTTTTATTTTGTCGCCAAAATTTTGTCCAAATAATAGAGTTGAATCCAGATCCAACGAGGACAGTAATTGTTTGAATTTTGGATTCAATCCTCGGGATGCTAGTACTCTACGAAATTTTGTTTTTTTACAAAACAGTTCGATTATGAGATTTGCTGCGTCTGCTAACCTCTCGAAAAAACGTATTTGGTCAATGCTCTCCTCTACATTTGATAAGGACAAAGTTGCCGCTCCCAAGGCCATTAGCGCTAACCCTGTTAATTTTTGTATTTCAACTATGAATCTATCTCTAGCGAACCGTTTCTATCTGCTTATTACTTCGAGTTCAGGATTGAGTTTGAGTGCATTAAAACCATCTTGTCGTTCTTACGAAGCGAGTAGTTTTTTTTATTTTTTCTTCTGGAATTCCTTTCAAAATCCCATGTTTCCATCTACTATTTAGTGATGGATGAATTTCAATTTTCAGTGCTTTAGATACTGAAGGGTCTTCACCAAGAATTTTAATAACTGCTTCGCTGAGATTCGATATGAATGTATTTTTATTTCTTGGTTGTTTCGTCCGTAATTTTCTTTGTCGTCTAGATGCGAATTTTCGATATCTAAAGTCGAAATGAATTGATTGTATACCGCATATCAAGAATCTTTTTTTTTGTGCTTACCTCTTGAATAAAGCTCATGAAAAACGTTCTTTATTATCATTATTACTAATTCGTTGGATTCAACAAAAGTTGTATCGTGACTTGTCTCTTATACAGACGAATTTTATTCATTATCAATATTATATTTATGCAGACGAATTTTCTTAGGTCGCCCATGCCTCGTGTGTGGCTCGACCTGTCACCTAGAAAATATAAAACCTACCAGGAAGTTCTGTATCCACTTTGTCTCCGCTTCTGTATCTCCGCTGTCCGAAGCATCATTTTCTGTTGCTTGAAAATCCGTTAATTGCTCTTCTATTCCTTTCATTCGTTTTTGTATCGTATTCGTTATTTCGATGAGTCCTTCTTTTCTCTTTTTCCTTTCGACTTAATTTAAAATAACGATTTTTTTCGAAAATTACAAAAAACCAAAGCAACAATATCATACGTGAGACTCACTCTTTTGATGTTCACTCTGGTGTACAATGAAAAAATATAACGTCACATGGAAAAGGAGAATAGAGGAACACCACCGATATTTTTTGAACTTACTCTAAACGTTGCAAAATTTAGTGGACGAGAAGGTAACTGCATTTGTTATACTACGAGAGCGAGGCACGAAATATAATCGAAACTTATAGATAGGTCTATGGACGAAGGGTTGATCCATAGTATGAGCGACATAGGCTTTTGCCTCAAATCCCTCCATTTATTTTATCTGAAAATAGTAAAAGCCCATCTCTTATTTTCAGAAGACCAATTGATTTTTCAGAAACTCATCACAAATGGCTTCTAATAAAAATTTAAATCACCGTTGTTCTCTAAAAACCCAAAGAATTTTATTGCTCATTTTTTATGCCAGTTAAACATAAAGCTCGCCCAATTCGAGAGAAAAAATTCTAATAAACATGTATCTCTGAGCCGAATATATCTAAACAGAAATCACCAGAAAAATCTTATAACTGGATTTTCAGCTTGGTTTGGGTGGTTAAGACAGGAGACTATCAGGATTCTGGATCAGTGAATGCTTTGTCTTAAGCTGCTATGAGTACGAATCTTGTGCTACGGGTATAATGTTTGACCGAAGAACACGCGAGAGCGGCGATGAAGAGAGGCTACTAGCTGCAAAATTGCTGGTGCTTCATGATGCAGTTATACAAGTATGCAAGAATAATCCCAGTCGGCTTTGCACTCGCAATATGCACTTGAGTATATATATATATATATATATACTCAAGTGCATATTGCGAGCGGAAAGCCGACGGGGATTGTGTGTGTGTGTGTGTGTGTGTGTGTGTGTGTGTGTGTGTGTGTGTGTGTGTGTGTGTGCGTGCGTGCGCGCGCGCGTGTGTGTGTGTGTGTGTGTGTGTGTGTGTGTGTGTGTGTGTGTGTGTGTGTGTGTGTGTGTGTGTGTGTGTGTGTGTGTGTGTGTGTGTGGTTACCATGATGCGAGTTCCCGGAGACTGGCCTCGCTCTATCTCCCGAAGATCTTCCAGGCTCACACAACGTTCGTGCTGACCCCGAGGGCTAAAGATTACGGGCAGGGCTCGCTGTCGCTTCTCTAGAACTCAAACGCTTTCCCACCTTTACACACACACACACACACACACACACACACACACACACATTATACATATACAATTATATACATATATATAAATGTATATGTTTGTATAGCATTTTCCACTTCAGATAGACAGCCATTAACCATCCATAAATAGAAATACCTTTTAGGGTACTACTTTTATACGCAGCGGTATATTTGAGAACCGCACATCGAAAATTCTTTAAAGCTACTAAATCAATGCAACTCTCATAAAATATTGTTTCAACCAGAAAAATTGATCCATTTTTTTTTTTTAGTTTCGGTATTTGATATTGAAAATATACGTTCGCAACGAAACTTTCGTGTATTCCGTGATCATATACAAAAAACTTTGCAATTTTGTCGGAAATTTAATTTTTCAAGCGATTGTATTAATTATTAGTTACTTGAGCTAAAAATGTTTTTAAGAAATCAGTATCGAAAGATAGTATATTCTTCTTCGAGAGGGGACGTCTGGAAATTTTTTTGGAAAAGTCGTTTTATAGATTTTTTTGAAGAATATTATAAATATCCACAAGTTTATGAAGTAAGTGAATACACAGTTTAAGTGCGGGAGGATCAGATCTCACAATGTAAAGTATAGTCTGGAGTTGCTGTAGCCCTTGGATATTTGGATACCTGATGCGGTGTCTCTTTTGCCCCTCATTTTCCCTTTTTTCTTTGGTGAATTCTGGCAAGTTTACACACACACACACACACACACACACACACACACACACACACACACACATACATACAGCTACGGGAACAAGATGCCGTCTTGGTAATCGGAGACTGCGCATCTCTTGGTTCTGGACGTCCGAGCTCCGAGGCGCTCTCGTGGATCCGAGCTGGCAATCGTGAAACCACCATATCCCCCCCTTGCATGTTTTACCTATGTTGTATATATAAGTAAATAAATCATGCAAATACAATATTACATTATAATTAACAGAATGGGAAAACAAGGAGCTTTATGCGTATGACAAAGAGCGGGAAAAACAATTAAACCGTCAAGATGTCGCGATCGATGGCGCGAACAATTAGGTAACGCACGCGGTTTACGCTCAATAATGAACACGTGTCTCATGAATATGTAGCCGCACGAGCATTAAAAATAGTCGGCTCTTATAACGCGTGTGGTAAACGCGAAGGTAGATAGATGGACAGAGAGCAAGAGAGAGAGAGAGAGAGAGAGAGAGAGAGAGAGAGAGAGAGAGAGATTGAAGGTAATTGCTCCCGCGAACTTGTTTCTCCCGTTCGAAACTTTTATGGACCAAAAGGCACGGAGACGCATGGCGAGGGAGATTGACAGTTGATCAATTATGTAAGAACGCACGTCGCCGATTACAGAGACCAAGGCAAAACACATGTTTGTTTTATATTCTACTCTCATCGACCTCTTTCCAACACCACACAGTTATTAGCGAAATTGTTAATTATAATAAGGACGAGAAAAATTAAGAACTGTTACATGAAATGCATAATTCTAGGTACCACGCCATTAGATGCTACAAAAATCTCATTTTTTGGCTAAATAACGAGTATTACTACTAACACAACAAACAACTCCAAAAATATTCATGTTGGGCATAATTATTCTATTTAAATACTTCTTTTTGTGGGGGTTTTGTAATGAGGAGGCGATTTGTTACCGAAACTACTATTTCGGGGGAGTAAATGTACTTGTCTCAAGTTTTTTACAGCGTTTATGCTGTTCAGAATTTAATCAAAGGAGAAAGTTTTCAGTGTCGGGAAATCATAATTTTGGGTTGTGTAACCGTTAAAATTTAATTAAATTTACTAGAAAAACAAAGAAAACTTTTTTGAATTCCGAAATACAATAAAACGTATAACGTGTCTACGATGGAACTGATCTTAAAAATGTTTAATTTGGTCAGTTTTTTTGAGAATTTTTTGAAAAAAATCAAAATATGTATATCGTCTTTATTCTTTAACGATTTTATTCTTTAACCTGAATAAAAGTAAAGAAGACATTCGATGATAATTTTTTTTGTTATCACATTCGAAAAGTACGATAAAAAATCAACATTTTGAAAAAAAACAAAAGTTCGATTCGGTCCATTTTTCGAAAAGTTATGAGCATTCGAAAAATAAATCAATCGACAAAAAAATTCAGAAAAAATCGAGAAAGATTCTTTCAATGAATAGAACACTATAAAAATTGTTGAGCCAATTCAAAAAATAGACGATTCTGAAGTGGCTCATTCGGCGTGGAATGCCCCACCAGCATAGTGAAAAATCGAGAGATACAAATAGAGAAAGTGGGAAATGAAACTTTCTGCTATTATGATATAATTTGATGTACCGTTGCAGCGAACAAGGATTGCAGGTATAAAACGACGTCACTCTATACATATAGTTGATTCTTCATTTGCAAACAGCCGTGCGAAGTTTTAAAAACGCGTGGGATTGGCGTTAAGGACTCTCGCGCGGTGCTGACGACGCCAATCACCTCATAATCATTGAACCGACATGGCCGCCATACGTGGACGATCGTTGAGAGATAATACGCGCCAAATTACGTTTTCTACGGATAAATAAATATAGCAATGAATATATATATCGCAGCATGCGTAGCGCACTTCATTGAATTAAAATAATTGAAGCGTCGAGCACAGCTCTGAAAGGCAAAGACTGGGTTGTTAAGCAACAAGAAAAACAGAACAGAACGCTCGAATGGAATCGGCAACCGTTCAAAAAGGAAAACGAATCGATCTGCCGCCGAGATCACTACCCTTCTTTGAAATTGAATTCAAAAATCGAATTTATTAGTTGGCTCACGGACATCGTGCTATTATTCGTGATGTTAAATATTATTGTTACATTTTTACAAAATTACGTAAACGAATTCGGTCTACACTGAGAAAAGAGTTTAGTTGAATTTACTAAGGCTTCGTAAAATACGTCGAATGTAATATTTCGTTCATTGAAAAAACCTTTCAGTTGTACGAACTATTTATTTTATTACACTAAAAAAATGTATGTATTGGACCAACTAAATATATTTTGTTGTCTTGCATTTTGTTCAATCAACGCAAAATATTTTTGATCTAATAAAATAAATAATTCGTATAACTGAATATTACATTCGACGTATTTCATGAAGCCATTTAGTTGAGTCAACTAATTTCTTTTCTTAGTGTAAACGAGTTTAATTATTTGTTTGCCGATACGCTAAACGTCGTTACGCGTTGATTCGAGCTTCCTAAAAGTTTGGAGCAGGCATGAAAGAACGTGAGATAACGCGGCTTTTAAGTTCGAACAATAAATAAAATTGATTTATTCAATGAAACAATATCAGAATTTTTGGTTTTGTACAAATAAATTATGAAAATTTTCTTTTATATTCCTTTCGTGTTATATATTTATTTTTATCGCGCTTAATATTTTTTTTTTTTTATAATAAATTATCTATTATTTGAAATCATTATATCTATTTTTATTTTAGTAATATCGCATGAATTGCTTTGAAAACGAGGCAGAGAGAAATGATACTAAAAACGATGGAAACGATGTCCAAATAAGAAAAATGATATGAATTGAAATGAAAAAACGATGTCTTTAGATTTTTTTATTATTGTTCTAATCAAAACGATTAAATTTATTTCAATTGACCTGATAAATTCAATTTATTTTGATTATTTTTAAATCGGTCTGCTGAGGAGTGAGGATTCAAAATTTCTTAAATCACGAATTTCAAAATGGTAATAATCCAAAAGTGGAATGATTTTATATAATAATTGTTGAAGTAAATGAAGACAATATCGTTTTTACAAAGGATGGTGGTAATATTAAGAGATAATTGTATTTATTCAGGAGATACAAAAATACGTGATAACAATACAAGCAACAATGGCCGATGCAAAAAAAGTAATAAAGAGAATAAGAACGAAAACAGCACCACACGACTGGAAGCGAAAAACACGCGGGAAACGAGCGGAAAGCTCGATGGGGTTTTTCTTTCTTTTGAATAAAGTCAATTGTTTTAACAATAATAAAGCTAATTGTTATAATTGATTCTATATAATAAATAATTCATACCGCAGCCTTTTGGATTATTCAATGAGGATAGCTGGGTATAAAAGAACATCTAGTTACTTTTTTATAATGAATAAGTTTGAATTAAAAGTAAATTTTAATTGTAATAGCAAGACAGATTTCCCGTTTCTATCAGCAGTAGATTTATTTCGGTAAAATAAATTAAAGGAATCGTGCAATGTAGACTAGGAGTCCCGAACGCCGCCAAACGACGCCAATACCCCACACTCAACTAGGTAGGGAAGAAAGATAGGATTTGAAATACGGACTACGGACCCCAAACATCGCCGAACAACGCCAATATCCCGTTCCTCAAAAAGGTAGGAATAAACCCCGGGCTACGGGAATTGAACGTCGCCGAATCATTGCAATATCCCAAGCATCTATAGGGAATTTAGGCTAAACAGGGTTTCTACTGCTGCTAGAACCGTGAAGAGGTTCTGCTGCTGAGAACTCGGTGTCTCTCCGAAGAATGAGTGAGTGCCGAATGCCGTTCTGCACGATCTTTTATACCCGGTAAACCCTTTGTTCTCTAACTCGAGCTCTGATTCGTTTTTAAAAAAGTCTCGGAACTGTTCTGCGCATGTTCATTCTTTTCGATCATATATGATTCGCGCTTCGCTCCCCTCTCTCTCGTTTCAGCATTCTGATTTGCTTCTTGTTACCCCCATTTTTCGTATTTAAACATTTTTCTGTAACAATTTTCCCGGTTTTAATCCTTTTTATTTTTATTTCATCATTTATCGTCAAATTTTTCATAATAAAAGTGTTGTTAATTATTTTAAAACAATTAAATATTTTATTCTGATTCGTTCTTTCTTGCGCAATCGCCACGCGCATGCTCAAGAGTTACCAACTTTCTCGATCTTAAATGTCCGATCATTTTACGTATTTTTTTACCGTTTTCTGCGTGCTATTATTCATCTTTTATTTTTCCTGAAATATTACGTAATTGTTTTTTTTTTTTATAATTAAGTCTCTTTTTATTGCTAACTTTATCCAAAAACGCTTGTACGCAAACATAGTTTCCTATTTTTAAGGCTAGGCGGCGATATGCCTCCAGCGTGACAGTTTTTCAATATGGTGACCGATGCCGAACGTAAACAATGCTTTTTCTAAGTGTTTTTTTTTTTTTTCGCGAAAAAGTTGTGCAGTTACAATATACACATAAACATGAGTATTTCTTATAGATCTGTACATCGAGAGCCGTTGTGCATCAAGAGACTCGGTAGAGTCTCTCGGGACAAATACATTTGAAACGCTGTTTCGAGCACTCGCCGAGTCTATATTTTGGGGCCGATTCGAAATTCCGAACTTTAAATGCTCCGACGGTTTAAAATTCCTAATTTTAATGTTCCGAAACTGAAAGCTTCGTAAGGATCATGCCAGCGAAAGTCTACACAGTTGACTGTAAATGATGTAGAACGGTACGAGTAGCAATAGGAAAAGGATACTAATGTGATTTCTTACACGAAATAATTTTCAGAAATCGTATAATTGAGATCATCGCTTTATTTGAATGACCAGTAATTCGACTCACAAATCTCCGAACATGTAATATTAAACACGCCACAAATTACCGAAATTTTTATTCTAGAAATCGAACTATATCAGAAAGTTTAAATATAATAAAAGCTAATAAGAGATTCGTCATGTTCCCGAAAGTTTTGGAATCTAAAAATCATATTTTCGATGATCCAGGTTGCGAAAACTCAAGTTTAGATAGTGTAAGATTCCGATATAGAACATTCAGAACGATCAAAATTCCGAAAACTCACACATAAAGCAGATAGAATGTAAGCCTGACGCGTTTAGATGGCAGCACCACTGCTCTATCGTATAGATTTTCGGAGTTTCGGTCTTCGGGGAAAATTTTTTCGGAGTTTTGATCTTTCAGAGTACTATTCTTTCGGAATTTTGATCTTTCTCGGTATATTTTTTTCTGAGTATTGATCATCTTTCACGTTCTATTGTAAACATATAATATGAGGATGTTTACACTTATCGGATATTCCTATTTTCGGAACTTTTCTCTGTAGAAACTTTCGCCATTCGGGATCTTGAAAATATAACTCTACATTTTTTCGGAACTATGGACTCTCTGATTATGAGAAGTTGATACATGTTTTACGTGCCATGTTTTCATGTTGATGCTTTGTCGGTCGGATCCATGATTATTCTCATTTAATTTCGTAGTGGAATTTTATTTTCGGTTATACAATAATTCTGTTTACAAAATTTTGGAATTGTAAATTTCCAGGAGTATTGTGTTCTAGATAAATAAATTCGGAACTTTGAGCGTTCTATTTTTTAAAGTTCGGAATTTCAATCCGTCCTCTATATTTTCTCCTATTCATTTTTCTATCAGCATGATTTTCGATAACGATTTTTGCTGGTTTCACCATTTTGAAAATCTCTTCAACTTTATCACAAGTATGAAATCGTAGATGGTTTTTTATTGAATGACCGTTTCTCTCATGATTACTGTATTCCTAATATAGACCTATTCAGATAAGAATATAACGATCAATTTTATGACTTTTTCAAAATTCGAGCTCTTCTTTGAACCAGAACTGTTTGTTAATCGCAGTAATGCTATATTGGGAAGAATCAAATCATGGTTGATTAAGACACATCCAGAGAATGACGGACGTGCTTCGTCGTGTCCATTTTCTTAATTGGCCGTGTTTATTCCCCACCCCTTTCGTTCTTTCGAAGCTGGGATCCTCGATTCTCCTGAAGTCATTGCATTCCGAGACACCTTAACATAAGATCGGGGGCTTAAATAACTTTAGATATAAGCTCATAAAACACTCGTAGTTATCGGAACACGAAGGCACCAATTTTTTGCTTTATTCGTTATTCCAGTAGCGAGAAATCGGCGATTCCCTGTTTCTCATCTTACAATAGTATTACTAATGAATTTTTTTTGTCTTATTCTCTCCAAATACATTCTCTCACTTACACTCTCAGCACTCAACCTTATGTTAATGTCATTCTTTGGCATTTCTCATTCTCTGGCGAAACGTTTTTTTATTTCTTTATATCTCTGGGAAGACGCGTTCGTCTCTCCTTTCTAATTGATGAGAAATGTTCTTTTTCAAAGCTCTCGCGAGAGAACATTGATTTGACATATGTCTAAGGTGCCAGAATCAGTAATGTTTGCGTGTTTTATTATACGACTCAGAGTCAACGACAAGTCAAGATGAGCTATCTGTCTACATTCGCAACATCGCGAAGATGTAGATACGATAAAAATTTCGAATATACGTTTTGCTCGCTTTCACGTCCATTGCAATTATGTTTAAAAAATCAGCGATTACGGGCCCTCCTTGTCACGTTAAAAGTGTGCAGGTAGAAAACCAGAAATCACAATGATAAAAATGAGGCATGAAAAATAAAATATTGAAAAAAAGTCCAATTTCTTTTATATCATAACTAATTTAGTTCCAAAAAAAACTTTGTTTATTAGATCTATAGTCAAACCAATTTACCTGGGATTTTTCAATTAGTATATATTGATGACAAGTCGGTAAAACTTAGAAAAGAGCATTTTAGTTTGAAACTATATTGATTTTTCTCAATCGTTATTATATGTATGTCAATCAATATAAATGTGATTTGCATGAGCTCATAAAGATTATTCCTCGACCAATTACATCATTGGTTCGATGACGAATAGGTTTTTATATGTTATTGGTTATAACAAACATTTTTGCTACATATTTTAAACATTAATTTGCTAGCATTGAAACTTGAATTTTGTAACATCACAAGAAATTATGCAAACAGTTACATTTTTTGAATGCGCCTCGTCGTGTCCCACTTATTATTGCAACTTCTCCTACGTTCGATCGGAAAATCATATATTGGATACGCACTCGGGAATTAAATACTACGGGTACTGGTTCGATGACGGTACAGAATGTAGGTGTTCGTCGCAAGTGGGTGCGAGGTAACGCACGCGTCTTACGCCGGCAAAAAAGAGGATATGGACGCGTGTACGTTGCAACAGTGACATCATCACTTGTGCCCCGAGTCAGCTGTGACTTTGGTTCGACTTAGATGGAGCGAAAGAAACTGATATAAAAGTTGCTTACCTGCGTACATAAATATATACATACATATATATATATATATATATATATATATATATATATATATATATATAAATGCCTCCAAGGGTCCTGTATTCGCGGTTGGCGACCGGAATCCTGTACGTATATCTCTCTTTCTCTTTCTCTGCTTCTCTCGTCGAGGTGGAACGACCTCGAGAAATCTCGGTGGAGTGCATTATTCCACGAGACGTGATTGTCCTCAGAATTTTGTGTATATGAGCTTACCTACGACGATTCGGATGACCTATTAGAGCAAAAAATTTTCTAAAAATACTTTCAAAACCTGACAGACACTGAAATAATTGACTTTGGGCGCTGAATATATATTATGTAATAAACAACATTACGAAATTAGATAAATTTGAGGAAACGCCCTGATAATGGGTTTTAGGGAATTGATTTTTGTCCGATCTTTTCATCGGATCCTTTTCTTTGTCAAATCATGTAGAATGGATTCAATAAGAATTTTATTGAAATTGAATCGACGTTTTTGATCTAGGTGAAATGAGAAGACTATTTTTATACAATTTTATATTAAGCTTGGTGTTCAACACAATTTTTCTGGGGAAAGTGGATTGTTTCTAATCAAACCTAGCTTCGTGGTGATGAACTTGATTTATAATGGAACTCGTCCAGTTGTCAGAATTTGGTTACGAGGAATTTATATGGATGATAACGAATTTGCTGTCATCTTAATTTTACAATATCTCGATCGTCAGAATGATCTACAGAGCAATGGTCCTATCCCCATTCGGTCATATGACAAGCCATTTCTTTTCCTCTCAACGCGTTTCCTCTTCGACGGTTCTTCTGGGTGTTTCATTCGTCAGGGAACCGACTAGATCTAACTGGATGATTGTTCTTCGGTTCTTGAATAAATTGGCTTTTCATTGATAATCAACAACTAAAGTAATCAAATCTTTTCCAAATAATTTTCTTCGTAATGTTCCATCAAAAGTTATCACTTAAATTGTCTTGAGACAAAAAAATACATTTAAAACTTTTAAAAGTTCTGCAATATATTATTATTAATCCATCACTTAGATCAAGGGGCCAGTCCACTTTGGAGCCATAAAAAAAAATTTAATTCATTTTTATTCATTTTTAAGTACAAAAACTATAGTTTAACGTAACGCCTCAAAAATAGGTGGGCTAGGTAGCTCCATCACAACTCGGCAACGGCTTATCTGAAATGAAAAAATCAAAGTCCATTAGATTCAGTATGACACCAGCTACAAAATGACCCTCGGATATAAAGTTTTATCAAAAAATAAAAAAATGGCAGATGAAAAACGAAGAAAGTAAAAAAAACGCGTTTTTTTCGCAGTTTTTCACAAAAAAAAGAGTAAAAATCAAAATTTTAAAACCATTGAGGGTTATCTTGTTGCAAATCACGTTTACAGTATGTGGTTCGAATTTCAAGAGATTCGGTTCATTAGTTTTAGAGATACGATGGAGCTAGATTTTGAAAATGTTGTGTCGAGAAAAACGCGTTTGAAGTTTATACTATGAAAAACTCTTACTTAAACTCAATCGGCAATTCCTGCACCGTACAAAATCCCTTCTGATTGCTCATCATCGTCGATTTCTTCAAGTCTTGCTAGCTTTTGTTTGGTTCTGGTCTCTTTTGAGCACTCAGAACTGCGGCGGTTTGCAGAGCGAACACGCTCGTCATTGCGATTGTCGGCGAATCCGATGGCGATCGGGCCGAGTTTAACGCCCATTATTTCCATTATTTTAAGTACTGGACGAAATCCTTCATTAAAAACACACGCGGAAACTTTGCAGGCAATGTCTACGATTTTTTTGCCGTTGAACATGTGTTTAGATGCCATATTCCATACGCAGTTGTTAAAACTTTCATTATTGTTTTGCGTATGGCCACCTAAACACCTTTTGAGCAGTTCTGTTTTGGTGAGATCCTCGTAAATAGGTTTTAAAACTTCCTGTACTTCCTCAGAAAGAGCAGGATGATGTTTGTAATGTTGCTGAAGTGCCTTAGCTTTGAGGTACTTGCACCATTCTATCGAGCAGTTGTGATGTTGCGGCTTAACATCGGTCGAAATTTTGTGGTAATACCCTGCCCATATTTCTTTGCCCATACCTTCAATAGAATTCAAATTCTTTCGAATAGCTAAGCCGTAATTTTGAGACAACTATTTCATCAACTTGATCGTCAAAGTTTGTGTTTTTGCTTTTGACACTTTTTTTACGGTAGCCGTTTTTTTCGGTGCGGTTTTTTTCGATGCGGCTTTTTTCGGTGTAACGTTTTTCGATGCGATTTTTTCCTCTTCTGCTTTCTTTAGAGCTTTTTCTTCTGGATCGAAGATTTTCTTGCTTCATTTGCACGTTTGAAAACGCGTTTGGCAACATGTAAAACACACTCCAATTTGCTCGTATGCGCTATATGCGCGCTATACACTCAGGTAGACGAAATGAGGTCCTGACGTTCAGGTAAAAAAAAAAATACTTAGAGAGCTCAGATTTTCATAAAATTTTGACACAATATTTCTGAATGTATGTACTTTCGAAAACAGTAAAAAAAAAGTCGATTTTTTGAAATTTTCAAAGTAGACTGGCCCCTTAGCAAGTGGAATAATTTCAATTCCATGCCAATTTCATAATCAAATAAACGGTATTTTTTAAAATTATTTATTCACGTGCAATAGCGCAAACATAGTTGCTTCTGCATTCGGATAAGGATTATTTGATCAATTTGTAGCGTCAGTCAATAAAGTGCGAAGAAAACGATAAAAAAAGCTTATAATTTTCATAATGTATGGAGTATCCAAGGCGTGTGGACAACGAGATCAGGTCGCTTATTATCATTACGAGCTTGCTGGTTCGTATATAAGAGGAGTAAAAAAATGCGACGATAATGGTCCTCGAGATTGGCGAGCTGACTTTATGCTTACGAGGCACAGGTGTACGAACGAAACTCTTTTCGCGTGTGGACATTTCGTGATAAAACATATCCCGACTATATGAATATGTATATACGTGTATATGAATTCATTTATTCTTACGTATACATATATATCAAATCGAGTTCTTATTGTTTCAGTTCTTGCGAGGTCATAATGTCTGATGGTAGTTTGTTCTCGCGACGTACACTCGTAGATCGATACACAAGTCATAAATATATGAGTCTGACTACCGATCGTAACTCGCGTTATTTCTCGACTCATAGAGGCGTGAGTGAGTTGATTTTCATAAAAGATATAGTCAACTAAACTGATTGCTTATTTTTGTCTTCATTGTGAGTCGTAAAATATTGATTTATATGCATTGGATAAATTTTCATTCAAACAATAAGAAGGAATGTTATCGCCAAAATAAATCGGTGCCATGTATTTTTTTTTCGGTATTCTGTATTAAAATAACGTGTGCGAGAAAATATTCGCAAAATTGAGACGAATCTTCGAACTTTAAATGTGGAATTTTGTGTGAACAATGCATTTTCGGAAAATTCAATCAGGGGGAGGATTCGCAAAGTTGTTTAGTGTAATCATGATGTCATAAGTGGCGATTCATTACCGTTAAATTTTCCCACCTGTTAAGGATGCGGCATGGTAGAGTGGATGGGAAGGGAGAAAATAAAAGGAGATACAGAGAGTGAGAGGGAGGGAGAGAGAACCGCGTAACGATATAAAGTGCGTTTGCCCTATTTGCCTTCCTACAAGTAGCCGCCTTTGGTTCCATAAAAACCAAAGGGTACGAAAGAAAGAGTGAGAGAGTTCATCCATCTCCATCTTACCCCTCACACATACCGCTTAGATGCAAGCGTATAAATATAGTTCTACACCTATGCATATAAATCAATATTGCACAAGCATATAAATATAGTCCAACGGCTGATATATTACTCGGTAAAGTTTATGCAAAATCTTCGTGATATTCAAGTCATCTTTTAATTCTCGCAGACTTTGTAAAACAAAAACGGGAATCTATCCGTTTTACGAAAAAAACTCAAAAACATTTTGTACATATAGACCAAAGGTAATAATAAATCACAGCAGCCAAATGTGTCCCCGTTCTCGATTTACCCCGTTATATAAATACACTTAACCCAACGACGTAAATCGCGATTCTGACTTTCTCTTCTTTCTACGAGCTCAATTCAAGGCCGTGAAATTGGTATATACCGAAAAACAAACCACGTACATAGATAAATACATGTATCTCAATTTTATTGTTCATAAGCATGTTGACTTACACGATTAAAAGCTAAATCGTTGAAGCTAATCGTAAGGCTAAGCCTCGCTTTGTGTCTGCTTTTTTCATGTATTTCTTCAAGGTAGGATGAGTGCTCCATATTTTATTGGATTTTTTCTGTTCAGATAGTTTTGATTAATTAATTAAGAAAAATATTAAAGCATTTTGCTGATTCAGCCATCATTCATTGGACGTAAATTTCACATTTTTTATGATGATTAAATGCCGAAATCCTAGTAAGAAAAAAATCCGATCCTAGATAACAAAACATTGTTGAACATTTTTATCATGAATTGTTTTTATTTATACATATTCTCAAATTAATCCAACTCTTGCAATTCTTATACATTTTTTCGATTCAAACTACCTAGACGTGCAATTTTGAAATATCTAGAGATGCGGCAGCGTCTTGACGTCAAGTATTAAGGCAACCCGGTGGTCTAGAGCTCGAAAATTGTAGGTATATTGCGGAATTTTTTTTTATCATAAAAATAAAGAAAAACGATACTTCAACTTTTCAGGCTTATTATAACATCAATTGTGAATACAAAAAAATTTATTTTGAAATTAAAAAAAAAAATTTATTATAGTAGATATGCCGCTGAAGTTGACCCTCTCGAAAAATTGGACCTGGACGATGTTAGTCATTTTGGATCTATTATTTATCTGAAAAATAAAAACCAGAAAAATTGTCAATCAGTATGAGTGCAGTTATGGACGGGACTAAAAAAAAAAAAAAATTGAAAATTGACAAAATGGCGCGCTTTTGAAAGTGAAGTTCTAAAAATCGGGGTTTTTTTTACCAGTTATTTAATTTAAAAAATAGGAAATTATTGGAATAAAAACATGATTCCAGTCCCGTCGATAGCCATTCATGTTGTGAATAACATATCCAAATTTCAGGTGATTCGGTTGAATAGTTTTTTTTTTTCTATAACATCATGCCAAAAAAAGTAGTTTTGAGATAAATGAGTTTAAAGTTGCTGCCTCTCTCCGAACAATACATCTATTGACGGAGCGAGCGGACCGCTCTCTACCTGCTAAACCGGCTGTAGAAGCAAGAATATTGTGAATATCCTTACGAAAATTTCACAGTATATTCTCGAAATACTATCGAAATATATTAAAAAAAAAAAAATCGATTTTTTGAAAATTCTAGACCAGCGGGTTGCCTTAAAAAGCTAGTGTTGAACGTCCAAGGCAACACGGGCCGAGTATTTATACTCGAGATTGGGCGATCGATTTTTACGAATATACGCTAACTGAGAGGAATTAATATATCAACAAAAGTATAGTTAAAGAGTGGGGAAAAAAGAAATAAAAGCGAAAAGAGATGAAAAGCACAGTAGGTATATGTTTAGAGAAATGGAAAGAAGTCGATTTGTAGTAGAGCGGCGTATTAATACACGCTCAATTAGTTCTTGTTCGAACAATGTTGTTACAACGGTGCGGGATTTTTTCCGGAATGGTTTATCTCGGTAACCTTTATTATTTTATGTCACCAAAAAATCGGAATCCTTTCAATTACTTATTTTCGACAATGAAAAATGTATTGAAAATTTATAAAAAAAATCATTTAAAAATGAAAGGAATCTCGTTGATCTGAAAACTTTGATTTGTATAAAATAAATAACGTTATGATGTTGTGACCGATGAGTTATAAGTACATTATTTGTTATAGAACAATAAAAATTATTTCTGAAAAGAGCTTCGACCAGAGCCGAAACGTAATTAACTCATTTCTATTATTCGATATTGGATAATCTTCGGTGATATTATTTGGCCGAGCCGCAGCCGCTACATTCTTCTACTTGAAATGAATAACATCTTAAAGAGGCCTCATTAATTTGTGAAAATTTCGAGCACTATATGCTGTGTAGATAGGCACTGTGGCTTTGCAAAGGGGTTCGACAGTAACGTCAGCTCCAAATATACTAATGTAAGAAGAATGAACATCACCCATAAAACTTCCATCATTTTTTCAAGCATATCAGCATTGCTGCTCAAGAGTCATGATCATGAAAGATTTTTTTTATAAATTTACTACATATCATTCTCAATTCGAGTTATTTACAATTAACCATGTAATCTTGGACCAGGATGATCACATGTGTATATATAGAATTTGGGATTGTTGAAGTATACCGTTCCATAAGTTTGTGGATGCATGGTCTCCCATAGCATTTTCTATATGTACACATATACATAAATGGGGAACAACGATAAAGATCTTTACAAGGATCCTCTTGCGATTTCTGTGGGGTTAACGCTTGCTTGCTAAGAGGATTAGCAGCGATGGAATTTCGTGACTCTCCCTTCAGGATGCTATATATATCCGCCATATATAAGTATACATATATGGGTGTTTCTTTTTTCACTCGTCTTATGATCTCTTTTTCTTTTTTGCGCCTCTCAACTCGTTCACCTTATCAAAGAGACTATTGCGTATGATTTATTTTTCTTCTGATCAAAGGGAATATATTTTTTATCAACTCAAAGAATTAACATGACCGTTTATTGATATATCGGAAAATTCTGATTCTTAATGACACTTTTCGGTGGCACCGAATATAGTGGAGTGCACGGTCCCGTACGAAACAGTAATAATAACGTTCAAAATACCAAATTGTTTTAGTCACAATAATATTCCATGTATTCATATATTTTGTACATTTAATTCGAAGGAAACCAAAGAAAAGAGAAATCTCTTCGTAAACTTTCAAGCGGGAGAAGATTGGTGAATTTTTCGATCGAAACCCTGTCAGAATTATGCTGTCATATAAATGATGATTATCCTAAAGATGCGTATTCAGGTAGATTAAAAGAGTGAGAGAGAACGAGACAAAAAAATAAGACGGGAAGATAATTCTCGACATTTTATTGGTTGAGTGGAAAAATAATTAATCCCGCGCCTAATAAAAATTCTCTCATCATCAAGGGATTATATACGTTGCTGACTGAGCCGAGAATTATATATATATATGTATGTATGTATGTGTATATATATATATATATACTTATTTATATAAAATTCTAGATAAGGACTAAGCGAGGTCCTTTCTTCAGAGAGTGGTAAAGCTTTGCGAAATTCCAAGCGAAGATCCTCTACGAGGGATTATAATTCTCGATTAATATACGTCCCCTTGAAAAAACAAGTTGCATGATCAATCGCTCCCACAGACTCTGCAACTCGCAATATAATTCAAGTTCCACAAAAATATATATAAATATTCATACTTTACAATGTTTTTGTTAATCCCTACATTACTGAAATTCCGCTGTGTTTGTCACAGATGTAAATCGTAGAATTATGTTGATATTTTACTCGAAAATAACCAACAAAAATAAAGTCTTGGTCTCTAACGAATTTAAAGTTGCTTCCTCGATTTATTTCAAGAAGGTGTTGCATTTTTAGAAACCTTAAAAATTTATTTTTTTAGATTTCACTACTAAATAATTATTAATTAAGTTGATATATATATCAGTGGTATGATTTAAATATACGAATAAAATGTGAATGGTGTATGTAATTGGTATAATTTTTCATAATTTACGTTATGCAATATTGGCCGGACAAAAATTTTTTCTTGTGGAAGTATTTAAATAATCTAAAAAACATTCAGAGCGTAAAAAAATGTTGTCTCCGAAAAAATAGTGCGATAAACGGGTAGAACTCAGCGGGATATTTCTGCTGGACCATGATTAAAACAAATAAGGAGGAGATCGGAAGCAAGTCTCAGATCGCGGCGCAAGTAGTGGGGGAGGCTTGTCGTCCTTGAAAAGTGGCCCCCACACCAGTTGAAATTATTCTTTCGATATATAAAGCGTACCATAATTCAAATATATTTTACACCTGTATTGATAATTATTTGGCCACAAAATACAGGTTTATTATACCGAAATGATCGCCTTGATCTATTCACTGCTTTGAGGAACGTGCAAGAAAATCGCTGAGTTTAAAAGACGTTGAAACTCCAAATTTAATTTATTTAGCTCGCCCGTAACATTTATTTACGCAGAACCTATTTTCAAATAACAACTTTACAGCATTTATCATATATATAATTCATTAATTTCCGCAACAACCTGCCGCTGCTCGTAATTCTCGTCGTAAAACGACAATTCGCGTGCTTCAAAAAATTCAGAAGCTGGACATTTCAAAAACGGTAAAGCGTCAATAGTCTCAAGACAAGTGGGCATAAGTATGCAGTTGGGGTTCGCAGTTGAGACAACAGGTGTACGATCGAGAATCAGTGTCAGCTTTCGTGAATACGTTTTATCGTCATTTTACATCCTCTTCGTATAAATATCCGAGCAATGTAAAAGTCAAAATCTATCCACAAGTAATATCCATTTTTAAAAAAACACAAGTATTTGTAGTGGTATAAGTACTCAGAGCTTTTATTTTAATGTGCTTTTGAAGATCTCACGAAGAGCTGAGACTCGATTACATTAGTGTTATGATTGTTATATTTGCCTCCAGCTTCAAATATGAATGTATATGCAGCTAGGAATCAATGAGCCTAATCTACGCTATATCGTCCAGAAGAGTCTCTTGGCTATCGAATAATCGTTAAGGAAAACCGCGTGTGCGCTCTCCTTTGTCAAGGAACCGTGTATCCACTCGTTAGTGCATTTATAACTTAATAATCTATCTCGATTTTTCTTGCTGGTGGGTAAAAAACCTGAAGCAGCGCGTTTGTACACTGAAAAAGAAATTAAAGTATTGCCAACTACGCGATGAGGTTGAACGAATTTCGTTGCGCCAATTGTCATATTACGTTTAGTTAATCACCCGGTGGTTGATCCATAGAAAGTCATGTCGTTGAGACAACTACACCACGATTTTGCCGCTAAATTTTAATTTATTTGAGTTGAGTGTATTTCATGTGATACAACCGCAATAAATGGTTACATTGGAAAAAAAATAAAACTTGAAACATAGAATCGATTGAATTTGAAATAATCACACGGAGGTTGAGTTTTATACGGTTGATCCGTGACTCGATAAAATAATAGCATCGAATAAACTTCTCTGCGAGAATTGAATTCAATGACACCATAGATCACCGGAATATAATTTGTGATTAAGCTAATTACCTAGTAGTAATTTGGATGAAATCTGTTGTTATTATTCAAACAAATAAACCTCTTGCTAAAGCTACTAAAATTTTGTTGCGCAAACAATAAGTTTTGTTCAACACGAATTATATATATTGTAGCCGGACAGCCTTATTCTCTGGCTAGATTTGTAGTGTGGCAGAAATCCGCTAGAGGGCCACGGGCGGAGCGCTCTCGCGTAAGCGTCGCACCACCCGTGTGCCCATAAGTCGAGAAAACCCGAATCCTTGTTTTACGAGGTAAAAAGGTCTAAGGCCTTTTATCGTACAATTAAAGTACGCTGATATAGAAAAATTTTGCCACCTAATTATGCCAGGATAGGCGCTCTTACTAGAGTAAAAAATCGATCAATCGTATTTACTATTGAAAGTCGCAAAATACAAAATCAAAAATATCCAATAAAAAATATTCCAAAAAATATGTATATAAAAAAAAATTTCAAATATTTCTTACAGTCATTTCAAAATCATAATTGTTCGGTACAATCACTATACGTTTTAATTACACTATGCAATTCATTTAATCCAAACGTGATTGATACAATGGACTGAAATACTTTTCCGTATTTCCCGAGCAATGCGATGATACTATTTCAAATATTTATTGAATTTTATTCAAAGAATGTTTTGGTTCTATTGAATGTTTAAAATTTTACTTCAAATTGCGGGCATAGTTGGCTCAACAAAATACCTTTAACTGCGCACGGAGGTTGCGTCAACTACGCCATTGGTTTCGCCATATCCAACCTCAGGGCGTAGTTGAGCCAACTACGCCTCTGTTCTTAACACTATGCCATTTTTTCAGTGTACAGTCTTATGTTTTGTGTATTGAAAAATACGCAAAAACACAATAATTGTACATTCTACACATATATATATATATATAAATGCGTGTATGTATCTAAAAGCCGATCAACATTCCCGGAACCCGTACGTCAGTTCAGTTGACACTGCGAAAAGGCTCCGATCAGAATTGCCCAACTCAGTTAGGATCCTCGTGTGGAAACCCATACTGGCCCCTGAAAGGGCGGTCACGCTTTTTCAACAAGGGCCTTTAAAGGCAAATAAGTTGGAGCCTTTATGACTAGCCCTATCGGAGCCCTACCAACAATTAAACACGCAATTTTTTATTTTTTATTATAATTTAATTTTCGATCATATTTCGTCACATTCCACTATTTTCATTACTCCTGACATTAATTTACGCAGAAAAATTGTCCTACCTACACCGGGATTCGATCCTACTTACCCTCATATCTGTAGACCTAACCGCATATGCACGCTGCTACCATTACGCTATAGTCTCGTTGAAAATAACTGGTTAAAAAATGTAACATACGTAGAATTCCAGAATCTTCCTACAAACAATTCAGAATCTCTACATTGCAAAGCAAAGAAGTTTAAACAACATCAGTAAAAAAAATGAAATGAAGTAAATTTAATATAATTTATAATAACAATGATTTATTGTTAAATAATTATTTAATATTATCAATGTGAAGAAAAAACATTCAAATTCTTAATGTACCCGACGAAATATATGCTTTAATATAAATTTTTCAATTTTCGACATCAATAAGGCTCCGATTTCTTTGCCTTATCGGGACCTGACTTAGTTTTGATATAATATTTCTCATCATTTGGATAGGGAGTATCCTAATGAAACCCGACTAGGTCCTTCGTGGGTTGCCTTAGGAGTGCCATGTTTCGGATAATCAAGACTCCGATACTTTCGCCTTATCGGGACCCGACTTGATTCTGTCATAATATGACAATTCCTTGAAATGGGTGCTAACCTAGTGAAACCCGACTAGGTCCTCAATGAGTTGCCTTAAATGTCCCATATTTTAAATAATCCTGGCGACCCCGACATTGCCCTATCGGGCCCTGACCTGGCAGTGTTGTCGCGATGTACGATAGGGCATCCATGTTCAAGCCTTTAAAGGCCCCGATTTACGTTAGGGCTGCCCTGACAATTTGACGCACGGGAAGGATGTTTCAA
The DNA here is from genome assembly GCA_963989365.1 of Rhimphoctona megacephalus. Classification (NCBI taxonomy): domain Eukaryota; kingdom Metazoa; phylum Arthropoda; class Insecta; order Hymenoptera; family Ichneumonidae; genus Rhimphoctona; species Rhimphoctona megacephalus. The sequence goes on from OZ022420.1 coordinate 26,355,106, forward strand.
AGCATATAAGTTCAGGAGAAAATGTATGGGGTTAGCGATACGATTGTTGGCAGTTTCTGCGGATAATCTCTGCGAGGTAAAAAATCTATGGTTTCCATGGGATCTATGAAATAAGAAGAGTGCATTGGAAATCAAAAAACAAATTTATTACAGTCCACAATATTTCCTTGATTAAAAAAAAATTTTATAGGATTTGTTAAGCAAACATTGGTGACTTTTTTCAATAACCAATTAATTTTTGCTTTTTTTTAAATACTCCATCCTCAAGCGACAATAAAATACTTGTCCTATTATTGATATTATAAATTTTAGTGCTGAACGTAAATCATTGGCTTTTCCATTTCTGTTTTTGTAAAGTAATTATTTTTTTTATGCGCAAATTGATCATTTACTTGTAGACTCTGTTTTTTATCAGACACTCACGATGGGCATTGTTGCTTTTTTTCTTGGGATCTCGATAAAATATGTGAAGTTTTTCATTTCTATTTGTCATTTGGAGTATAGTTATTTTATAGAAATAATCTTCTTTTTCCTATCTCAATCATGCCAATTTTAAAAAAATTTTGTACTTTTTTGGGTAGTTTTTTTCTGTGAAAACAAATGGAAACAGGGGTCAACAAATGTACTTGTCCAAGGTTTTTTCCCCGGGGAGGGGATTTTTGGCCAGGATAGGATTTGTTAAGCAATTTAAACTTCAGTGACATGCAAGGCGAATATCGAATCATCAATTTTGAAGGGTCTCAAAATTTTTGTTAATACGAGAAGAGTTGTTGACGGGTATTTGTTGTAGAATTTGGACTTCAGTGAGGTCCAAAGCAAATTTGATGGATTGTTTTTTTAAGGGACCGTTTAGAAGTTTGATGTTTTTAAGGAAGCGAATACCGTCCACAAGATCTTGTTTCTCGAGAAGAAAAAATAATTCTACGTCAAGAGGGGAAAAAAACAAACCTTCTCTTTCTCGCATTCGGGTATCTCCGTGAAAATTCCTGGCGGGTCTCTTTCAAGTAGGATCTCCATCATGTACAGTACCAACACGCAGATCTTTTGTGGCGCGTGAGGGTCTCTTTACCTGATATTCTGGCACAGGTCCCAGTGAAGCGTGACCCCTTCACGGGCCCAAAAATGCGCGAGCTCAACAGGGGCGACGGGGAAAGAGGAAGGAGAGCTGTCGGAGAATTCTTACCTTTTCCTTCTTCTTCGTTGCCCTCGACTTACCTTCGTAACGGCGCGACTTCGAGGCCAAGCTGGGCCCTCGCGAATGAACGATAAAGCTCTCGAGAAGGATCTCTCTTCTTCTCTCATACATCGTACAGCATATTTATAATGTCGGCGTATGCACGGTGCTGTGATAAATCAAAGGAACCTTCACTATCTTTCTCTTTCTCCCTCCGTAGAAACTTCATAGTACGAAATAAATTTGAGCTCACTCTCTTTCTTGTGGCGAGAAAAGGAGCGTTATGGCAACCTCGGAATCACAGGGAGATGAAACCGGTCGCTATGGGGTCACTTCGCTCTATGGTACTTCACTTCACACTATATGGTCCAAGAAGAGCCACCAATCACTCTACATATGGCTTTAGTTGTATCTTTTCCCTCAAGGCACACCAAAAAACAACCCATGAATTTGAAATTAATCGAAGAATACGAGAGAAAGTGAAGATACTTAGAAATATGGCTCTTCTTTCGCCATCATTTTATTCAAAAAGTCGAACGATAAATCATTCGGATATTATTGATCTCGTTATAATTGGTATCGGGCCAAGTGGTAAAGAAACGGATTGAAAACTTATAATAATAATGAGCCAGACATTTGAGTTCATACATAAACGTGTGCGTATGTTTGAAAATGAAATCGTGTATCTCTTGAATATAAGACACGTTGGTGCAAGTCTCTCGTGGATGAGATAAGTCGATAACGATCGTCCCCTTTTTTTACCATCGAACGGTGCAACACTTTCAAAACGCATTATTTCAGATGACTGGCAAGCTGCCACGTCACTCTATACGTGTATGTGTGCGCGTGTGTGTGTATATTATGTAGGAAGACTAGCGAGATAGTTCAGCGGACCTTTCGGTAGAAACGCGCGTGCATAATGATGGGTTTGGTGGATGGAACACACCACAAGAGAGGTTCAACTTTACTCGTGCGTTGTGTTCTTCAGGGACGCACACTCCAACACGATTCTCTTGCCGTGGAAATAATTTTTTTGGATATATGCATCGAACCCTGCAGAATCAAAGGGCGAAACTCAAGCGTTGAGTATTGAGAGTTACGTCTTAATGTTTTTCAGTTATAGATTTATATGGCCGAACATCATCGCTAGATCTCGTAACGAAACAAAATTGCCCTTTAAACTGACGTGTCCATAATGACCGGTTATCGTTCGATCCGATATTTCTCCAACTGAAATCCCATCGTGACTCGGTAAAATCATACTACGAAATTGTATGTACAAGAAAATCTTACACATTCTTCAGCCCTATCCAATGATAAAAGGGTTCAGTGGCGTATATCATAACGAAACCTCGAAAATTGTTTTCAAAAACTCGGCAAGGCAGTCTCCCTTGGATCATTTTCCCGCACATTCCAAGATTGTCGACGTCCGAATGTAATGAAAATTTTAATTAACCAATCCTGAGGCTTCGCTCCAATAAAGCTTTTGAACATTCAACGCGATCTCGATTGCTTGAATCTTTTTCTTTTTCTATCATCACGTTCGAACGAAGACGTCTTAAACTTATCAAAATTACAATTTATGATTACCTACCAACTGCCACTCTTTTCTTCATCTTCATAATAAACTATCTATCACGTTCATTTTAGGCAATCAAAAAGTATCATTTTTTAAGACATTGTACAAATTTGACGAAACGTTGTACACCAAAAGATTACAAAAATCAGTCAAGATACTCTATCGAGTATCTCCAGATTCGCGAGGATCCTTCGTCGAGTTAGGATCATGATCATTTCTATCTTTCGTGCGACGAAGCCAGGCGGAATACAGTAATTTCTTTTCCGGACTCATGTTTTCAACGTTGTTTGACTCGAATGAGCCTATACTATTTTTTTTTATTCCCAAAGCTGTCTTTAATATTTTGGAGTCATTGAAATTATTTCTTTTCGTCCTCGAAGTTGTTTTTTTCGATTTACATAGATGATATTTTTGTTCAGCTGGATTAGCCATTTCATATTCAGTTTTTGTGGAACCTAAATTTTGAAATAATGTCAATCAACTCAGTTCAATCAGATTAAACATAGTATCAACTGATGTACTAATATAACAAAGAGACAGCTTCAAGTAATCAAATGGTGATTATCTGATATAAACAGTTTCAAATTATAATGATTTTTAGGCAGGATATTTCGTACCACTTTGTTTTAACTTGGCCGGATACACAATACCCCGATTAATCGAACTGCTACGAAATTCTTTATGTCTCCGAGGAATGACTTCCTTAATAGTAGCCATAACCGCTGGCTCCACTTTCTTGGAGATTTTTTTATTAGCAACTGTTGTAGTACTTTTAGAATCCGGCAATTTCCTCTCGGACTTCTTGCGCGTTGGTATAGTAAGACCATAGTCAATGAGCGTGCCATCCTTTTTCTTTTCGATTGGTTTTATAATGATGGTTGGATTTTTTACATTGGAATGCTTGGTGCAGTTGTTGTTTGTTATTGCTTCGTCGTTTTGTTTCAGAGACCCAACGCGTTCATTGCTACAGTGGGTAACTGCTCCAGCGGCGGATCGCGTAGCAGGGAAAGGCCTTACACCACCATAAGTTTTAGGTATTTGAGGTGTCACTGAGATCTCCGATTTGAAGCCTATCCCAGATCTAGGCCCAGACCCTATTTTAGATGGCAAAAATTCTTCAATTTTTTTTATCTCTCCCGCATTCATTGTTCCACCATCTCGACTAGTCTTATTGTCATTATTATTCTTAGCTGTGATGTTAATCGGCCTAGCATAAACGCTTTCTTCAGTGTTACTGAACTTGAATACATTATTATTCGTTGTCTTGTCTTTTTCTCCGTCCCTTTTGAGCGTAGTCATTGACTTCACTCCAAAGACTTTAACGTTCTCCCGAGTCATTGCCAGCATTTTTTTCGATACTTTATCGAGCGTTGGCGTGATCGCCTGGTCGCTATTTGTGGGCATTATCTCATCAACGATCGCGGAAGATGTCCCTTTCTTTAGCTCATTCGATGCGGTACTCTTGACCTTGGTCTCATGCTTCTCCACGGATTTTGTTACACCAGAAGAGAGGACATGCTGCTGAGCATTCTTTTGCTTTTCCTTACTCTTCTTCCGCAACTCGTTCTCGATGATCTTCGAAATGTTCGTTGAAGTTTTTCTTTTTGTTCTCAAGCCTTGCCTTGGGCTACTCGGCTTAGTTACGACCATCTTCATTCTCATCTTCGGGTCGCTAATGGCAATTTCTTTCGCATCTCGGTCATCCGCTCTCTGGCTGTTGCCACGAGCTGCTACTTTTGCGGAGACAGAAGTCTTCGCTCCATTCATAACGCTTACCGATTCGCTAGAGCGAGCTGAAACAATTTCGCTTCGTCGAAAAGATTCCTCCGTTGTCCACCAAGGTATGACCTTAGATCGAGGAGCTTTGTCTATCCGGGTGTTTTTCAGTTTAGATATATAGAACATTGATGAATGTACTGAGCCAGATCGCGACTTCTTTGATACAGAATCACCAGCCGGGTATATTTTTCCTGCGTTCTCATAGCCACCGGCACTTATTGATTCGTTTCCGCGACTTGAGATGCACAAATTTATTGTGGATGTTGAAACACGTGACTCGTTGTCATTTGTCCCTCCGGTATCCGACAAAATAGGAATCCTTATCTCAATTTTTTCGGCCAAGCTAACGACATCGAATTTCTCCACCTTCCTGATGACCGTATCCACACCGGTCGCTGGTTTGCCGTTTATTCGAAGATCTATGTGACGTAAAGGAGACGGTTCCGAGTTTGAAGATGACTTCGATTCTTCGGTCACTGTCACCACGAACGTGGTGTTATCACCAAAATTCGCTGACGAAAATTTATTTTTAACTACATTACTTTTCTGGAATGGTTTTACAGTGACTGAAACGTTTTTTGTATCATTTTTCACATCGGTATTATTTTTCAGAAACTCCGTACAAACCGAAAATGATTCATTTTTCGCACCAACTTCCGAGTTATTTGGTATTTTTTTCAAGAGTTCGCTTCGATGATCAGTAGCATTAATGGATACTTTGTTATTCATCTTGGAAATCGATTTCTCAGTCTTGTCCACCAAGGGATGAGCAAAATTTCTTCTATCTTCTTCCAAATCGTTAGAAATTGTAGCATTTTCTGGGGCTCGTTTAGCCCACTGAGCTTTGACCATTTTATCAAGCCAATCAGCACGTTCAATCACTTCTTCGAGTACATCCGTTTCATTGAGGATTCCATAAGTATTACCGCCATTGTCAATATTTTCAGATGATACTACCGGAAGTTCACAGGAACTTGTATTGAGACTCGAACCGTAGTTAGTTCCTCCGTTTTTAATCTTTTTCAATGATGGGATCTTGGCCAAGCGTTGAAGTGGTGTTTTGGGGAAAAACCCCATATTCATACCTCGTCCTGGCAGGTGAGAATTACACGTGGTCCTAGTATTACGTACCTCGAATGCTTTGCTATAATCGGCGATGAGCCTCGAGTAAGATTTGTCGGTTAATGTTGGTTCCGGTGAATGGTCGTTGCTTCTGGGACCCGTCAAAATTTCTCGAGATCGCTTAGCATCTCTTCCATTACTTCCGGCTGAACGACTTATCGAGGAGCTTCTAACACTTTGAGATATTGTGATCGGCAGACCGAAAATATGTTTCAACTGATTCATCGCACCACAAATTTTAAACACAGATTTAGCTTGAATCACACTTGACCATAATTTTGAGCAGAGTCCGAAAAGCAAAAGTATCAAACACTCGTCAATTCATTTATTTGTGTCGAAGAACGAACTTCGTAAGGATGACTGCCATTGCTTCAGAAGTTAGGGCGGCAATGAAAACAAAACAAAAGTGTGCTCTGTCATTTTGACGTGATCTACGGCAGGCTTCATAGTATTTAAGATAAAAGAGTCTACGTAGACCTTTCACATTGACGATATTGTTTGCAGGAGCGCACATACATGTTGTGTATATAGTTAAATCGAGGGAAAAAATCAACGGAGCTCACGTTATGCGGTGAGATCGAATGGCAGCCGAGTTATGTATTAGCTTACGCATTGCGCTCACCGGTTGCGTATATTCATGAGGTAGAACGATCGTTATATCGGGCTTTCGATTTAATCGAGACCGGTTCAAGCATTGACAGACGTGTGTTACGCAACCGACAGCTAAGACCCTCTGGCAGAACATGCGAGGAACCTCGCTAACAAAGGATCAACTTGAGTGCGAAGATAGGCCAAGAAAGACTCGTGATTCTGTTGTTTACTTATGATTCAATTGTTAGAATGTTATAGAAGAGAAAAGTCTCCCCTTCTTGGCCTTTGTTTGATGCCCCGACTTTATATTTAACTCTAAAACTCAAAGTCGTATATCCTGAAGCGAAGATTGCTCGATTTGCGACCTCACTTTCTGAGAATCACGAATATCCTGAGCTGCTAGTCACGAAACTGAGGGTTTCGTCGTGGTGTACAGAGTCCGATGAGTAGAGCTTATCCACGACCTCGCGCGCGGACTCGTGAGTTAACGTGAGCAAAGAAGAGTTATTTCGCGCGCTGGAATTCCAGCATGGAACAAGAGGTAGCAAGGGAGAGAGAGAGAGAGGATTTTACGAGGATCCGCGAGAAGCAGCGAGAGTACGTGGTTATATATTGCAGAAAGAGGGGCCCGAGTCTCCCGCGTGATCTCAAGGTGACTTCCAGCCCTGGTTGCCGTTGGAACGAGGAACGTTCCGATCGTAATTCGCGATCCTCGAGAAACCATGTGCAAAGGCTGTGCTTATATATATCCTTCGTGCTGAGTATAGTATGCACAGATTACGAAGACGACGGAGGAGAAAAGAAAGAAGAAGAAGAAGAAGAAGAAGAAGAAGAAGAAGAAGAAGAAGAAGAAGCAGAAGCGAAGAAGAAAAAGGAGAAAAAGAAGAAAAAGTAGTGGTGGAAAAAGGAGTAGAGGAGATAAGGTATATAGCAGCAGACGGTCCTGGGACGTTACAAAGGCGTCATGGAATCACGAACGTTATTAGTGAAGGTCCGCGTACGTGATCTGCGGAACAGAGAGAATCGTACGACTCGTATTTCTCGCTCCGCGGAGCACTTCGACGCCAATGAGAGAAGAGAGTTACCTGGCTCGAGGGCAATCCGGGAACATACTGCTCTCGCGATGTTCTTTTTTTATCTCGTTATATAGTGGAGTATATATTTGAGGCCCCCAACGGCTGCTGGTATATCCTACAGCGATCTATTCGCATCGATCAGCAGCACAACAAAGCCGCAATTCCCCTCTCTCGTTGTTGTAGCTCGTGCCACGATTATCTCGCTCAATCTCATTCCTTTTTTATTCGATACTGGTAGAAGAATCCATGTTTTCCTTCTAGATTTTGCTGCTCCATACGACGGGCCTTCTCAGACTTTCTGAGCCAAATATGATATTCCCAAAGAAGAGGCTCTAGATCTTTGAGATGATTTGGTTCAATTCAATCCTTCTATTTAAACTTGATACGTGTACCTTCATAGGTCTCCGCGATGTTGCAAATACTCATAAAGATGAAATGTTCAACCATATACGGAACAGTGGAAAAGCATCGTCTGCTTTCTTTCTTCAATGATGGTGGTTAAACGAAAAGCGTTTTGTGTTAGCTCGAATGCGAGAACGGTAACAGCCCGGTGTTTCTCGTTTGTATTCTAAATCAAACCTTTTTCGCAACGGAGAAGGAGACGAACGAAAATGGGGAAAGGATACAGATGAGAGGTAGAGTAAAAGCGATTCTGAAGAGAAACCTCACAGGCTCACAATGCCTTTGGTATGAGACAACAATGTACACATACTTCCTCATCAGTGTGTATCTCGGACTCCACGAGATGCGGATGAGAAGGAACGACATCGCGAACCACGATCACGTCCGAACTTACCGTTAAAACTGCACGGCCCCGACTTTATTAGTGTCTCGTCTCCCCGTTTTCCTCGTCATCGTGTCTTCTTCATGCACTTCTTGCGACCTGTTCTTGCACTCATCGTACGTTTATTTATCGTGAGTGAGAGTGACCCGATAATCCAAGACTGACTGTATATCTCTGCCACTCCCAATCAGTATGAAAGATACTTATGCTCTCATGCAATCTAGCTAATATAATAAATAAAATGCTAAAATAAAAACCGGATTTAAAAGAATGGTTCTCCAAATACATTAGGTCCAAATGTACACTTGATAATATTCTTTATGAAAAAAAAACTGGAGGACACTTATTTCGCACGAATAGTTCCTCGCCTCGCATTCTAAATGAATTTTTTCGGGACACATTGAAGCTTGCCGGTGAAACGTGATATCCAGAAGGTGTGCAGTAATAAGTCGAGAACTTTTTTTTATTCCCAATGATGTCAAACGATTTAGAGCGACACTTTGCGAGAGAGAGGTTGATGGCGCGTCGAAAGATTCCAAGACATCGTGAAACGAGAATACTCTTGGCTTGTATCATCGTCGAAAAACCAGACGACACGAGTTTCTGGGGTTGTCGCGTTTTGTGGAAACAATCAGCAGGCTTGTCGGCGAACAAGGATATGAATGCATAAGTAGAGTGCAGTTAACACGGAGGCACATGGTGTATCCCCTTGGTTATATTCTCTTTTTTTTGGCTCCGAGAGAATCTGCGCAGCCTCAAAAGAATGCCGAACGATCTCTGTGGATCCTTACGAAGAGGGAGTGAGAGGAAGGATTCTTGATCAGACGGAAAGGGAAAGACAGATATCGCCAGTGGAGAAAGAGGACGTACAGGAGGGTGGATATTTGGAGCCAGGAGAAACGAGAGGAAAGAAGATTGTCGTTTTCCTCTCTTTTGCTTTTCGTTATCGCTTGGTCCTCTTGGTTCGTTCTTCGCTGTGCTCCACTCATGTCGATAAATACAACCGATGTCGTCGTATATGCTCTACCTGTGGAATTCAAATATATATATACTTTTTTATACACATATACACATATAAACTTTTTTATTACTTTTTTCGCCGTCATCCAAACTGTGCTTCGGCATCACGACACTCACGTAGTCGAAAAATATACACAGGTACACACACACGCGTTCTAGCCTCACAAAGTAATTCTTAGCCTTTTGTTTTCTGGACAGAAAATTCTGAGACTTGCAGCTTATATACGAAAGAGCCTTCCAGACATTCCAACTTTCTTGTCACGCAGAAAGGACTTGTTCCTTCTTTCTTTGTCGAAAGCTACCTAGGCGTTGTTAATATCAGTAAAACATGTATCTTGTTGATCGCCAGATGCATTGCGGTTAGAATATATCTATTCCACTTTTATATCCAAGTCTCTCGGTGTTTCAACTTGTCAAAATGGTGTGGTATTTGTGAGGGATAAGGAACCAGTCGTAATTAACCGCTTTGCCAATGGCGCCTGTGCCCTTTTAAATTTGCTTGAAATTACGTCGAGACAGTCTCTGGTACGGAATGCCGACAACCGGTTCTTATTCGTGTTTCTTTACTGCCACACTATTTTTCACCCCCGTACTTTGGTCTCAGTATTGCACAAATCTTGTATAAAGCAAAACATTTAAATCGAATTGAAAATTTATTCTAGTTTGAACGACGAAAAAAACCAAACGGTCGATTAAATTATTTTTCAATAAACAGCTTGTGTTTTAAGAAATGAATTCGTTAAGGGCATTAAGCTTGTTTCGGAAATAAACTATATTTTTTTATGGTACGAATAAGTTCGGGTCAAGCGAAATGAATTTTGGTGAAAGCCAATAAATCGAGTTTTCTTAGTACCGAACTTAATGAGAGATCCAACAATCAATCTGCGGAGGCGCTGGTTGCGAATCCTTCCTCACCGTCATTTGTTCAAAGCTCGTTCATCGATTCTCATCCCGAATAAGGCAGCCAGCCAACGTATTATACACACCAATGATACATGTGCGGAGAGTGCGAAAGAACAAAGAGAATCCCGCGACTACCTCAAGGAGAAGGAGGTGGAGGAGGAAGACGGGAGAGGACTCCGACAGTTCAGAAGAGTTGCTCTCTTTTTCTGTGTCTTTTTGGATTCGCCATGAAAGCACATTTAGTTGCAGACACCTGCTTCTCTCAGCATTGTCTTCAGGACTCTGCTAGAACTCTCGCAGTCATGCATCTTTTGCCTCTGCCTTTTTCTCTTTTCCTCCCTTCCTTGCAATTCGTTCTCAGAGCGTCGGTTCGAGAAAAAGAATTTCACGCAAGGGAATCGTGTCGAGCCGAAAAACAATTGTATTCGTAACTGGGATATCGAAGTGGTTTTTCTGTCGTCAGTCAAACACGGTTTCCGAATCCAACAGGATTCTTTCGTATCTTCGCAAGAGCAGTACTCTCATACGATTTTTCTTGTTTTAGAATTCTTATGAAACCAAAATATCAATCATTCCATCGTTTATTTTTATTTTTTTTGTTTTCGAAAACATCTATCAATAGATACCTACATTCATGAGAGGAAAAAAAATCATATGTCATCGAACTTGTACCTAACCAACCTTTTTTGTCATTTTATTGATTTCAGAATCCGCAGCGACGACTGTCGACCAGAAATGCGCGAAGAAGTTTGATAAATGGGCCGCGATGGCATCGCCGGCGTTTGAAACATCGACTCAAAGCTTCAGACTTCTCTTCAGCCTTGAAACGCGAAGGGATTTAAAGTTAAGGTCGCAAGACGTACGAAACGGGAGGACAGAAGAAAAATTTAAAAGGATTATTGATCTAATGGTCTCATTGGCTGGACCAACGAATTCGTAAAGGGCATGCGAGCTCATCATGGTCAACCTCCGACACAAGCCACGAGCGCTGTTGACAATCACAATATTTGGCATTATAATTGCACTCTTTGTGATCCTCGGTAGCCACGATGCCTCTGCAGATCTCAATTCTGAGTTCGTCAAAGGAAAAAGTAAGTTTTTTTTAATATTCGTGAGTATATTTGTATATTATTTATGTATATTAGAAAATTAATAATGCGGCAATACTATTTGGAACCCTAGTTTATATTTGTATATATTTTTTATTCAACAATTTATGTAACGTGAAAATGACTCTCCTCAAATGAGACTGCTGTTAAATATTAGGATTGAAACTTGTTTCTGTCCTCTATGTAAAAAAAAAGGAATATGGCTTAGTCGAAAAAAAAAAAAAACAATTCCATTACCACGTGTATAAAGTCTGAGCGGACTTTTCCACAAGCTAAACGGGAGTTAGCATGAAAATCTCGAGACTCCATTTGGTTGAGAGTCGTAGCAAGTCTTCGATGTTGATGCGTGGGCGCGATGTTTGTCTAGTGAGATGAGGAGGAGTCCTTTTTCCGAGCGCGGGTGCACGAGTCACGCTCCATTCTCTTGTCCAGGTATAGAGAGAGCTCTTCGGTGTACGCAGTACCTGGAAAGTCCCGTTTCTCTGTTTCACAACTCGGGGATCTCTTCAGGAGGAAGTAAGAAATCTCTTGAGAGACTCTTTTCATTTCCTCTCTCTCTCTCTCTCTCTCTCTCTCTCTCTCTCTTGAGAGACTCTTCTCGTTTCGCCGAGAGCGAAACGTTTTTTTCCTTTCCTTCATTCCTTTCGTGACTAGAAAGCGCTGGTGCAAGACACACTTTTCCACGTGTGTGTCGTTTTCGTCACATTCATAGAGGAACACATTTACGCCCGTTTCCATCCATTTTTTATATAGGTGTGTGTGTGTGCGTGTGTGTGTGTGTGTTTGAGTTCGAGCCTCACCGTCATGATCCCGTACGACTTCATGTGGGCGATATACATATATACCAAACGAGAAAGCAAGTTCTAGCAATCAGATAGACACTAATTAGGAAGCCTCTAGCCTGGCTAACTTTGCCGTTTGCAAAAAATTATATACCACTTCTTCGAACTACCGAATAAAGCTATTTTCGTAATCAATATGGAGCTTATTTATCGATAATATCACTTATGAAGTTCTTCGGTTAGAGGGATGTGAAGTACCTCCATCTAGCGACACAAACTGAAACTATACACGGAAAAAAATGATATGCAAAAATTCGTAGTCGATATCTAAAAATTTACAGTTCGAAACTGTGAATCAATCGTTTTACTGTGTGTCTTCTTACAAAGTAATGGATTTAATGTATTTTTTACATTTTACATTGCAAAGAGTGCAGTTAAAATCATCATTTTTTACATTTCGAAATGTAAAAAATACATTAAATCAATTACTTTGTAAGAGGACACACAGTAAAACGATTAATTCACAGTTTTGAACTGTAAATTTTTAGATATCGACCACGAATTTTTGCATATCATTTTTTTCCGTGCAGGTAATAAATTCGGATGTGTCGAAACGGTAACTATATACAGCGGTTATTCACAGGCCCTATTCCGATGTTCACTTAAAGTTAATGTGAGTCCGATGTATAGGTATATCCTACCATGTAATCGCAGTTCTGACAATAGCTCGCAGTGGATATCAGAAAACAGCCATGGAATCAAACCACCTTGAGACGCCATGATAGTTAGTTGGGTCTAATTTAAATCATAGCGATAAAATCAAGCAATGATTACGAGTAAGCTTTTCTATATAGTTTGTTAACTCTACTAACCTTCTGATTGTCATTATGTAAACTTATAATTCAGTGGTCATCATCGCTATTATCGTTAACATTATTGTGAATCAATGATATTTTGAAATATTATAATAATATACGCGACTTGATATTGATTTAAGCGACAAATGCACGCTCAAAACGCCCACAAAACTTTCTGTCAATTTCTTGAAATACATGCTTTCGATTAATTGTTTGTTGATAAACTTGAATATAACTTGTCGTATTTTCTGAGAATAAAAGAAATTTTTTTCTACTAATTTCGCCACATTTGATGCAAAGTGAATATATTTAATCGTCCTATTGACGCCAATTCGAGTTTTTTTCGCAATTGTGAAGCTTTACGGAAAAGGAAAATCTCACCTGTAAGTCAGATAGAGGTTTTTTTCAAGGCTGTGTGAAATACCGACCGAGCCGCCACGAGTACGAGAAAGATAACTGATTTCGCGTTACCAAGTTTTCTCCTAAATAACGAATATTTAGAAAGAAAGTAAAAACCCACCTTCCGCTCTGTTGAAAAACAAACAGAGTGGTTCTCGTTATTTGCTCGAAATATAATCTAACCGCCAAACGACTATTGGGCTCCGCAATTAGCCAAAACGTCATAAAATGTTTACCCCCACCACCGCGAATAGGTTTATTAGGAGAAAGTATAGACTCGGCGAGTGCTCGGGATAGCGTTTCAAATGTACTTGTATAATCTATATATGAGAAAACTTGGATGCAGGATTTTTACTAAACGTCTTTCACATTGCCTTAAGGAGTTTCGGGACAAGTGGCAAAATGTTACCATTTACTTCAAATTTATACAGTATATTCTTTGATATATACTGGATGTGCCGTCCAAATTTTAAATCGATCGTCTACACCGTTTTTGTGAAATTAAATGTAAAAAAAACACTTTTTAATATGGTGAGATGCCTACGGTCATTAGTGAATAGTTTTACGAATGGAATACTGAGAAAAAATGTTAAAAACTAATTGAAAATCTGTCAAACCACTAAGTATACTATTGCAATTCCGATGTCCAAAAATTAAATAATTCGTCTACATGGTTTATTAATTATTCATTTATTCATCAACGAAAACGGTGAGTTTTCCCCCCATCGACCGAACGAACAGGCTTTTTTGATTTGTTTTCGACGAAATATTGCTATGTGAAGTTGGCGCTTTGCTTGAAAACAATAAAATTGTACCGAAACTCCTTAACACACTTAGAAAATGGATTCTTACTAGCAGTCGATACACAGTTTGGCTGATTATTATTATCAACTATTTATGGAACGAGAAATGCGATGAAGCTCCTAATGATATCCAGCAAATAAAGTCTGCTCAGCTCAATTTTTTTCGTGTTTACATTAGAATTCTCTCGACCAGAGGGAATGAAATTTTACATCCTTCCCCTACCACATTGAAAGTAAGTTTCATAATCGTAAACTCTATTTTTCCCTGGCCAATGGAAGACGACGAAGAGTCGAGTGAATTCTGGGAAGGTGTACCTGGCAGACGCGTCAGATCGTTAGTCGATCTAATCTTGTAGGAAATGGTGCCTAGTCCCTCTCGAAAGATCTAGAAGAAAAGACTAGGCTAACCTTTCAGTGTAACACCAGTCACTGTGGAATATCAACACGATAAAAAAAAACTTTCTATACAGATAATAAATGTCCAGAATACAACCTGTGCCCTCTTTACGTATGCACGACGAAAATAACTGGGAAAACAAGTCAGTACGACCGATAAAGAAATAGTCGCCTTTTTCGCCAGAAGGAAATACTTTAAGTGTTTGTAAAACGTAAGAGACATCGATATAATTACGACCTATTTCTAATTATAACATTAAAACTGTGAATTGACATAAGGCTCAAGCTTGACATTCTCGAGGATGATATACCGGTGAAAATTCTCTACGTTAATAGCTCATCGAATATTCGGATAAGACCAGCTATATTGGAGTCCCAATGTGAAGAACTCACGATATCCTTAACGATACACTACACTACCCGTGTGGAAAATTATTAGGGCAGCCTGAAATAAATTTGAGGCCCGTAAGGGCCGAAATGTGGATTCCCTACTAGGGACTTCCTCGACACAGCCAAATAAGGCCCTAGCAGGAGGATAACAGGACTGGTTGAGTTTACAAGAAAAGGCTTCAGTGAGAAAACTTATTGAGGACCCGGACGGGCATTGTCAAAAGTTTGTCGCTCTAATACTGCCAGACCAGAACCCGATCAGGAAATGTCAGATTCACCAAGATTATAAAAAAATGATGCGTTTCAGTTAAATTTTTGAGGATCTAGTCCGTCTTCATCAGAGTAGCTCACATTAAAATAAATTGTAATATTTAATATCAAAACTGATGTAGATTTCTCCGATTGGACGAAAAATCTGAATCTGCTTTTTTATTTCAATTCACAAACAAACGTATTTTTTTAAGCAATAAATTTTATTTTTACAACATCGAATACGTTTAGTTATTTATAAACAATTGGAAATAATTATTTAATAATAAATAAATGATAAATAATCATTATTATTACATATTAATAATAAAATATAAACCATAATTATGTTTATTATTACATTAATTATATAATAATAAATATTATTCTATGTATTTTTTATGAATAATTCAATTCATTATCGTTTATACTTGATATTATTTTTATTGTTAATTGGAATTTAAGTTTACTGCGACTATTTCTACCTTAATTTGAGAACTCTGTCACTTACAGATTCATTCAATGACGGATCTGCAGCATATGTTACAATTTTGAACCAAAATTTATTAACTAGATAATAGTGTAATGGGTAGCGTGCGTGCGCGTTGGGTCAAAGATCAATAAATTTGTTGGATCGAATGCCGATGTAGGTGAGAAAATTTTTCCGCACAAGTTGATATCCGGAGTAATACAAATACTGAAATAAAATAAACTATGATCAGATATTTCGGGCTTCCATATTGGGGCTCTAAAAGAGTAAGAAAAAAATAATCAGGGCCTAGCCAAGGCCCTAACTTAATTTCCACACGGGTACCGGCAAAAAGCATCCGGATAAAATTACGAAAATGTATCGGGGCCATTTTTTTTGCCATTTCATCGGCAGTGTACATAATGAAATATAGTAAATGGCATTTGAAAGGGCAGGAATTCAGCTTCACGTCACGCTTTTTTGGGAATTGTCTACGATATTTTTTGCATCCGATATGTTATTTTGAAAATGAACGTTTTTCGCTTTTTTATTTTACCTCTACAGTTGGACCGCGTTTTCAGAAGGGATTCTTTTAATGAGTTCCTCTAACCAAAATCTCAAAAAGGGCAGCTTAAGCTTTAATTTTGTTATTTAAAAAGTTTTATGCGATTTTTTTCGCATGGTTATTCTGTTTTTTGCGAAAAAAGACCGAATTTAGAAAATGCCACGTAACACGAGGACTAGTGGGTTTGAAAGAAAATCTCAAGAGAGTAAAAAGTTGCATCTGTTTTCGTCAACAAAATTCCTAAAATACGAAAAATACACACCTCACAAAATTTATAAAATACGCCTCATCGATCATCACTAACACACGAGAATGTTGGCATAATTAAAAAATTTACGGAATTATGGGCGCATTACTTAACGGGACAGACCTAGTTGGAACGTCAAAAAAAAGGCCTTTTTTCCGATTTTTTTTTGGTCAAACGATAAAATAATTCACAACAAAAGTTCTTCCGTTTAAAAGATACATATGTAATGTATATGTTGCAATTTTTTCAACGCAATACATATCGAAATAAGCTGGTGACCGTCAACTGCCGAGGACGCTGCAAAAAAAAACACGGTTTGCGGTGATCAAGCTCACGCTGCAACGGCTCATCTGAAACAAAAAAAACGGAGGGGATTTTTAGTTAATGATATAATGCTCCGGTTGAACGAAGGGTTTTGAAAAATTTCCATTTTTCACAAAATGGCGGCCGTTAAAAGTCAAAAGTGTTTTTTTGACCAAAATATCAGTTCCATTTTTTGCTATTAAAAATAAAAATAATTATCCAAAAAAAAAATCCTTCGTTCATATGGAGGACTACCATGTATAGAAGAAGTGATATAAATTTCAACCCGATCGGTAAAGCCGTTCTCGAGCTACAGTGATCACCGACTTCAAAAACATGGTTTCGAGAAAAACGCATTTAAAGTTTTGAGTACGGTTTGCATGGCTCAGACACGACGTGCTACAAAGTCTTGTATTTCGGCGAATAATGGTCCGATTTACATTTACCTGGGCGGAAAATGTTCGTAAGAGATTCTACTTTTTGAAAATGAAATAAAAAAAAATCGCTTTTTCGAAAATTCTAACTAGGTCTGTCCCGTTAAAAGCAGAAGGACATTAAACATAAGACATAATTATAAGTACTATTCAGCTTCACTTTCTAGATATGCCAGAACCTATCCATAAACTGACTATCAATCTAGAGTCGTGGTAGCGACTCGAGGCAAGTACATTTAAAAGAGAGTTCGCTCCAGACTCTTATACCGTGTTTCCAACTGTTTTCGAAAACTTTCAAAAACTGTTTCCGTAATATTTAAAGGAGCATATCCGAGTAGACGGCGGAAAAAATAGGTGAATTTTGGGAATTATTATCTCAAAAACTATTTGTCCGATTTCATCCAAGTTTGTTTTATTCGAAAGTATAAATATTGAGGGTTATTGACAAATTTTTTAATAAATATATATTAACTGGGAGTGCTTGATATTGTGGCCGGCAGAAAACATGCATAAAACGGTCTGCGGTCCCCATGATTGCATGCAGTCGATTGATCCGAAACAAAAGTTTCGAAAGGATTCTTAAAATGTTATATATAAAGTCCTCCGTATCGTAGGATTTTTTGGAAAAAAATTTTTTTACAAAACAGCGCCTGATTGAAGTTTACATTCATTTTTCAACCTCAGTTTCCGATTTTTAATCAGGCGCCATTTTGTGAAAAAATTTTTTTTCAAAAAATCCTACGATGCGAAGGGCTTTATATATTACATTTTAAGAATCTTTTCGAAATTTTTCTTTCAGATCAATCGACTGCATACAATCATGGGGACCGCAGACCGTGACATATTTTCTGCCGGCCACAATATCAGCGCTCCCAGTTAATATATATTTATAAAAAATGTTGTCAATATCCCTCAATATTTATACTTTAGAATAAAACAAACTTGGATGAAATCGGACAAATCGTTTTTGAGATAATTATTCCCAAAGTTCACCTATTTTTTCGCCGTCTACTCGGATATGCCCCCTTAATTAATTTGCAGTGTCTAGTCGTCCGGATACCGAAAAAATTTTCCGTTACATTTGAAAAAACTTTGAATATTCCCCACTATAGTTGTTTCATTCATTTTTCATCCATCAAAATCCATTGAGAATCGTTTTCCCGGACGAATTATATGCGATTATTCGTCCAGATATAAATGAAAACTATCATAAATTGTATATCCGAATGGATTACGTACAAATTACGTACGAGGGAGTTTCAATATACCATTATACTGTAGAAAAGTTAATTAGAAAAGTTAAATAAAACAATTATAATCGCATTCTCGACAAATATCTGGACGAATACCAGTCTTGTATTCGTCCGGTATCCGGACGGCTAGACACAGCCTAATTAATTACAGCATTTCTGAGAATATTGCGGGTTAACGTATTTTTTATTATTTTTTTATTTCGATCGTAACTAATAGGAACTCTGTAGTTTAACGCGTATTGAAGATATTAATATTTTATTTTTTCGTTGAATCAAAAAATTGTGGCTTTTTTCGCACACATTTTAGATCCTCATTTGTTTTTTCCGTAGTCGCTGCTAGTGATCCTAGTAATACTGGTAAAAATTATGGTAATATTTGACTTTGACTGTCCTTCGTAAATGTGACAACTGACCCATACCTGAACAGTTTTGACTTTTCGTTTATAGAGTGACAGTAGTGAGGTAATAAAGATCGCGGATGGGGCAGCTGACCAATATTTTTTTCTAACCAGTTTTGAATATTGGTTAGAGGGACAGTCGTGATTTTTTGTTACTACATTACAGTCGTATTGCGACAAGTGTTCATATTGATTTTTGAAAAAAACCATTCTCAAATAAATGGAGTGGGAAGAACAATCTCAAAAGTAAGTTACATATTTATGTTAAATGATAAATGTGTTGATGTTGAAGTTTGCTTCATTAGGATGCAGCAAAATACGTCATTATTTTTTATCAGAATCGAAAATTTATATCTAGTATTTGGTTCGAAAATATTTTTTTATCATACATCCGCGGAAAGATCAATCCGCCTTGCCGAGGTCGAATTTCTCGCGGAGATGTGGTCAAATAGAATAAGCATAGTACAAGCAAAACGGGAGGGTAAAAGGCCAGCTTAAACCGCGTTGAATTGTCTACTTTCCCTCCCTAGTTAAGTCATACCATTGGGGACCTAGCAATTAAATTTGCGAAAAAGAATTGAGACAACTCAAAACTTATGGGGTTTACAAGAAAATATCAAGAGGGAAAAAAGTTATATTTTCATTTCTAAACTCATTGAAAATTTTTTCGTTTTTTTTTAAATTTAATGCGTTGAGAATCAGAACATATAACTTTCTTCCTCTTAATATTTTATCGCTAATTCGGTCAAGTTTTTTTACCATGGATTATTCTCCCGTTGAATGTTTTCCAATATTTTTAGATTATCTTCTTTACCGTCTTCTTTGATAGGCAAAGTCGATTTCTGCTCATCATTCCGGCATTCCATCTTGTTTCTGGGCTTCTGAAATAAAGAATGATGAATCATGTTTGGTGTTGATTTTTCCTTCATTATTTTCTAGTTACTTGCAATTATATGCTTTCTACAAAAACCCTATCTAAAACCAACTCATCATAAAAAGTTATGAAAAACTGCTCTCATTATCAAATAAAGTCAATTCGTACAAAGAAACGATAGTTGAATCTTCGTAAATGTTAGGATTTCACAGCAAGTTGATAAATAATTAGAGATCTTCTAAAGGATATATGGCCAAATCCGTGGGACTTTATGATGTTTTATAAAATCTCCAAATTACCCAGATAACCAGAGCTAGCGTTCAAAAGGCGTTTTCATTAGATTCACGCCAGCCCGGGTCCATATTTTAGTATGTGGCGTATGATACGTAGACTTCTATATCGCTGCTATCATCTTTTTGAGCGTTAATAGGTAGTGTTACTTATTGGCGCACTTGGGATGCAAACATGGAGTCATTCAGTGCTGACGCTCGAACAACATGCTGGCATTAGGTTGTGACGGCATGCTAGCGTTAGATTTGAATGAATAGCATTCTAGCGCGGGGATTTCTAACAGCATTATATCGCTAGAACCAAACGCTAGAATTTTGTTAAAACCGAAAGCTATAATGCTGTTCGATTTTAAGGCTGCAATGATGTAACAATCTAAAATCAAAGTACTGTATAAGGTTTGATAGGTGATACTTTTTATAATTTTTAATGAAAAAGAACTGAATTTATACCACGCAAATTATTGAGATAACAGGCTCATTCCAAATTGAATTCGAAGTATTCGATTTTGAGATTTTTATTCTTTATGAAATTGCAAAAAAAAACGAATAAAATTTGATTGCCTACACTTATTTGATTCGGTGATATGGTGAATCACAGTTTTACCGGAAATACTAGAGAAACACCAAAAAGTCCCGCTTTTTAACGTATTATGCGATATTATTGAAACTATCACGAAATCTAATAGAATCATTAGATACTCTCTTGTTCTCTATAAAATTTTGAAGAAAATAGATAACAGTTAAGTCGCTATGCTAATTCGTTTCGGATATATGGGGAATCAAAGTTAGACCAAAAATGCAATTTTTTTCGGATTTCGTGCTCTAATTTTTTTTAATGAATAGGAGGGGTAAAATTAATAAAATTTAAAAAAGACTGATATAATTGTAGCATATTCGAAAGCAGAGTTTTTCTGCAGAGAAGAGTACCATTTACTTGAAATTATGAAGAATAAATCAATTAGATGGCAAAAAAATAAATGGTATCCTTCTATACAGAAAAACTGCGTTCGAATATGCTACAACTTTATTAAACTTTTTTAAATTTCATCAACTTTCCCTGTCATATTTTTTCAAAAGAAATTACAGCCCGAAATATAAAAAAATCGTATTTTTGGTTTAATGCTGATTCTCCGTATCTCCGAAACAAATTGGGCGTAATACTTCATTAAAAAAAAAAATAATTTTTATAAAGGACAATAAATTATGTAATGATTTTATTACATTCCATGATAGTTTCGGAGATACCGCACGAAACGTACGAAAGTGGTGGTATTTTTCGGTGGTGGTTTGATGAGTAAATTAATATTTTATATTATATAAATATATATAATAAATAATAAAAATAATACAAATAAAAAATAAATAATAAATATATATATTTATATAAAATATATATTATATAAATATATATTATATAAAAAATAAAAAATTTTTAAAACAAAGGATTAAATTTAATCAAACTTAATATATTACTTGCTAATCACGTTCCTGCCTTTTCTCATTTATTTTTACAACATTTTTTAAATTGTGACTTTTTTTCTCACTGAAATTCTACGGGAAAATATAAAGTCTCTTTTCGGTGTTTTTAAATCAAAATACATGAGAATTGGCTGTGAGCAGAAATATAAAAGAAAGAATATTCCAACATTCTGGCCTCTTGAGACAATAACCGCAAGTTTTTTCCTATCAGAAGTTGGAGCCTCAACCACCACCCAGTCTCTTCACGCTCGAATTCTCTACAGTGGTAGTTGTAGTTGTTAATGTATTTATATACAGTTTGTGATTTATAGCGAATCTTTCCAGTTCAATATCGATGTTCCAAATTTTTCCATAACTTCCTTTTTCCTTTTACTTGGTTACATAATCATGATATGTTATAATGCTATATATCTTAAACCTCATTATAGAGCATAAATTGCACGTTTGTGAAAATTTTTTTGAAACCGGTTCAGTATAATTCTCAAGTTATAAACGATTGAAAGTACAGACAGGCAATCTTTTTCCCCCTTACCGATTTACATATATTAGATATTAATATCGGGATGACTTTTATTATGTAGTTCATATTTTCAAATGCGATTTAATAATGTTTTTTATTATAAATTTATTATCATTTTTAAATTTAAATTTAAACAAATTGCCTCTCACTCTATTAGAATATTTGCTAAGGTAAATATTTTACAAACATGGAAATTGTATGTGTATATGTATGAACATACACATATGAAAATCTCTAACACAACTGCGAACGAATTGGCCATTCGATTCGACATAAGCGGGGGATTTATAAGCATCGTGGGTTGTCGCGTAGTTTGTGCCATATAATATCATCGACTCCAAGAGGATACCGCGCGGCAAAGACGAGGGTTTTCGTATCGAAACCGAATGAATGTTGTATGCAGGTACAACTCAATATCTGTTGTACATGCGGCATCGTGACAGAAAGAAAGAGAAAGAGAGAAAGATGAAAGATATCTCTCAGACATGCCTTAATTGACCGGTTAGAATATTGACGAGAGAAGGCACCACAGACAGATTGAGACATTGAACTTATCCGAAGCAGAAACCGTTCTGCTTTTTTTTTTTTTATCCCCGATGAAATATGACCGTTTGATATACAATAAATGCTACATACGGAGATATTTATGTACTTGTAAAGATCTTGCGGGTTACGCACTCCTCTCAATCCCTCTCGCTCGCAGGATACAGAGATTCCCAGATTTCCAGTCACTTATTTATGCGCCGTCTTATCCGAACTTCGTGTATCCCCCTCATGGACCAGGGATACCGTAGATGTTCTACAGCATCCCTGAATTTTAACTTACCATTTAGAGCACCATGCACTAGTTATGGTGGACGGGACGAGAGAAAAAAGGTCGACTCGATCGATCGAACTTCGAGATGAATATTGCAACTTGCAGAAATTTCAGAGCGCAGAACACACACCATGAACTGGTGACTCAATTCTTACGTTGATTGTGTCACGTTGACTGTGTCACGTACTGTATGTACAGGGAGTCGGAAAAATAATTAATTAATCGCGGTGTGGCAATAGATGAGGTTATTTTCAATTGAAACGGTCATGCAGAATGATTCGATTTTTTTTTCTGAATTATGATCGTAAGAGTTAGACCAGTTCAACAGTAACATTCACTTAAACTACGACACCATGTATCAAGAGTAGTAAATTAATCTCTAGATGTTTACATACTGAAAAAATGTATCATGTACTTTAACCATTTACTACCGAAAAAAAGTTTACTTCCATAAAATAGGTAAAGCTAAGAGAAACTTGTCTATTCTTGGGCAATATCAAAAAAGTGTGAGGAGTTTTGTTAGTTAGAACCTTTTTGTACTATTAAGTTTTAAAACAAATTAGGAATCTGTTTAAAATTTAATCGTAACAAGTTTATGTCAGATTATGACTAACCTTCTTTAGAAATTCATTTACCTCTTTTGATACATGGTGTCACAATAGAGAGGATTCTGATAAGAATCCTGTCTGTTTACCAACTGATCATATTTTTCACATCACGATTTTATAGACTGTGACATAAGATTCCACCTCGGGTAGCTCCATATATTGACTACAAACTAACTCGATGGCCATTAGCACTTGCTGTGCAATCAGAAAAGTTCTTCTCTCCAGTAATCAACCCTCGTCCGCATTATAAAAACAATAAATTCTTATTCCACTATCATGGACGTGACATTTATGCATTCTTTATTTGTGTTACTCAGTTTTCATAAAAGTGATGCAATATGAGTACAATGTCACTTCCACGAAGTGAGTTAAATCAATTTTTACCTCAGTCCAACACTCTTTTATACAAATTATTTTCAACACACTTATCAACATTTTCATTATCAGGATCAACATTTCCAAGATTTCATTAGATCACTTATTCAATGTATCGATCCGTATTCATTTGCAACGACGAAATATTTGTATTTCGTCACAGGGTTTTCTGTAAATGTCAAGATATAGATTTTTTTCTTAACGTTTATCCGTTTCGATCGATCTGTAAAGATCACTTAAAAGTTTCGATTTTTTTCCTTTTACTTAAAAGATAGAATGTATATAAAACGTGTCAGCAGGGTCCACAAAATTTTACAAAGAGAAATGAAGACGTTCTCGACGAAATCTATCATTTATAAATCTTCCATCACGTGCATTTGGCTTATCAATTCGATAAGTGTTCAGTGCAAAATGTATTTTCAACATAAATTCTTCAAGGCATTCATGTTGTCATAGTCCAGTAACTTTAGACCAAAATCGGATCAAACTTCGTAAAATTTCCAATCAGCTGAAAATTGGTGTGCACTTACTTTTTGGCATCCCAAATAAGTTGTCTAAAGTCCCCATCATTTTGTTGTTCACATAACTTTTGACAGCGCGTAAACGGTGTAATAAATGATTTGTTTATAGTTTTTCGCCAATATCGTTATTCCTATTGATCTTATGACTATGGGGTATACTTATAAAAAATACAGATCAGAAATGTATCTACAAAAAAGGTGATATAAAGTTTATTGATACAACCAACAGTTTTTGCGGAAAGTATTTGTGAACGTCTGTATTCCAGTCAAAAATTATTGAAGAAAAAAACTAGAAAAGCATTTTGAAGCAACCCTCAGAAAAAAATGTGTTTACGCTTTTTAAAATGAAGTTATCGTCATTCAAACGAGAAAAGAAAAATATCTGAAAAAATATTTCAAATTTGCGTTTCTGTTGGGCACCGTAAGAATTTTTTTCGGACAATCTGCTTCAGCAGTCTCAAAGTGCATTTTGTTCCCTTTAATTTGATCTCTAGGAAATCTCCCTATGATTTATTTGGACCACGTTATCTTCATTTGAGTAAAAAAAGGGATTTCCGACTTTGAAAAGTCATAGAGCAAGTAAGCATAATGGATCCTATAGCATCCATTATGACACTATTGGAGAGCTGAGACTGTGCTCTACAAGGTTATATGGATTAATAATTTTTAGTAAATTTGTCTGATATTGCCAAAAGCGATTTAAAAAAAAGTGCAAAACCGGGGATTTTATAATTTTTCATTCAAAAGTGTGGAATAGTATGAAAAAAAGAATAAAGCCTCTAAAAGTCTTCGCGGATTTTTTGAGTTAAGGATATGCTGAAATAATGTGTCAAAGGGTAAATCTCTGACACTTCCCTTTCCTAGTGACTGAGGTCGCGAACATGGAACTTTATCCGAATCCTTCTGTTAATACAGGAAATTTCGATATGAAGAAAAAAACGTCGTACCATAAATTTCAATGAGCTTGAAATTTGGTACTGGGAAATTTTTGTGGTTGCTGATTATGAATCTGAGCTCAAAATTCAGAAATTCAAAATGGCGGATCTAAATGACGAACCAAAATGCAAAAAGTTACTTGATTGGGATAAAAATTTCATTTGAATGAGGATAACTTCATTTCGCAATTTTTTTCTTCATTCATTTTTGACTGGAATACAGCCGCTTAAATTTGACCTAAATTTGGAAGCAAAAAGAATTGATCCTTTAATTCTGGCGCTCAGTTTATGCAAATGTTTCAAACGTACTTTCCGCAAAAACTGTTGTTTATATTAATAAACTTTATATCAGAATTTTTTGTAGATACATTTTTGATTTTTATTTTTTATAAGTATACTCCATAGTCGTAAGATCAATGGGAATATCGATATTGGCGAAAAACAAAAAACAAATCATTTTTTACACCAATTACGCGCTGTCAAAAGTTATGCGTACAACAAAATCATGGGAACTTTTGACAAATTATTTGGGAAACCAAAAGGTAAGTGCACACCAATTTCCAGCCCACTTAAATTTTGTCCGAAGTGAAATCCTACAGTTACTGGACTATCAATAAAGTCTGCATATTTTATATATTTTGTACCTACCCTCTCTCTAAATTCATAAAATGTTAAAAATAAGTAAGCGTATACGTCGCAATCCATCGTGTTTCACTTTTTGGTACGTGCGTGATACTGTTATGAAAGTAGTGTTGATAAATACGTTCGTTTAATAAATCGAAGCGAGTTCAAATTTTACCGTTGACCACGTTCCAGATTCGAACGAAATCAAAGATTAATGAGTTATTAATGAGTAGACGCGATAGCGGCTCAACTCTAAGTATTAAAAAGAAAACATTTTGAAGGAAAAATCGTAAAATTTCGGGAGCGCTCCTGTATTCATATAGCGTACAGGATTATGAGGTTTTTTCGCTTAACCCTTCCTTGATACACGTAAATTTGGCCACTGTATTGATACACTGGGTCAATTTGGCCCGGAGCATACTTCATCCGCCTGTCATCAGCAGCCCTTCGGTCGGTTTTTATTGAAAAGAATCAGGAGTACACTTTAAACATTCCTTAATACGTGTTCATCATAAAAATGGAGAAAATATCAAATTAAATTGTTTAAAAAAATTTTTGAAAATTTTGTCTTTTGGAATAATGAGCATTCTACTAAAAAAATCATAATTTTTCCCATTTTTAATATATTTGAGATTAAGAACCAGGGATATACTCATAAAGAATGCTGCTTTTCGAAAAAATAGTCCTATGACACGATTACTAAAAAAGGTATTTATTTGAACAAGTGAACTTAGCCCATTTTTAAAATGAAAAAATCGTTAATTCTGGCGAAAAAAATATTTATTTAATACAAAATAGATCAAAATTCATAGGAAATATTAATCCTGGCCTTCACAATCGATTCACATATAGATTCGATGTGAATCGCACATTGGTCGAGAATAAGTGGAATATTTTTCTCGCGTTTTGTGATTTATCTTAGACGAATACAAAGCATAACGCACTCTTTTTTTGAAAATATTCACGTTCGTCTCTTTCTTGTGAATCTTGCAATCCTAGACCGGTCATGATTCCGTTTTTCAGATCGTTCCGAACAGTGAAACTTTTCAGTCGGTTTTCCAAATGCGGTTTTGCCAAATAATTAATAAGTGATGGCATTATTGTTCGATTCTAGGATTGATAATCAGCCTCTGACGCATTTTTTCCTTGGGAGATCAGCTGCATCCTGTACAGAATTCTAGCATTTACTCAAGCCTGATCCAACATCTCGAAGAAAACTCTCTACGGCTATCTCCTAGTTCCTCGTGTCACGGACCCAGAATAGCAACGTTGATCAAAAGTATCCGTCCCACCTATTGTCTGGTATAGTAAAGGATGACATCTGGCTTACCGTCTGTTGTTTTTTTGTTGGCATGCAGGAGGAATCTACCAACACAATTTTGTTTTTTTTTTTGCGCAGAACGACGCAAATTGTAGGCCATCTATAATGGAATATAACAAATAATTGTCGAATGAAACGAAAAAAAGTCATTGTAGCGTGATACTTATGATTTCTGGTAGAAAATAGACACAAAAAATACACTTTTTTTAACCACTCATACGAGGCTTAAACCCACACTACGTGTCAAAATGACCCGACGTCGACTTCTGAATGACGCCAAACGCAGACTAATCAGTATTTCGCTACGGGGTCGTGCCAGCGTGTGGATGAAGGTTCAAACCAACGGTCGATAGCGTCGGCAGTCTTCGAAAAAGTTTCTGGGGTAGGGATATTTACCGCCGAATAATTAGTCCAGGTCAAAATGATCCGGTATGTCGAGTAAGGGTTAACTTTAATTTCTAAAATTCTCCCACGCATCGTATTTACAGGGAAAAATCGGATAATCCATCATAGTCCAGAAAGCGTATTGAATAAATAATTGCAGGCATTGATGGTTGTGGCATTGATGGTATCTGGTGAAAATTTTGCCGATTCTTGATATACGGCCGCTACCTGGCCCGGTACTGGGTAAACGACCGTTGGGACTCAAAGGTGGCTCCGAACATGGACCTACACATTTGTCTATGCTTAACCAATGCTTAAGCTGAACATTAGCACCCGACAACCTGCACCGTCTAGGTCAGTGTTGGCTTATGAACGGCAGCCAGCCGTTAGTGACCAACGTGCATCCACACAATCGACTAATGCTGCTTGTCGCTGTTTGGCCTCTGCTGAGATGCACGATCAGCATCCGAAGACCAGCCCAGTCTTGGCTAGTATTGTCTTATGCACGATAACTAATCATTGGTGGCTAACATTTGATCACACGTTAGACTTACGTTGCTCGCCATTGCCCAGCTTGTGCTTGAGTGGAATACCGGCATGCAATAAACTGCCATCAGTGTTGACTTTTGAAAATCAAGTGACCGTTGGCACTCGATGGTCAAACCATCTCGTTCCCGACGCTGATCGCAGCTGCTGAGTATCTACGCTCAGATGCACTATCGGCATACAAGGCAGTGCCGATTCTTGGCCAGTATTGAATTCTAATTAACAACCAACTGTACGTGACCGACACTCACCCACTCTTGGACTTATGCTAATTATATTGGGCTCTGTCAGATATATTATTTCTTACATATTTGACATTCCATGCCAAACTGACCAGTCCGTGACCCCGACCATTTTTGATTTCGTCGAAAATTCTTTATTTACTAGATATTAATTTTTTCACTATTAGAAGGAGTTTTTAGGTCTTTTTTAGATTTTTCTCTCAACCCATTTAAAAATAATACATTTTTCAAATTTACGCACGAAATTTTTTGAAATGCTAATAGCTTTCTCGATAACAGAGATATCAAAATAAAATAGATCATTTTTTTCGTCCTGAATTGTAGCTTCATAAAAAAATACAAAAAACACATTGGAATTCAATTTCATATATTTTTTTTCAATTTTGAAACTAAAATATTTTTTTTAGAACTTGAACCGTGTTGATTTTTTTCAAAAAATTCACCATTTTTCTAGACATGTTTTTACAAGTCTCAAAAAATGCACAGCTTGCGATATACATACCTTCTGTTTGTTTCTTCTTTTATACCGCGTGTAAACCAATAATTAGTAGATGTCAATCCTGAATTATTATATATATGTTTTATTATTTTTTTCACTTATAATTCCATTTTTTAAGAAATTATCAATAAAAAAAACAATAAACAATATTGAAACTGATTTCCATGTTTTGTTCACTTTTCAACCAAACTTTTTTTCACAACTTGTTGATTTTTTTGAAAAAATTCGCCACATTTGACGATACATTTTCACACGTCCCAAAATATCCACAGGTTGTCATATCTATAAATTCTATTTTTCTTTAATTCTCTGCCACATGTAAATCAACGATTATCAATTATTAATATCACAAGATGCTGATTTTTTCTAAGCCACTTTTCAAAAATGCACGTCTTTCATTACAAATTCATAACTCCTTAAGTTTTTGATATTTTTCAAAAAATCTTTCAGCATTTTAAAGAAAAAGGTTGGCACTATATAAAAAAAATGTTATTATTGTTCGTTCCAAAAAGTATAATTATTTGTGTCGGTGAAAAAGAGACATTTTTTTATCGGTAAATTGAAAGCTTTTTGTTAAAAATTAATATCTTATTTAATTTTCAATATTTTTTTTACTCCCAGCATTTAAAGAAGTAAAGATAAGGTTGTTAACAAAAATACTATGTTTATTCATAATTATTGATATAGGATTAGCTGGCACAATGAAAGAGGGCTGATTTAATTAATAAAACTGTAAAAGAATCAGAATTTACAAAATTTTTAAGCGCAGATTCGGAGTGGGCAGACATTTTCATAGAAGCCACAGTTATTTGAACTTATGATAATTCAATAAAAGTACTTAAAATAGCTGCAACTTTTTTATATAAATGTATACTTGAACTTACAAATATAATTTCACTTTGTTTTCGGTAAAAATAAAAGTAAAAAAATTAGAAATACTTGTTTCAGTTTTTTTTGTTGACAAAAATCATGAAAATACTTTCTTAATCCAATTTATAGATTTTTTTCAAAAGCACGTTAGAAATTGAGAACAAATGTTGCTAGTCCTTTTTTTTGTAAAACTCATATAGTTTCCAAGTTATCCCGGATCCCATCCACCATGAGGATAAAGATAAAATTTAATAATTCATTTTGTTATGAAAATCGAATAAATATTATCTAACCGCAAAAACCTTTATTATTATTATTTTTCTGAGTGAGCATTTTTTTGAAATTTTTATCGTATGCGCAAAGAATATACAGGAAGAAGATCCAGGTCTCAGCATCTGTTAATGTTGCCATATATCCAATTTTAACAACTAATTAAATGTTTTAATTTTTCTTTATTCTTATGGACGTGAACGTAAATCATTTAGACTGACAGGAAAAATGATTAGTAGTTTCGGTACTCAATTAAAAATAAAAAAATAGATGTTGAAATAAAAAGTAAAAAAAGATGTTCAAATAAAAAATAAAAAAATAGATGTTCAAATAAAAATAAAAAAAATAGATGTTCTATGGTTGTGTTCAATAAAAATAAATTCTGAAAAAAAATTATTTTCTGTTCCATTGCCATTTTCATCAACAACAAGATCAAATTATAATATTCGTAAGTGCAAGTATACATTTATAACAAAAAGTTGCAAATATTTAAGTACTTTTATTGAAGTTTTATAAGTTCCAGTAGCAGTAGCTTCTGCAAAAAAAAGTCCACCCACTCGAAACTTGTGCTTAAAAATTTTGGAAATTCACCTAGTTTTTGAAAAAAAAAAATAGAAATCGAAAATCCATAATACCCTTTTTAGAAAACTAGGTTTTTTGCATAAAAATAGAAAAAGAAAGTAGAAATCTTTTTTCTTTTAGATTTGGTGTATTTTTCATCTGAAAGTCCATCAAAAACTGGGTAAAATCGCTATTTATTATTTTTGTTTTAGGACCCATAGTTTCCGAGTTATCGCAGCCTGAACCCAGGTGGATTCAGCAGAAAGTAAAAAAATCAACCAGCTGTAAAAATCGAAAAAATCGCTATATCGAAAAATCCCGAAATACGTGTCCGCTTATTTCTTACATAGAATAGCATATACAAAATTCACACAAATCAAAAGGATGCATTTTTGAGAATGTAAAAATGACGTGAAATGCCCCACATATAAAGTGATCTAGAGACACGGCAGCGTCTTGACGCCAAGTATTAAAAAGACAGTGTTGAACGTCCAAGGCAATACGCGCCGGATATTTATACTTGACATTGGGCAATTTTCGGTTACTTTCAAACTTCAAGTCAACGCCATATAAAGACTCTTTGACTTATCGAAAAAGTACAGCTTCCCCAATATAATGTGTTTAATCCGCTTCCAATGATATAATTGTTTTTTTTTGCTGAAAATTGTGGTCAATATCCATGAAACAAAAATAAATTCCACAGATTGTGATCTTTAAAGTTGCCATTGCAGATCTTTTGGCATTGCATTTTTGCTGCGAACGAATGCTTGACAGCTGATTTTCGGGAGTTGGAATATTTTTTTCGAAGTAAACGAACCGAAAAGCCAGCTTATTCGGAAATACCGCTGACTCTTTTGGAATGTGAGAAGAAAATATTTGAACTTTGGCCATCGATTAACTTTTCACAGAGAGGGGTTTTCCCCCCATGATTTTTGAGTACAAGAAGGAGAGTTTTTTTTACTCACAGTCAATCGTCACGTGCACATAACGTTGAAAGGAACAATACAAAAGAGAGAAAAGAAGAGGGACGGTGGTTTTTGATCGATGGTGGGCGTGGATGAACTCGTATACGAGAAATCCAACCGGTCCATTCCGAATACTTCGGGCAGACTAAATGTATATTCTCGTGGGTGTATGATGAGGGTGGATGAGTGAATGGGTGAAATCGTTTTTTCTCATTTTTCATTTTTTTGTTAAATCTCAGATCATATTCTCATGACCTAAAAACGGAAAAATCCATTGACTTTTCAAGTTTCCTTTGATTTTTCATCTCCAAAAAACCCAACCCCCAACTAATTGCAAGAATGAAAAACAATTCAAAATTAGAGCACCGCCAAATTCACCATTAAATGAGTCAAAAAGTGCTTAGTATTGTTAATTAAGCTTACATTTATTATATATATATTATTCTCCCTACTAATTCTCCCAAATTTTCAGACTAAAAAAAAACTAATTCTCTCAAATTTTCAGCCTAATAAAAAAATTATTAGAGACCACACCCAGCGATTATGATTTTTTCTCAAAAAAAAACGCGACCTCTAAAAAATTTTTTAGAAGGCCCAAATTTCGGCAGAATTACTTTTTCATGAAGTATTAACATAATCACTTACGACTTTGAGAAAAAAGAGTGAGAATTTTAACGTTGAGTTTAGCCGAATTTAGAAAAAAAAATCATAATCGCTGAGTGTGACCTCTAATAATTTTTTTATTAGGCTGAAAATTTGGGAGCATTAGTTTTTCATGAAATCCTAGCATATAAACTTCGATACACAAAAATTTACTTTTTAATATCTCGATTTTTACCCGAAATTGTAAAAAAAATATCTGAATATTATTGGAGGCATCTCTAAACATTTTTTTAGAAGATTCAAATTTTGGGAGAACTACTTTCCCATGAAAAGCTAACATATTAACCTGCGATACAAAGAGAATTATTTTTTTATTTCAAGATGTTTACGGGAAATTAAAAAAATAAATTTAGACAAGCTGCTAGGGCGACCTCTAAAATTTTTTCTTCGAAGCTCAAATTTTGAGGGAGTCAACTCTGTACTGAGTGCTAACTATTTTTGTTGCGACACCGAAAAATCGATATTTTTATATCATAATTTTTCACTAAAATTGAAAAAAAAAATATTCAATTTGTTGGCGCGACCTCTAAAAATTTTTTTAGAATGTCCAAATTTTGGCAGAATTACTTTTTCATGAAGTATTAACACAATCATTTGCGACTTTGAGAAAAAAGAAGTCGATTTTTTTTTAATCACCTATATATATAATAATAATTTATATTATATATATTATATATATATATATAATTAATTTAATAATTAATGTAATTAATTAATTAATTAAATTAATTAATTAATATTTAATATTAATAATTTAATAATAAATAATAATTAATAATTAATTATTAATATAATTAATAATTATTAATTATAATTAATAAATTTAATTTCTATAGTCATTCTGTCTTTCTAAAATATCACGGTAAATTTCACCATCAAGGTTGCGTTTTAATTCTTCCTTTGTACAAAGCGGTTTTTACCCCTTTCATATAAACCCTTCATATAAAACTTTCATATAAATTTACCCTTCATATAAAATTCAATAAATATTACCATTTCCATTGGAAATCACAGAAGATTTATAGAGTAATTAGAGTAAGAGTATAGGAAAATATAATTAATGATAACTTTAATTTTTACAGTTATTCTGTTTTTCTAAATAAAATATCACGGTAAGTTTGTGCAAAGGGGTAAAAACCCGTTTGTACAAAGGAAAAATTAAAACGCTACCTTGACGGTGAAATTTAACGTGATACTTTAGAAAGACAGAATAACTGTAGAAATTAAAGTTATTATTAAATATATTTTCCTATACTCTTACTTTAATTACTCTATAAAGCTTCTGTGATTTCCAATGAAAATGGTAATAATTATTGAACTTTATGTGAAGGGTAAATTTATATGAAAGTTTTATATAAAGGGTTTATATGAAAAGGGTAAAAACCCCTTTGTACAAAGGAAGAATTAAAACGCAACCTTGACGGTGAAATTTACCGTGATACTTTAGAAAAACAGAATGACTGTAGAAATTAAAGTTATTATTAATTATATTTTCCTATACTCTTACTCTAATTAGTTTATAAAACTTCTATGATTTCCAATGGAAGTAGTAATATTTATTGAACTTTATATGAAGGCTACACTATTTTATTTATACATTATTATATAAATTGGTAATGTTGCGACCAGAGATTTTTGTATCTTATGGAAACTCTATAAAATAAATTTTTATATAATTAACTGTAAAATTTTCGAATGTATATTCGAAAATGTTTATCGGAGATTAAAATCTACGAGTCAATCCAAAAGAATTTCTTACGTCCTATGCAAAAAAAATATTTTTTTTTTATTTGAAGATTAAATTTGGTTAAATATATAACAATAATAGTAAAAATTTTGTATTGTTCCATCATATGATTTTTACTATAATTTTTCAAAATATACATTCAGCGTAAGTATAAAAGGTTTTTTTTCTCGATTTTATTCTTCGCGTGAATCGAATACTTCGAATCGATTGTAAACGCTTCGAGGCCATCTTTCGACGTTGCAAAATGGAGTCTCGTACATTTGTACTTCCGCGTATTTATACCGCAATTAGCGGTGAAGTGGTAGAGTCTGTAAACATAGACGAGAGAGTATTCGAAGATTCGAGACAAAGTACAACTTAGCATCGATGCAAATTTTCATTCCTGTATGAAGCCCGCAGGACTGTGTTTTAACGTGTTTACGCGTATATGTATGTAGCGAGCGCCTGGAGGTAAGATATCGTGCTAGATTCAAAGGAAAAGAGAAAAAAGCAAACTGAAAGGATAAAAAGAGAGAAAGAGAGAGAAAATCGAAATGTACAGATCTAAAGTGGAGGGAAGAGTTAAAACCCGGCTGGAAGGCACAAGAGGCGCGAGCGAAAGTTCGCGTGTATGCCTTCGGTTCTTGCATCTCGAGATCACAAGTTGTCCAAGGGATCGCCTTCGCTAAGAAACCAGATTATAGAACATGTGTACACATGAATCGGAGTAAATGTTGATGGAATATATCGTAAGTTATACATATATATGTAAACCCGCATATGCATTTGCACGAGTCGCAAGAATTCTTGAAAATCAAATGGGCGTCCCGAGCATCTTAAAATATCATTTCAACGCCCTTCTGGATCTGCGTCATCGCTATCTACATTTCTTCACGGATACGCAGAGACAAAGACATATTCAGAGAGTCGAGAATCGAGCTGAAACGATACGTACTCGGGGACGACCTGGCGTATCCTCGTTCGAGTATCGATTCGAACGAAACTTTGCCGCTAGGTCGTTAAATTCGAGTGAACGTGTGCGGGGAGACTCTGATAGAACAAAACCATTCTTCTTCATTTGTTTCTCATGTATATTCTATACATCGATATATAAAATATTATTATCGTATTGATATATGTCGAAATATATCGAGATTCACAATCTTCTCGATTATGTTCTCTGTACTATATCGAAGTGAAGCTTAATTTTCCCAAAAAACGGTCTGCGCAATGTGACGAAGAATTATTAGAAATCAGTTCTGGTTGAATAAATTTTATCACAGGTGATTTAATTATTTATAAAATGATTTTATTGAAGAAATTAAATTATTAGAGAAAATACAGATTAAATATTCGAAAAACATTTGTGTGATAACTTAAGGTAGTTCCCCTGCGACAACCTCAACCAAAAGTTACGTACCGTGTGTGCGTTACATGTGTGTGTAAAGGGTTGATAATTCGTAGTAAATAAATTTAAAAAGCACACAATATTGACTCGGTACCAATAGATAATACGACAGATGTCATCTACTGTCGTAAAATTTATTCTATAAGTGTTTTTGATCTGACATTGCGAGTAAACTTTTTGCCAGAACTGTCCGGGCTATGCCCCAATACACAAAAAAGGTTACATCGGCAGGGATACAACTCTATTCTTTATATCTCTATTCTTAAATAACTCTATGCTGCACATCTCTATTCCTCTACATCTCTATTCTTAAATATCTCTATTCTGAATAACTCTGTGGTTAATTAAACTGTATTCGTAAATAACTCTATTCTTAAATATCTCTATGCGTAATTATCTCTATTCCGGAACATCTCTATGCTTAAATATCTCTATTCGTAAATATCTCTTATCTTCTACATCTCTATTCTTATATATCTCCATTCTTAAATATGGTTAAACACAACTCTATTCTGATACATCTCTATTCCACCTCATCTCCATTCCAAGGCATCTCTATGCTTGATAAAAATAATTGACAATCAAGCTGTATATTATGATAAATTATCGGCGGTCGAAATAGTAGAGCGAATAAATAGTAGCGTTTTATATCTTGTGTATTTATAACTAATATTGTGTATTTATAATAGTAGAGCGAATAATAGTAGCGTTTTATATCTTGTGTATTTATAACTAAGTAAACAGATTTCAGTCACATAAAGGCCTTTTGTCGTTTATATATGATTAACGTCGAGCTTTTATATAGAAAATGCTTTTGTTAAACTTTCCCTTTTTAATACTTAGTATCGAGAGGCTAGCGGCTCTACTGATATTCTAATAAAAATTATATAGAATAATGATTCTCT
This sequence comes from Rhimphoctona megacephalus, assembly GCA_963989365.1. Lineage (NCBI taxonomy): Eukaryota > Metazoa > Arthropoda > Insecta > Hymenoptera > Ichneumonidae > Rhimphoctona > Rhimphoctona megacephalus. The sequence goes on from OZ022420.1 coordinate 26,391,191, forward strand.
GAAAACTTACCTTTTACTAATAGTACAGATTTTCTGACGATATATATTATTTTATTTAATTTAACTACTTTTTTCTTTCATTCTTACGTCTGTAATAACACCTTAATATAGTATAACGTTATTTTCTTCATACTGGCCCAAATCGCCTCGTCATTCTGTACGCCTCAATTTCATGCATGTACACGTGCAAAGATACTTGAGACTTTGCATGAACTCACCACGCTATGATTCTTCAACCCGAAAATTGCCCCAACAGGTCGAAATACCGCAGAAACATTTATTCTGTCCGTTCAAATGCAATTGCTATGATCATTAAAATACATAATAATATTCAATTAAATAATTTAAATTTTACAAAAACATGTAATAGTTATGCCAAGATCTGAGAGTTCAATTTCTCCGTCGATGAGTCCATAAAATTTTATTCGCTCTACTATTTCGACCGCCGATAATTTATCATAATATACAGCTTGATTGTCAATTATTTTTATCAAGCATAGAGATGCCTTGGAATGGAGATGAGGTGGAATATAGATGTATCAGAATAGAGTTGTCTTTAACCATATTTAAGAATGGAGATATATAAGAATAGAGATGTAGAAGATAAGAGATATTTACGAATAGAGATATTTAAGCATAGAGATGTTCCGGAATAGAGATAATTACGCATAGAGATATTTAAGAATAGAGTTATTTACGAATACAGTTTAATTAACCACAGAGTTATTCAGAATAGAGATATTTAAGAATAGAGATGTAGAGGAATAGAGATGTGCAGCATAGAGTTATTTAAGAATAGAGATATAAAGAATAGAGTTGTATCCCTGCCGGTTACATCTCTCGCGCTCGCGCTCGTTTGTTTGTAGAATATGTCGTATAAGGCCAAAACCGTAGTACTTCTCCAGGTTATATCTTTTAAACTAGATGGTAAATCATTTTGATGTTTTTTTACAATATTCGTGACATCCTGCTCTTGCTCCTCCTCGTTTTTCATCAAGTTCTTGATTTTAGTTCTGACGGTAGAATTAATAACGTACTGTTTACCCGTGCATGGCCCATATGTTACGTGTTAATCGAGCCAACTTCAAGTATAAATATCTCGGGTTCGGGATGGTAAAACTTGTTAAAATTGCACAGATTTTTGAATAACGTATTAAATAATACGTATGCCAAATTTCAACCATTTCTTAATTCAACGATGCTGTGGGGGAACTACCTTAACGAGGTAGAAAAATCTGCATTTGTTGTATCGTAAGATCAACTATTTTCCAGTAGTTATTTTTGGAAAAAAGTCTTGATATATTATTTCATAAATTCAAATTGAATTGGTTACGTTCGACAAGATACGATAAATATTTTTGTTGCTCGATTGTTATTTCGATAACCAGATAAATTCATTCTTCACTCTAATATAATAAGTCAAATATAATATTTCACACACATACATAGCACTTACATACGATCTCATACTCATCGAACAATGTTTTTTCAAATACAATTTTCCTTTTACCGGTATCGTAATCATTGGTAGCAACACTGAAAACCGAATTTTGTTGAAATATTGAAATATTTTGTTGGACGTATTCAACAAAATTATTTCGTCCAGGCAACAAAATTTCGAATGTTACAACAAAAGTTCATTACACTGAAACAAAACTTTGTTGAAACGATAAAAATTTTGTTGCCTGGACGAAATAATTTTGTTGAATACGTCCAACAAAATATTTCAATATTTCAACAAAATTTGGTTTTCAGTGAAAATATAATGTTGGTCGACTTAACTTTGTATTGTGTTGCATTCGTTCGATGGCTCTTTCCTGTGTTCCGAGGCGCTTTTTAACCCACGTTGCGAAGGTATTGACGAAAAGAAATACCACGGCAATGGTTAACTGGCCAGGTTAACTCCGGAGGTGAATTCCTCTCTTTTCATTTATGGCGATCGATGGTGATCGGAGATGATGACAGTACGATGTTAAGTTGACGACGGCGACCCCGGAACGAAATAGGCCGCGCGAATTTGGCAATCACGTACATCAATTCTTAATAGATTCTGGATTATGCGTAATAGACTTCGAGGTAGAGAGTGGGAAGGGCCATGTGACGTGCACAGTTTCGTGTGAATATTTAAAAAGCGAAAATCCCATCTAACAGTATCCATGTTTTGTCGATGGACAAGTGTAAATCTATATATAGAAAAAAGTTGTTGGATCAACGAAATGTCTTATTATGGGGTGCCATCAAAATATATGATCATGCTAATATTATAACTTATTAAACAAATACGCTACTCAAGACAAGTAGCGACTCGAGACAAGTATAGGGGAACATGGGGCAAAGTGGCCACTCGGGGCAAAGTGGACTTTTCTGAAATTGTAAATTTTGGGGTAAAGTGGACTTTCCAAAAATTGAGGATAAAATAAATTTTCAAAATTTTTTTTCCAAACTCGATCTTGTTGGTTTAAGAAGCTGAAAGGTTGATTATTTATTCGTATGAACTACAATAATTGCATCGATAACCAACATCATCGTCATCGACACCTGCGCACGAGGTGTGAGCCCACTTTTGTATACACGGACTGCAATAAATCGTAGAAATTATTTACTACAATTTTATTGAAGCCCTTTGCTCGTGCAATTGATGTAGCCTGCGGTTTTCGAAACTTTAATTCCGGATGTCTCTTGAGAAATCCGTCGACCCAGTCCAATCCCGCTTGTCCAACAGTGAAATTATTTAAAAAAAAAAAATGTAAAAAAAAACGTAAAAAAAATGGGGCAAAGTGGACACAAAAATTTTTTTTCAAAAAGAAAAGTCCACTTTGCCCCGTTTTTTTTTTTCAAAAAATTTAAATTTCATTCAATTGCATCGTACATTCGAGAAAATTAGTCAGAATCGTCAGTAGAGCATTTTTTTTTCGAGGGGAAGTCCACTTTGCCCCATATTTTTTTTTTGACAGGATATGAAAAATAAGTGTCAAAAATCAATTTTTGAACACAGCAGTAGTTCACAGCACATATTTAAACCGACACATCTAGCTTAATTGCTTATGGTGTCCACTTTGCCCCGCGTTCCCCTATTTATATATAGATATACGTGTCAACAACGAGATCGCTACAAGACTCATTTACAGGAAGGACTGCAGATCCCAATTGTTTTCGAAAACTTTCGAAAATTGTTTCAATAATATTTAATTTTAATAGTCGCGGTAGCGACTCGAGACAAGTACATTTATATATAGATATACTTGTCAACGACGAGATCGCTACAAGACTAATTTACAGGAAGGACTGCAGATCCTAACTATTTTCGAAAACTTTCGAAATTGTTTTTTTCTTTTGATCCTGACTAGTTAGAGCTCTGTAGCTTAGCGCCTTTTGAAAATATGAATATTTTATTTTTTCGTTCCATCAAAAAAGTTTGCCTTTTTTCGCACAAATTTTTGATGCACATATATTTTTTTCGCAGTCGCTGTCTAGTGACAATAGTAATACTGGTATAAAAATCTGGTGATATTTGAGATCGTTCGTGAATGTGACACTGACTATACCTATATATTTTTGAATAGTTTTGATTTCCCGTTTATGGTTATGGAGTGACAGAAGTGTGGTTATGAAGATCGTGAATATAACAGGTGACCAATATTTTTTTCGTCAGTTTTAACTTTGATTAGATTTTATAGAGCGGTTATAAAGATGGCGGATGTGACAATCTTTTTTTCGAATCAGTTTTGACTTTCGGTCTTATAGAGCGGTTATAAAGATCGTGCATGTAATAGCTGACCAATATTTTTTTCGAATGAGTTTTTACTTTTCGTTAGAGAAACAATCGTGACTTTTGGCTGGTAGATTATAGTGATAGTGCGAGAAGTGTCATTTTTTATTAATGGTGACCATCCTCATCACATCAGTTTTGATGTTTAGTTAGAGTGATAGGGCGGGAGTCGAGAATCATTTCATTTGAATATACTTTTTTTACCGACCAAACGGTTGATGCGATGTTCATGAAACGTGAAAACAGCTGCATCTCTCGCCCTCATGGCAGCTCAGTCGGTATTTTACATGGCTTTAAGCAAAAATAATTTTTATTAGAAATAAAAATTGGTTTAAAAAAAGTAGTTAGCTCATTTTTCATTGTTAAATGTTCACAACGTATTATGGGATATTAATAAACGTTATCGTAACCTCGCTAAATACTTGGGTCGAAACTTTTTTTTCTATCCAAATTTTTTTACCCGGCTGCTTTGTTAGCATAAATTTGTTTGTTTCATAAATTCAAAAAGAGAATAAGTACATGATGAAATATTCTAATAGAACTAAAATGTACGAGAAGTTTTGAAAAGAAAAAATAATTAGAACGAAACAAACCGAAAACGGAATGAAGTGATGCCAAACAAATTTGGGCAAAATATATTTAATTAAAAAAAAAAAAAATCATAAGTATTTCACCATTTTTTTTACCAATTGCTCATGATATAATATTCATAATTAATAAACGTTATCAAAAACTCGCCTCGTACTTCGGTCAAAATTTTTTTCTTTTCATTCGAACTTTCGCCCTCGAAATTTTATGCACGTCTTTTTTTTTGTTTCAAAATATCGTTTCGTTTTATTTTTTTTGTTATTTGAAAACTTTCAAAGCATTTTTTTTTTTTTTATATATTTTCCCCCTGCCTAGAGGCTTTCGCCTATTACAGGGTCGGCCCGAGTCAGTAGCCAGTCCCCCCTGGGGGTCTGGTCCGGATCAGTAACCAGACCCCCATGCGGCCGCATCCGACTTCCCCCTCTGTAGCGCATTCACCATGGCACTCGATTCCATGGGCCCAGGGAAACTGCGGAAAACCTGTGCCACTACAGCCAGTTCTGGGTTCCCCTCACGGTGCCGGAGCTACGCCACGCCTTGTCACGAGAATGTAAACATGAACTACAATTGTATACACGTGACATACGCATGTACAGGTACTTGTGGATGCTTCATATATACATCTGAAGCTGGTTACGTTCATATTTAATTCTCGTGAAAAGGCTACGGAACCGGGATTCGAACCGAGGTCCTCCCGACGCTCTAGCTTAGAGGCAAGCACGTTAGCCACTATACCAGAGCGCCAGTTCTTTCAAAACATTTTGATGCTATTGGAATGTTTTTCCGATGTCATTTTTTATGAAATATTTGTCGATCCGAAATTTTTTTTTCGAACAATTTTTTTTCCTGCTCCACGTTTACTCCACATACTTTCTTTTGCTCCGAAAATTTTGTTTTATTGTATTTGTATTTTTTATTCCACTTGAAAACTTTTAGTGCATTTTATTTCTGTTGGAATGATTACTTCGGTGTAACATTTTTTGAACTATTTTTGTACGGAAATTTTTTTCAATTCGAAATTGAAAAAAAAAAAATTAGTTTTTATTTGGTCGTGGTTCTTTTATGCATCGTATTTTTTCAGAACTATTGTACGTTTTAAGTAATCTAATAATTTTATAAGGATAAAAGGTTAATTTCAAGGTTTGAATTTATTTGAACGATTCTTAGAAAATTATTTCACAATTCATTTTTAGTCCCGATACAGTAGCTCAACATTCATTTTTAGTCGCGATACAGTTGCTCAATATTCGATCATGTATCTATTTTTAGTCGAAATTAGAAAAAATGACGCGTGAGCGACCTTTAAACTTTATATTATGGATCCCATTCTAAAGAGAATCACTTTTTCACCATATTTTGCTGCAACACGAAAAAAATGTTGATTTTTTTGCATCACCCGAGTACGTACACAATAGAAATGTTTAATTAACAAGCTATGATTTCCGAGCAAAAAGTCAACAAATCCTCGCAAAAAAGAAAAGCATAAATGCTGTCCCTAGAAAAAATTTACAATCGGCTCAACATAGGCCAAGTGTGGCCCAGTGTTGGCCAATGTTGAGCCGATTGTAAATTTTTTTTAGTAAAAAAAAGTTGAGACAAGTATACTTATTCTATCATAAAGTTGTGCCGGCAAAAAAATCCCCCCCCCCCCCGCCCCCTAAACACAAAACTCCCACAAAAAGTTATAAAAGCTTTTCTACCTAAAATACTAACTTTGCGAAAATTCTTTCATTCACCTCGAATCTCACAAAAAATTATAAGAGAGCCTTACAGAAATTTACCAATTAAATCGTATTCTCACAAAAGATGCTGATTTAAACCTGACCAAAAATTCAGTCCAACCTCTACAAAAAGTTATTAAATAAATTGAAACTATAAAAGCATTAATAGTCAAATACATTGAAACCTATTAATCTCTAATAAAAAACCTTTCCATTAATCGAAAATATAGTTATTCTATACAATAAAAACAAGAATAAATTAGTATGGAAAAAAAATCCAATACAAAAAGAATGTCAAACGAAAAAAATTGGATTGATAAAAAATTTCGGCCGAAGTACTTGGCGAGTTTTTTTGCTTAATTCACATAATGCATCACTCATGGTCACGAATTCATCAAGTACTTCGGCCAAAACTTTTTTGACGTTTTTGCCGGCGTTTAATATGATGAGGAAACGGCAAAATATTTTAGGCCGAAAAACGTTATGATACGTTATCTATATAATTTCTATATAATATTATATAATATTGGTAGTTATCATGTTCTCACATCGGCACAAATCAGAAAAATATTTCACAGCTCGATTTTGGTTGCACTCCTACTTCCAAGTATTCACCGTGTGTTTATATTTGTAATAAAAAACAAAATCTTTATATAAGAAATAATCGGTAGGGTCAATGGTATCTAAATCACTTCGAAACGTGTGTTCTTGGTGGATGATTTTAGTGCAGCTTTGAAGTTAACTTAATTACTGAAGTAACTTAATTACTTTTTTATCTTTTCGAGGGGGTCTCACTTTGCCCTGGTATTCCACTTTACTCGCCCCTCCCCTACGTACATTTGGGGCAAGATTAAAGAAGGTTTGATGCGTGGGTGTCGAAATCGCTTTCGTCGACAAGTATATGGAGCATTCCATGCCAAACCAGCCAGTCCGTGATCCCGACCATTTTTGATTTTGTCGACATTTTTTTATTTTCAAGTAACTACTGAAAGGGGTTTTTCGGAATTTTTTTAGATTTTTATCTCAACCCGTTTAAAAATAATGAATTTTTCAATATTTCGCACGACCTTTTTTTAAACGCTCATAACTTTTTCAGCAACAGAGATATCAAAATAAAATACAAGGTAATTTTATTCGTCTTGAATTGTAGTTTCATAAAAAAAAATACAAAAAAATTATCAAAAGGCAATTTCATATTTTTTTTTAGTTTTAATGCAAACATTTTTTTTTTCAAAACTTGGACCATTTTGATTTTTTTGAAAAAACTCACCTTTTTTGTAGACTTATTTTTACGTCTCGAAAAATTCACGGCTTGTGATATCCATCCCTTCTATTTTTTTCTCATTTTTTACTACATGTAAACCAATAATTATTAGTTGTCAATCCTGAATTATATTTTTTTATTGTTTTTTTTCCATTCGTAATTCCATTCTTCAAGAAATTATGGATGAAAAAAATTAATAAATAAATATTGGAACTGATTTCCATGTTTTTTTTCAGTTTTCAACCAAACATTTAATTTCACATCTTAGGCCATTTTGATTTTTCTGAAAAAAATCATCATCTTTCAGAATACATTTTTACACGTCCCACAAAATCCGCAGCGTGTGATATTCATGAATAAGGATTAATAATTGATAATCATTAGTTTACACATGGCAAAGAATTAAAAAAAAAAAAAATTATGGATTTCACACGCTTCGGATTTTTTGGGACGTGTAAAAATGTGTCGTAAAAGATGGTGAATTTTTTCAAAAAAATCTAAATGGCCCAAGTTATAAAAAAAAAAAATTTGTTTGAAAACAAAAAAAATTTTTGTTTTTTCATTCATAATTTCTTGAAGAATGGCATTATAAATGGAAAAAAAATAAAATAATATAATCCAGGATTGGCAACTCTTTATTATTTGTTCACACGTGATAAAAAATGAGAAAAAAATAGAAGGTATGGATATCACAAGCTGTAAATTTTTCGAGACACGTGAAAATATGTCTAAAAAAATGGTAAATTTTTTCAAAGAAAAAAAAACGGTCCAAGTTTTGAAAAAAAAAATATTTTTGTATTAAAACTAAAAAAAAAACATACGAAATTGTTTTTTGATAATTTCTTTGTATTTTTTTTTTATGAAACTATAATTCAAGACGAGAAAAATTACCTACTATTTTATTTTGATATCTCTTGCTGAAAAAATTATGAGCATTTAAAAAAATTTCTTGCCAAATTTTGAAAAATTCATTACTTTTAAACGGGTTGAGATAAAAATCTAAAAAAATTCCTAAAAACTCCTTTCAGTAGTTACTTGAAAATGAAAAATTTTTGACAAAATCAAAAATGGTCGGGGTCACGGACTGGCCGGTTTGGCATGGAATGCCCCATATGTAATACGTATACGCTACAGTTGAGCGAACTACCGTTTTGCAATGGGATTTCAACCCTCCCGGAGACTTTTATTGCTAGTATCAATGTCATCGTGATTCGAAGCTCGAAAAAGCGTTACGGCGAAAGTAATCTTTGGTAAATCCCATTGTTCCTTGGAGCGACCCACTGTTTTATGTGCCTTTAGCTCGTGCGGGTTTTATTTTTTATGCTATTCATTGTTGTATTTTTTTCACGGTAGAGAGCGGCAAACGATTCTACCTTGGTTATTTTTTCATTGTTTCTTATTCTTCCTTTTTCTGTTCCAGGTCGACTCATAGTTATTTTTGTCGATGGTAGTTTCGCACGTGTTTACGATACACCAGCCGTTTTTTATTTCCAAATTTATATTTTTCTCCCGTTTTCTTTTTTGTTAATACCATCACCACGGGGCCCATGAACGCGAGCCTTCAAAATCTTTTGCGAGTTCCCCAACACATAGAGAATTACTTGAGAAGGACAAGCTAGAAGAAGGCTAGTGAGGGAAAGGTTTATAAAAAACAAAAAAAAAAAAAAATCGGAAAGCCTGCGATGGCAGAAAGGAATAACGATGGTATAAGTCAGGGAGTAAGAGGGAAAGACAGAGAAAGACTAACCCGCCAGCACAGTTCGGGCCAGGCATCGATGTTTACGAGCTCAAATAAATGGCGCCGCCTCGCCGCGCGCGCCTTCACTGGCATGCGGTTATTTGGTATTACTTTAGGGCCTTTAATGGCGCCCTAAAGTGCCGCATAAAAATTGAAGCCTCTACTCCTCTACTCTTTTTCTTTTTCTCTCCGTTTCTTTCTCATTCTTAGACTATCCGGTGGTCGAAAGCGGGCCACAAAGAAATATGCGTCGCAAATTCGTCTTTCCTCTTCCTCTTCAACCATCTACTCGTCTTAGTGGCAATGTTGTTGATGCTGTGGTCATCTCGCGACATGCCTCCCCACTCCACAAACTAAATCACAACGCATTATTTAGTCAAAGAAAAAAATTAATTTGTTGCATTTAAATTATTTTTATTTTTCAACTCTTAGGATACTGTAAAATTAATTAGGGGTTATCATTTTTCGTTCCAATTTGTGATTTAAACATACCGATGTTTTTCGGGGCAAAAAATGTGCATGTTCAGGTGATGTGGAAATGTGCCCGAAAAAAATTCAGGGTTCAAATTGGATTTGCTCATAGTTCGTTTATCGTTATTATTGTATCTATATATTTTGTGAGTGCGAATTTCGAATTTCGCGCGAAAGCATAAGAAAGAGAGAGAGAGAGAGAGAGAGAGAGTTGCGTGTGAACATTGTTGCAATATATATATAGTGAAGAGAAAAAGATCGTTGGCAAAATTGCTATCACTCCCAAAACTTTCGTGACTTCGCGTAACCTATAATATTCGGCGGCGCCTAAAGGTCGCTTACCTCAAAACTTTTTTCTGTTGCGCAGGAATGGAAAACAGGAGGAGAAATATAATAATCAATACGATATATATATATATATATATATATATATATATAAATAACACTGTATGATTTTATTGATTGGAAAGAAAAGTATAGATCGTTCAGTACAGGTGTCGATATCGGACTATTCGCCTAGCGGCGCATTAGGCCGTTACACCGAACCACGCGGTCTCTCGAAGCTTCGAGAGACTTCTATCGGATGCGCACGCGCATGAACAAATAGAGAAAAATAGAGAGAGTACGAAAAACAAAATCGTTACCGCTCTTTGTTCAACCGCTCTGTCAAAATATTATTGAATTGCCAATTTCGCAACTTTTGAATTATCTCAATATTCTATGACAAAAGATTTTGTCCTTCATTGACAAAAGAAATAAAATTGTCTGAGTGATTTTTTTCTGCACTGTCACCGAACTTTATTTTTCTCCTAAAATACGCATTTTTCAGCTCTGTATTTGTATTTGTATACAAATACTATAGCAGAGAGAGGAAACAATGCGAACCGTGGGTTGGCGAATATTTGTTGCAAATACTTGTGTTCGATGAACGAGAAAAGGGTCGGATATAAGAGGGGATTTAGTTTCTCCAGTTCTTTGCTGCGCAAGACTTTTTTCTTAATATTCGCCGTGACCCCTAAAAAAAAAGTACTTCGTATACATATGGCACAAACATTCATCTACTAAAAATGGCGCCAAAGTAAAACATTCATCTACTAAAAAATGGCGCCAAAGTTGCAGAGAATAATAAAATTGAATAAGATTGAAAAGAAAAGTCCATTGGCATTCTTTTCACCGGTGCGCAGTTCATGAGATACTATATAGTTTCTTAAAAACTGCTAATTCGGTGCACCGATCAGAAAAAATAGGAGGAGCTACGGCGATAAATCACTAATTTGCGAATAACTGGTGAAAGATACCTCGGGGGAAAAATATCTCGGAGCATTTCGGGTCCCCTCTGCACGTACATATTATATTCTACGTTCTGACCTTCAATGAATTGCGCACGTTTACTACAAGAACGAGTCGCCCTTGTCGCGAGCAATTATACTTATGTGTATTTTCAAGCAACTAGCCAAATTAATGCTTCGTTACCGGAAAAAAGTGGTAAATAAATAGAGGAGAAAAAGAAATTTAGTCTTCGTTAATTAGCAAAATAAAAAACAGTATTTCATGCAACAAAAATTGAACTTTAAAATTCCCTTGTGATCCTTCATGCGAGTAAAATAATAAATAACATTATTGAATATCAAAGAAATAAACCCATTGTGAAAATTAATCATGCATCAAATCCTGGTATTTCTATCAACAATTAAAATGCTTCCATATCTCTAGTACCTTTTAACGTGCTTGCAACGATAACAAATCGTGTAAAGTGGAAATTTGTGGCATTGAGACCCGATTCTCGTGTCGATAGTCTCATACACAGTTCTGAACATAAATACATGTATGTTGTGTGTGTTAAGTGATGGAAAAAGGGTGAGAGTGCACATGCTTTCGGGGTGGTATGCTAATGAGCCTGGTAAAACTGTGCCAACGAGCAAAAAAAAAAACAAAAAGAAAGAGAGAAAGAGCGTGTGGACTCTGAGTCACGTGTTGAGGTGAATTAATGAGGTCTTCGATCGTGGGACAAAGAGAATGGATTCTTTGTAGGATTCTTATTTTAGGTATAATCGGTGGCCCATATTTTGTTGCTTCTCAAACTCGTACCTTATCGTACAGTGTGCTACGCGTATACTTAGATATATCGTAAATAATAAGCTATACATAAAAGCGTCACCTATAGGCGAGAGTTGTCCTATGAAAATAGTTTTCTAAGGCAAAAGGAAGCAAGGAACGTAAAGATTTAGATATAGTATTGACTAGAATATATACGACTTTCAAATCCTCTACAAGGAGTATAAATATACAAACAAGATATGCATATGCTTATTTCTCATTCGATGTAGGCATTACAATACTATAGTAAAACTACTATAGTAATTGTACAACTATAACGCAGCTATATAGGATGTATATCGTGTTTTGGCTTACCGAGACGCGCGATCAACTGAGTGGAAGTGATCCGCCCACTTGAGATACGTTTTCGTACCTAGGAGAGCTATCTATAGATCGAAGTTGTATACATATATGTATGGGGCATTTCACGTCACTTTTACATTCTCAAAATTTCACCCTTTTCATTCGTGTGAATTTTATATATTTTTTTATGTAAGAAATAAGCAGACACGTATTTCGGGATTTTTCGATTTGGCGAATTTTTCTATTTTTACAGCTAGTTTTTTTTATTTTTATTTTTATTTCTTTTTTTTTTTTTTTTTTGCTGAACCTATCTGGGTTCAGGCTGCGATAACTCAGAAACTATGGATCCTAAAACAAAAAATTTTTACGCGGTTTTTGATGTACTTTCAGAAGAAATATACACCGAGTCTCAATAAAATATATTTCTACTTTTTAAAATATTTTTATACAAAAAACGGAGAGTTTTCTAAAAAGAGCATTACCGATTTTTGGGCATTATCGATTTTTATAAAAAACTAGGTGAATTTAAAAAATTTTCAAACGCAGGTTCAGAGTCGGCGAACTTTTTTTGTAGAAACTACAGCTATTTGAACTTACGAAAATTCAATAAAAGTACTTAAATAGCTGTGCAACTTTTTGTTATAAATGTATCTTAGAACTTACAAATATTATAATTTCGACTTGTTTTTGATAGAAATAGAAGTAAAAAAAGTAAAAATACGCGTTTCAGATTTTTTTGTTGACAAAAAATATGAAAATACTTTTTTCATGATATTGATACATTTTTTTTACGTACGTTAGAAATTGGGAACAAATGCTGCTAGTCATTTTTTTTTTTTTTTTGTAAAACTCATACAATTTTCAAGTTATCCCAGATCACATCTACACTGAGAGAAAAAATTACTGAATTTGAAAACATGTATTTATTTATTAAATCGAAGTATTGTTTCGATTATTTATTTGTTGAACCAAGACAATCACTGTTGATTTGATAACATATTTTCACGGATCTATTACTTCATTATATTAAATTCTTATTTAATAGTAACAATTAGATGCATGATAGATTTGATTAAATTTGTATTCATTGGATTAATTAGATTTATTGCATCATAAACATGAGATTATTTGAATCTAAAAAACGACATCAATACGATATTGCTTTTTTCGAACAAATTATTTTCTTGAAATAAATTCATCATTATTTTACTTCTAAAAATTTTTTTATTACAATGTATTTGATTAAATTTGTATTCATTAGATTAATTACATTTATCACATCATAAACATTAGATTATTTGAATCTACAAAACGACTTCAATACGAAATTATTTTTTTTCAATACAATTATTAATTCAATGAATGCAAATTTAAATATGATATAATTTATTCTCTTCCAAAAGCAGAGCGGTTGGTCCGGTGGATCAGGACTCAGGCCCGCACGTCGCGGGTCCCGGGTTCTAATCCCGGCCAGAAAACCAATGAAAAAATTGGGTTTTTTTCAAGTGTTTCTACTGCGATCCCGGGTGATTCGAACTCCACTTTCATAAATCCATGCCCAGAAATATCTCTCTGTGATGCGTGGGCGGTTGGTGTATGGCTTTGGTGTGGCCTCCCGTGAACGGTTCTCATCGTGCGGATGCTGGCCCCCTCTAAGCATGCCATTGACTGGCTCATCGCATCACAGTTAAGAAGGTGCCTGCCTGAGCGCCCCTGGTGGCCGTGTTTGAGCGTGCTCGCATGCCACCCGGGGAATCAGGCAGAGACCGACTGTATCGGGCAAAAGGTCTTCTGGAGTTTCCCTTCGCCCTCCGACAAATGCGATACAGAAGGGGATAAGTCGGCTGCAGCCGCATGAGGAAGGGATTATTGGTATAAAAGGGGAGGGGGGGGGGGGGCAGCTAAAAAAGGGAGTGGGCACTGGAATGATAATAAAAAAAAGAAAATTTTTCTCTTCCAAATATAATATAGTTAAAATCATGGTCCATAAAAAGAATAAGTGCTTTTTTTGCATCAATAAAATGCATTTTTTGAATCAAAAAAATGTGTTATTGATTCAAACTACATATTACATATAATTGATAACAAATTGTTAGATTAAAGCAACTACTTTTATTGAAACAGAAATTTATGAAATTGACTGAAATAAATTAACCAAGTAAATATATGAGGGAACCAATCTAATATGTTTTGGCAAATAATGAAATAAATGATTTTTTGGATTCAAAACTACATTTCATTGGTTTTAGTAATTTTTTCTCTCAGTGTATGATGATTAAGACAAAATTAAAAAATTAATGGATTCATGAAAATCGAACAAAGAGCTATTCAAGTATTATTATTGAATTTTCATAAGTTCAAATAGCTGTAGCTTCCAGTCTGCTCACTCTGAACCTTCGCTCAAAAATTTTATACATTCGCCTAGTTGTTGAAAAAACAAAAAAATACAAATGGAAATTCGATAATACCTTGTTTAAAAAAACCACAATTTTTGCATAAAAATAATTTCAAAAAAGTAGAAATAATTTTTTTTAGACTCTTTATATTTTTCATCTGAAAATACATCAAAAACTGCGTAAAATTGCTGTTGGTTATTTTTGTTTTACGACCCATAATTTCTGAGTTATCACAGCCTGAACCCAGATGGATTCAGCGAAAGGTCAAAAATTCAAACAGCTGTGAAAATTAAAAAAATCGCCAAATCACAAAATCCCGAATTACGTGTCACTTATTTCTTACATAGAAAAACAGAAAATTCACACGAACCAAAAGGATAAATTTTTCAGAAAGTAAAAGTGACGTGAAATGTCCCATATATATGTGTGTGTGTGTGTGTGTGTGTGTGTGTGTGTGTGTGTGTGTGCGCGCGCGCGTGTGTGCCAACATTAACAAGGCTGTGTATGTGTATATATTATCCCAAACAATGTGGGTGGTGGATTTCACCGTCAAGAATTTCTATCCCCTGCGTATCTCTTTCTTCACTGTTTTTTTTCTCTTTTAATTTATCTTCTCCATTTTATTCTTCCTCTTTTCTTCCCCCTTCATTCAACAATGATCTACAGCTGCAGACTTGGCACGCGCGACCACCACTATGACTTTCTCTCTGTCGTTCGCTTTACTGATTCTGGTAATCGGTAATTTTATGAACCTATAAGAATCTTGACATTCGGTAAAAACTGTCGCCGTTATGTTTTACACGAAGCGTTCGAATTTATTATTTTTTCATCTCAACTCGCTACAGATAAGTTTTACTATCGTACACATTGAAAAATTTTTCCTAAGATGTATTCGTACGAGTGTTTATATACTTGTGCGTGACTGGTAAAAAATTCGAATGTGGCGAACTGATTGAGCAATCGACGAGTTCCGAATCGAACGGATATCCTAATTTGGCTCGAGTTCAAATGTGGGATATAGGAGAATTTTAATTGGGACACCAACATTATTTGTGTGCCTCGAAAATGTGGGCCTGGCTAAATAAACTCACATCATTCAAGCCTTCGGAATCTACTTTTTTATATGAAAATAATTATAAAAATCGTCCCATCCCTTTAAATGCAAAAAGAAAATGATTTTTATATTATAAAATTATTGATAAATTTGTTTATACGAACTGCGGAACAAATTTGTCGAAACCAGTTTAATTGACTTAACGATCAACATTTTGGAATCATGTTCTCATAACGTATCATTACCAATTAAATCCACTCGACTATTTCGTTTCGATCGTTAACGATTTTGATGATTAATTATAATTTTATTTTTTGTCTGAATTACAGTTTGTATCGGTACAAATGGCCGTCTTTCCGTACCCTCGAACAAGCAACATCATTACAGAAATCTTCGAGACCGGTACACCAACTGTACTTACGTCGATGGTAATTTGGAGATCACGTGGCTCCAAAACGAAACCCTCGATCTCAGCTTTCTTCAATACATACGGGAGGTCACCGGTTACGTGCTCATCAGTCACGTCGACGTTCGACGAATCGTATTGCCGAGATTGCAGATTATACGGGGCAGAACACTCTTTAAGCTCAACATACACGACGTCGAATTTGCCCTTTTCGTCACGATGTGCCAAATGTACAACCTCGAAATGCCCGCCCTCAGAGGTAATCAATCTTTTTCAATTCTAAATTCATTGTTTCAAATAATAAGAGTTTTAAAAATGAAAATCATTTGCATTCGCTGGCATTTCCTTTTAACATCGACACTCGAGCTTGTCAATAGATCGAATTTTTTTTAGTGACATTTAAACAATTCCTTATAGAATTGATTTTTTTTCCCAAATATCACGAAGCTTCAGCTTTTTGTTATTGTTTACAGTTTAAATTGCTATTCCAATGAAATTATTGGAAAGTATTGAGATCAATTGTTTTTTTTATTGAAAACGATCAGTTTTTGTTTATATCTTTTTAAATATGTTATATTTTCGTCTCGGCAGATATCCTCAACGGTAGCGTCGGCATGTACAACAACTACAACCTCTGTCACATCAAAACGATTCACTGGGACGAGATAATAACAGGTCCAGCTGGCAAATACTTTTATGTCTATAATTTCACATCGCCGGAGCGATCTTGTCCGGAGTGCGATAAGAGTTGTGAGCAAGGATGCTGGGGTGAGGGGCCCGAAAATTGTCAAAGATTTTCCAAGACTAACTGTTCGCCGCAGTGTTGGCAAGGCAGGTGTTTCGGTCCAAATCCCCGGGACTGCTGTCACCTTTTTTGTGCAGGCGGTTGTACGGGTCCGAAACAGAGTGACTGTCTCGCTTGCAAGAACTTTTTTGACGATGGGGTTTGCACTCAGGAGTGTCCACCAATGCAGAAGTAAGTAAATAGATTCGTACATATATAGGTGTAGATTGAATGTGAAAAGAGTGGCGACTCAAAGCTTGATATTCCGATAATTCTGCTTCCCTACTTCTGAAATCGAGAGCTAATAAATCCATGTCGAAATTCTACTCTTGCCGATACTTTGAACATGGTAGAGTCACTCGATTAAAAAGAAACGTTATTCGCATCCTTTTTGCATCGATAAATTCAGTAGAATCGCAGAGAGAAAAAATATTTCTTTTATACATAAATTTTTTTATACATGCCTTCGGCTTATAATCGTATTGGATAAAAATATATCGTAAAAAATATTGAGACCACAATCAGACCTACAGTAAATAAGTTTCATAATTATTAGATCTTCATGATTCTATATATTCTTGCAGATACAATCCAACTACATATTCGTGGGAAGCAAATCCTGATGGGAAATATGCTTACGGGGCGACGTGCGTGAGAAAATGTCCGGAACACTTGCTCAAAGATAATGGCGCATGTGTCAGATCTTGTCCACCGAAGAAAAAAGCTTTGTCCGGCGAGTGCGTGCCTTGCGATGGTCCGTGCCCAAAAACGTGTATGGGCGTTGACAAAGTACACTCCGGTAACATAGAAAGCTTCAAGGATTGCACGATAATCGAGGGTTCGATAACAATATTGGATCAAAGCTTCGAGGGTTATCAACACATCTATACGAATTTTACATTTGGACCACGTTACGAAGCCATGCATCCCGATAGACTCGAAGTTTTCAGCACACTCAAGGAGATCACTGGTTTCTTGAATATTCAGGGTGATCACAAAGATTTTACAAACTTATCGTATTTTCGTAATCTCGAGGTGATTGGTGGCCGAACTCTCACGGAATATTTTGCCTCTCTCTACATCGTTAAAACCGCTCTCGTTTCCCTTGGCCTCAGTTCACTGCAGAAAATTTATTCCGGTTCCATCGCCATTTTGGAAAACAAAAATCTTTGTTACGCGCAGAGCATTGATTGGAGCAGAATCAAAAAATCCTCAGAACACGAGAGTCTTTTACAGAACAACAAGAACGAAACAAGTTGCAGTAAGATTTATTTGATTATTTGAAGTTATCATCACTACAATCACTAGTCACAATTTTTAATTATTTGAAATGTTTCAACTCAAAATAGTTAAGGAGGGTCTTGTGTGTGACGACGAATGCTCGAAGGAGGGATGCTGGGGCCCTGGACCAGCGCAGTGCCTCTCATGTAAAAACTTTCAGCTTGGAAATGTGTGCTTGGAGGATTGCACATCTATCACTGGGTAAATCATCATTATTTATCTTCTCGTTGCATAATTGACCATTTAAAAAATACGTAGAAATAGTAACGTGTACTTTGTGATGTTAATTGTGCAGACGTAGATCGTGGACTTGAGGTAAATAAAAGCATACGACCGTATTTTGTGATGCTTGATGTTGTAATCCCTAAACAATCAAAAAAAAATAACTCCTCAAATGAGAACAGCCGTTAATCGTTTCTCGTGGCGAATTAATATTGAATGTCAAATGATCTTGCAGTATTTATAAAGCGGAAGGTGAATCACGGTTATGTAAGCACTGTCACGAGGAGTGCGATGGAACGTGTCATGGGCCAAGTGCCGGAGATTGCAACATGTGCAAGCATGTGCGAGATGGACCATTTTGCGTGCCGGAATGTCCAGCATCCAAATACAACGACAATGGTGTATGCAGACACTGTCACGAAAATTGTGTGGGTGGATGTGAGGGACCTGAAAACAACATTGGTCCAAACGGGTGTCATAGCTGTGAGAAAGCTATAATGAACGGTCATATACCCGAGGGATGTTTGCAGAAGGTTGAACCTTGTCCTGATGGTAAGTTAGCTACGATTGTAACTTTTAAGCAATATCATTAACCTGGTTTCTTCTAATTCCACCTCTTCTTGTACCGAATCTTTAGCCTTTCTATTGAAATAACACAACAACCATGTTTTGCAATTCTGAGTATGAGAGATATTTAAAGAGTGGTCGTTCCCATTCCAGGCTACTACTACGAATGGGTCAACCCCCAGGAACAAGGACAACTCCGAACCCAGGCTGGATATGCTGTGTGCAAAAAGTGCCACTCTCGGTGTAAAATCTGTACGGGTTATGGAATTCATGAACAAGTCTGTCAACAATGTACAAAGTACAAAAAGGGCGAACAGTGCGATGATGAATGTTCTGCTGGGCACTATGTTGTGCCTGGTACTCAGTTGTGCATACCGTGCTTCTCAGAGTGCCGTAGTTGTTACGGTCCTGGCGCAAATCAATGTCACACATGTAGAAACTTCAAGATATATCTGGTAAATATTTAGGATATGACCATTTTGACAGATGATAAAATTGTGTTTTTCCCTTTCGAGCCGGTATTTGAACATCAATCTAAAGTAAAACACGTTTTTTCGGTATTTTCAGGACGATTATTCTGTTGACAACGAGACATCCTTTAACTGTACTGAAACATGTCCTGAAGAATATCCCTTCAAGATATCTGCACTTGACAAAGACTCTTACTGTTCTCGCGAACCTCATGGTCTTAACGGTTTTACCTTGGAGAGCGAAATCCAACCGGCAATACTGATAGGGGTCGGAATCATCGTTGCGGTATTTCTTGTTATAGTTGCGGTAATAATGTGTCAGTGGCGAATAAGAACAAAGGCGAAGGAAAACACCGTTAAAATGACAATGGCTCTGACGGGTCTAGATGACAACGAACCCCTGAGGCCAACCGGTGTGAAGCCAAATTTAGCGAAATTGCGAATAATCAAAGAGGAAGAAATGAGGAAAGGTGGTATACTTGGATACGGAGCATTTGGCAATGTCTACAAAGGCGTTTGGGTGCCCGAAGGTGAAAACGTGAAGATACCGGTGGCCATTAAAGTATTACATGATGGAACCGGAGCGAACACCTCTAAAGAGTTCCTTGACGAGGCTTATATCATGGCCAGTGTTGAACACGTCAATCTTCTACAATTATTGGCGGTTTGTATGACATCACAGATGATGCTGGTAACGCAATTGATGCCATTGGGTTGTTTGCTCGATTTCGTGAGGACTTATAAGGACAAAATTGGCTCCAAGGATTTGCTAAGTTGGTGTGCTCAGATTGCACGTGGTATGGCTTATCTGGAAGGACGAAGATTAGTCCATCGTGATTTAGCAGCAAGGAATGTTCTCGTCCAGACACCAAACTGCGTCAAGATCACTGATTTCGGTCTGGCTAAGCTACTCGACATTAATGAGGAACAGTACAAAGCTGCAGGCGGCAAAATGCCCATCAAATGGTTGGCGCTCGAGTGCATACAACATCGTGTATTTACTCACAAATCTGATGTTTGGGCTTTCGGCGTTACCATCTGGGAAATATTGACCTATGGGGGACGACCTTACGAAAGTGTACCCGCGAGAAACGTGCCGGAGTTATTGGAGAAGGGCGAGAGATTACCACAACCGACTATTTGTACGATTGACGTTTATATGATTATGATCAAATGTTGGATGCTGGATGCTGAATCAAGACCTAGCTTCAAGGAGCTTGCTGACGATTTTGCCAAAATGGCGAGAGATCCGGGTCGATACTTAGCCATCAAGGGCGACAAAAATATGAAACTACCTTCGTACACACTGCAGGTAAGGTTTTTCTCTAAAAACACAATGAAAGTTTAGTTAGACTGTTATTTTACAACTTTCGAATATTGTAATATATTTTCGGTTTCTTCTTGATTCTCATAGGACGAAAAAGAGATGATTCGTAATATAGCGTCGGGTATTGACGGGCCTGAAGCTGTCCTTGATGCAGACGAATATCTGCAACCAAAATCGAGAGCTCCTCTTCCGGCTGGTATTTCGGCATCTAGTATTTCCGGATCTCCACCAAACACGCCCATCAAAGCATGCTGGCCAAATGGCATTTCCCTTGCGGCCGATTCACCTACCCCACAGAATCAACAAAATTGGGACCGGGAACTTTTGAGGTACGGAGCTTCAAGAGCCAACGGAAGTACATCTCACGAGCCTGGTAATTCCTTACAACACTCTCACTACTCACATCCGAATGGGCACTGCGGCCAAGTCGTAACTTCAGATGGTTCGAGCTCGAGATATTGTTCCGATCCATTGAAAATGGTCGGCGTTAGAGGTAAGTAGAGCGGTAATATAAAAAATCCCCTCCTCAAAATAAAACCCCCATAAAAAGTTACAAAATAAATTTCCTCCAAAAAAAACCAACCTTGCAAAAATTCTCTGATTTACATCAAATCTCTCAAAAAATTATAGGAGAATGCAACAAAAATTTTCTCAATAAATTAGAAACTCACAAAAAGTTATAAGAAAGCCACACAAAAATTTACTAATGAAATCATAACTCACAGAAGATGCCAATTCAAACCTGCGCAAAATTTAAGTCTAAACTTCACAAAAACTCATTAAATAAATTGAAACTTTCGTCAATGAAAAATGACGATAAACTGCAAAAAAAAATACTAGCACCTCACTGAGTTGTCAACAGAAAGAACAATTCGTGCGTTCTCGTTTTTACAAGCATCGCACCGACGTTGAGAAAAATAAAATGAAATAAAAAATGTTCTCATTATTTGAATTTGGCTGTAATAAATTTCAAATCGCCGCGCTGATTCTTTGACTTTTCGTGCTATAGCCGTAGTTACGACGCTGCCACATTTCAATAGAGATATCTCAAGTAACCTCACTTTTACGGAAAATCGCTGTTTATTTTTGATGATTTCTCATTAATTAATTCGGTTACCTATCTGTTTTTTTTCGCTAACATTGTTGTATATGCTGCACTCGATATAGTACTCATTTTTTAAGTAGGTTTCTGTATTTTTATGGACGATATACGCAAAAAAAGTACGAGGGTAATGGCTTTACCCCATACAACTAATGCAATGGAGTAACATTTTTCTTAAACTTCAACAGTTAGTTTCGCTAAAATGAATGCGGTAACCTGCGTTCTCTTTTTATCAGTATATTCGGGAAATATATTCTAACAAAGAGTAAAATTTTTACAAAGATCTAATCACCTCGAAATTTTTGTTAGCAACAACCCTAAATAAAAGAAATCAAAACGAAACGTTATTTTGAAGAAAAAAATAATATATGCACAAAATATCGAGAACAAAAGTTTGACTGGACAAAAGTATTTCAGCCGAAGTGCAACGCAAGTTTTTTTGTAACGTTTATTGATCACGAATTTTACATCATGAGCAATTGATAAAAAAAAAATGTCGAAGTACTTATGAAATTCTTTTTTTTTAATCAAATATTTTTTAGCTCAAAATTGTTTTGCATCACTTGATTCCATTCTGGGTTGGTTTCATTCTGATTATTTTTTCATTTCAAAACTTCAAATGCATTTTATTTCTATTGAAATATTTCTTTATGTACTTCGTCAATTTTTGAATTTGAGAAACAAACAAATTTATAACAAGGTTGCCGACTATAAAAATTTAGATGAAAAAAAACATTTCTAAAGTGCATGGTGAGGTTATGACAACGTTTATTAATTATGCCTAGTACATCGTATACATTTAGCAGTAAAAAATGAGCGAACTACTTTAACCCTTTCGCAGTGAGGCGAAAACAAACTTTTCGTGTCAAAACTGTGTTGAACATTTTTTTTTTTTTTAAATACACCATAATTTTGGTAAGTAGGTTTTTGGGGTCGCTAAATCCAAATCTGATGTAAAATTTTGGAAATTCAAAATGGCCGATTCAATATGGCGGATCAAAAAAACCAAAAATTATTTTTTCGAATCGACAGCTGACACTCGGGGGTTTTTGGGGTCGCTCAATCCAAATTTGATGTCAAATTTTGGAAATTCAAAATGGCCGATTCAATATGGCGGATCCAAAAATCTAAATATTATTTTTTCGAATCAAAAGTTGACACTCGGGGGTTTTTCGGGTCGCTGAATCCAAATCTGATGTCAAATTTTTGAAATTCAAAATGGCGGATCCAATATATTTTGGGTCTGCCGTTTTGAATTTCCACGTTTCGTTCTAATCGGATTATTCTAAAAATTACTGGCAACCATAGTGACTCCGCCTTTTCTTATTTAATAATTTTAATATGTTATTTGAATTGGGTGACCCCAAAAACTCGAGGAATTCAAATTTTATTACAATCTCTTCATCAGCAACCGGTTTTCATCGATTTTTAATTAGGACGCATATATGTTACAATATGGTGGATGAAAATTCGAAAAATAGTTGGATGTCAACAGGTTTGTATCTTCTGGTGTTTGAGGTAAGATTATGAGATATGTTGTCTCATCATGTCGTCAAGTAAAACTCCGATAGCCTTCTTTATTTGTTGTGGAAACACCAAACGCTGAAACCCATAAAAAAAAAGAATAGATATAGATAACAAGAAAAAATCAGAAACCAAGTACAAAAAAACACGAAAAATACAAAAAAAATAAAAAATACGAAAACTACAAAAAAAATAAAAAATACAAACAATACAAAATCGAAGTCAACAACCACCACGTCCTCGATTCGTAACTCTGGGTTCGGCAGAAAGCGGGATATGAAACCATCGAAAATATTCATTTCCATTTTCTATTATGGATAATAGTTTCCCATCAATGGTTTGATAAATTTTGATCTGTCATGATGTACTGAGCTTCAGATGCTTACAGTCAGGGCTTGAATTCGAAATTCACAACCACAAAAATCTAAAAATCTGATGTTAGATTAGAATTCAACGATCTTGAAAACAAAAGATACTTACATTCATCGGAATCAAACTACATTTCGAATTTTGCACCCGCTATATTATGCTATATCCGCAAAAAAAAAATTTTTGATCCGCCATATTGGATCCGGTATTCTGGAATTCTAAAATATGGTATGAGATTGGGATTAAGCAACCCCAAAAACTCCCGAGTATCATCGTGCATTCCAAAAAAATGAAATTTTGTTTTTAATCCACCACATTGGATCCGCCATTTTGAATTCCCGTAATCTGATTTCAAATTTGGGTTCAGCGGCCTCAAAAACCTCTGACTGTCAGATTTCATTTCAAGAAAATGAAATATTGTTTTTTTTTATCTGCCATATTGGATTCGCCATCTTGAATTCAAAAAATCTGAGTCCAGATGGGGATTCAGCGACTCCAAAAACCCCTAATAGTCGGCTTTTATTTAAAAAAAATGTAATTTTGTTTTTTCAATCCGCCATATTGGATCCGCCATTTTGAATTTCAAAAACCTGAGTCCAGATTCGAATTTAGCGATCCCATATACCCCTGAGTGTCAGTTTTCATTTCAAAAAAATAAAATTTTGTGTTTTTGATCCACCATTTTGAATGTTGGAAATCTGACTTCAGATTCGGATTCAGCGACCTCAAAAACCTTGGGGTACCAAAAATTAATCAAATCGGTACAACAGAGATATGTTTTTTTTAGATGCCCCTATAGGGGTCATGACACAAAAATGGCGCGACTTTTTTGTGCCGCTATAGGGTTCTATCACTGCGAAAAGGTTAAGCCAATTTTTTTTCCGATATAAAAATTATTTTTGCTTATGTAAAATACCGACTGAGCTGCCATGAGTGCGAGAGATGTAGCTGTTTTCCGATATATATCCTGTAAACCGTTCGGTCAGTAAAAAAGTATATCAAATGAAACGACACTTGACTCCCGGATTGTCAGTCTAACTAAATATCAAAACTGATGCGATGAAGCTACTCATCATGAACTAACCAAAAAATCAAGACTGAAAAAAAATATTCGTCAGCTGTCACATCCGCGATCTTTATAACCTTATTAATAACCTCTCTACTGTCACTCTAAAAATGAAAAGTCAAAACTATATGGGTCAGCTGTCACATCAAAACGAACGACAGTCTCATGTGTCACCAGAATTTTACTAGTATTACTAGACAGCGAATGCAAAAAAGAAACCATATGAGCATTAAAAATGTGTGCGAAAAAAGCCATACTTTTTTGATGCAATGAAAAAATAAAATATTAATATTTTTAATGAGCGTTAAGCTACAGAGTTCTGATTAGTAACAATAGAAAGAAAAAAAATAAATAAATAATACGTGAATCCGCAACATCCTGCAAAATGCTGTCATTAATTAAATATTGCAGAAACAATTTTTAGAAATTTTCGAAATCCGTTCGAAACGCGATGCTTACTGTAAAAAGTCTTGTTAGCGACTCGTCTTCGACATTATAATATATATAAATGTACTTGTCTCGAGTCGCTACCGCGACTCTAGATTAACAATCCCCAGACACCGAATGCAGAACAAAACAATTGTTTCAAAAGTAATGTAGAATTAAACAAACATCTGAAGCTACATCATCCCGCTACCACTTTTGTCGTGCCCTTATTTTATTAATCATTATTGTTCAATTTCAGATTGTGACGTCACTGACGATTGTTTCGAGCCCGAAATAAATACGACTCATCAACAGGCACAAGTGGGCAACCTAAAACTCGATTTACCACTGGATGAGGATGATTATCTCATGCCATCACCTCAGCTACCCACAAATACGACACAGTATATGGATCTTATCGGTGATTCCAAACCGATTGGTACGCTGAAAATTTGTATTTTAGTCAACCTTAATTTAGAATATACAAAAATCGCGACATTTTCCAAATATTAATACCTGCAATTGTACCTTGTTTTGATTATTTTAAGAAACTTTTCATTCGATTTCCATAACTCACCTTATTTTATGTAATTTTACTTTCAGAACCGGAACCAAAGAGATTGAACAACGGATATCGAAAATATCCGAATTTTCTGACAATTCCGGGAAAAACGTCGTTGGACAATCCCGAGTATATAATGTCACAGGACGAAGGGCCATTAACTCCGCAGCCACTAGGTATACCGACACCCGACCTCGACAAAGTTCTTACTAATGGGGCCTTCGGTTGTCAAGTGAGGCAGAGAAGTTCCGAGGAGGAATCCGATCACGAGTACTACAATGACTTTGATCGGTTGCAAAGAGAGTTGCAGCCGCTGAAACCTTTACGCAAGAATGAGACAACAGTTTGAGATAAATAACCGTCTGTTTTCTTTTTTTTTCTTTTGAAACAACTCGTTACGGGAGGAAGCGCGCGATTACGTGATTATCAATTGTTCTTGCTTACGGAGAGAGAATTAAATGGCTCGGGAAACTTTCTGCAAACATCGTGGAATTTATCGAGCCCGGGTGAAACAGGGTGTAAAACAAAAAACGGAGTACCGTCTGGTCTCTTTTTTTCTCTCTCCCTCTTCAATTTCCAATCTTCCCCGATTATTTTTTACAGTACTTAGAGGACGTTACCCACGAAGTTCGTGTTCAATTGTGATTAGACTTAATGAAACACACACACACACACACACACATATACACACGCGCGCAAAGAGACCATAAGAAATATCAGTGTTGAGAACTACCTGGATCGAAAAAAAGTACAAGAAGAGTCCCAAATCGATGTCTTTAATTTTCATCCCTGTCGGGTACCAAATAATTACCAAATGTTGGTACGGTGTGGCACTCGAACTCTTTTCAATAAAAATTGTATTCGTAATTACGCTTGAACTTTGCGTTAAATAATTCAAGAATGTATACTGGGGCAAAATCTCATTTGCCATAATTTGATACTCATTCTGAACTTCTGTGGAACTAAACTTGTACGTCATGGTACTAAACTTGTACGTTAAAACTTGTTGGAAGTAATTTTTTCCCTCCGGTAGGTTCTTTCAACGAAATAGTTTAGTTTCAGTGTCGAAAAGTCTCGCGGTCCACGTTGATACGTCTTATTCAATAACGATGCTACATATAGCCACGAGAGGAGACCCGTTACGTATTTTTTGTATATATATATATATACATATGTTTAAATATATACATATATATACACAGACAGACACAAAAACGGTATAAATAACGAAATACGATGAACTGTAGTGCAAAAATATTCTTAATGTGCCATTCGTTGTGGCTTGTAAATAATGAATTATGGGACCGATATGGTTGAATCGAATGTAGAGCTTAGAGCGCGCTTAGTTCATGTAGGTAATTATTATATATATCCATGTCTCTCTCTCAAAATGAGGCGTCAATATAGGCGTAACATACGGTTTTATACGATGAACTATGATATTTTGTTTACTCTCATCGCTTGTATTTACTGGACGATCTCTTAATAAGAGAAAAAAATATACGCCACCAATTTATAGAGCGATTCAAGGCAAAAGAATTATGTGACGAAGATTTTAGGGCGTGTGGATTAAATTTAGAAAAAAAAAACAAAAGATTTACATTTCGGTAAAAAATATCGATATTAAAAATATAACAAGAAATACAATGTATTAAAAATTGCATTTGGTATCGTAACGAAAACTTAATTATTATCCACACGCTCAGAGAACTTTGTGTGGTCCGCCGCAGACTGTGATAGGTTTATTATACGTTTCCTCGATATGAGACCGAGGAATCTTAAAAAAAAGAAACACAAAAATCTCGAGCATAAATTATTACTCTTTTTCTTTACCTTACAGCGAACACACTTGAAGAAGGAAAAAAATTATGTGAACTGCTCAGATAAAAACGTGAGAATTTTGCATTAGAAAAAAAGGATTAAAAGTATTCAATCATGGTGAATTATTCTACTTAAATACCACATGATTTAGATTTCTCGTACAGACGAGGCACGCGAGGGAGAACAATCAGTGTAAAACCTCAATATGATTTCATGCTATTGCCTCTGACGAACCAATCAAATTGGTATCAAAAATAAAATTTTCGGAAAGTTTCACGATACGACAGAGTAATTGTACGCGAAACTTGTAAATAAACTGAAGAAAATTAAACTGATAGATATTAATGTAACTTCATTAAGTGAAGAATTTTCTACGAGAACGGAAAAGTACTTGATTAAAACAAAAGTTTATTTTATTTAAAAATGCGATAAAACACGAAACTAATCATTCGTTGAGTAGAGCACAATGAACAAAAAACGTGTAGTTTATTGACGAACCCTCTGTCGCAAACTAATCGTAGGATAGGAAGTGCCATGCTGTTGAAAGGAAATTACAAGTGAACAAAAAATACTCGAAAAAAAACTACACAAACAAATGAATTAGCAGATTTGGAAACAGTGATAGGCTAAAACACCCAGTCGCCACTCATATCAAGTATGGACAGAGACCGATTACTGATACATGGCTGGCGACTGGGTGTTTTACCCTACAGCAGTACGTGACAATGGCTGCTTTTATAGATTATCAAAAATCCTGATATCAGTAACTATGATGATTTAAATTATATCAAAAAAGGAAAAAAAACGTCCAATCGACTTTTTTTTACATTATAACGAAAGCTCTCATACGCTAATCATCACTTAGAGTTTTTTTTGCCATTTCCACTAGACAGTATCTTATCCCTGATAAAATATAAGCAAAATACGTACCATGTACATTGTGTTAAGTGTTACTGATTATTATTATTATTATTATTATTATTATTATTAATATTATTATTATTATTACTATCTCATCATCATCATCATCATCATCATTACTATTATCAATAATAATATTAATAATAATTATTATTACTATTAATTATTAATGTCATTTATTTTTTTCCTGTAATATATATCGTCTTAGATTCCGAAACAAAAGAGAAAAGAAAAGGTCGTTGGTTTCTTGAAAAAACTGTCAAATAGATCTTTATTTCAGAAATTTTTTATATACACTGACCGTAAATTGTCGACGTAAGAGAAAATATTGTAAATTGCTTGGAAATTTTAGACTAGAGTCGGTCTAAATAAATTAATGAAAAAGAATTCAATTTAATAAATTCCATTCGTCATTACGTTATTGAATCGGGGGCGGAAAGTATAAATCTATTTTATATCGTTCTGTGGATAATATAACCATTTTCGCAGGGTGTTTCAGAGATAAGTATTTTTTACCTGTCGGTTAAAAATGATACATCGAAATACGAGGACAAAAATTAATACTCGTATTACATAATAGAGAATTTTGTGAATTGACTTTTCATCTTCTTTTTTGCCAATACCTTTGTTATATTATGTTATTTGATTGCACCGATGTGAAACTTCGTGAGCAGTACAAAAATATTCTTCGAAACACACTTATTGTATACTTAAAAAATTGTAGAGCCCAATTTCCTCCTGTTATTTAATAGAAATTTTGGTTTCTGTAACATCATGTGCACTTGGTGTGGAAATGCGCATAAACATTTCAATATATATTTGTGTAAATATAAATATTGTTATACATATCGTTAAAAAATACTTGTAATAAAGAACATTCACAATTCTTAATAATATGACATTTTAATTTTTCCGTACCCCGTGACAACAATTATATTTATAATAATTTAAAAAAACAGAGTTGCAATTCACAAGACAAATTTCCAATCTGAAGAACCGGAATTGGAATTTCGGGAATTGAGGCAGAATATTAATATTTTCATTTCGATTTCTTCAACCCAGGAGCACAGAAAATGATTAGATCCTTGATATATAAAAAAAAAACTGTAAAACACGAATTTGGCGCAATCAAAATAACGTTTCGCGATTAAGGTAGTACTGTAGTTTTTTTCGAATTTTAGGAATCTTCCGAAATTTTAATATGGTGTAGACACAACCTGCATGAACAGATTCCCAAATTTTTAATCCGATCCATCACTTAGTGTGTCAGATAATTGTAATTGAAAATCGGTCTTTTTGTACGCGATTTGTACCTAACACATAAATGGATAGGATTTTGCTCACATTTTTCATTATATACGCTAAACGGATCTTAGGATTTTTTAATTAAAACACTCGTGTATGCAGTTTTATTGTGGGATTCATTTTAAATTATGTGTTGTGTTATCAATGAATATATCCGTTGAAGAACAACTAATCAATAAATTAACACAAGAAAAAAAAAACAATAATTGTTTATGTTATATATTTACTGGGAAATGATTGAAAAATATTAATAAGTTTACAAAAATTACGGACTGCAAATGTTGTAGAAATTATAGAGATAAAAAACTGCGTTACTTAAAAATAAAGAAATACAAATATATTTATAAATACAATTTTAATTGTTAAAAACATTTGATCAAAATTAAATTTATTCATTTACTTAATTTTATTGAATTTTTCATTTATTCGTTAAAAAAAAAAATTACAGGAAAAAATTGTGATCAGAGATCTTTCGAAAGTAAAATAAAAAAGTTTAAAAATTATGTAACGAAAAAATATAACAATAAAAACATATGAAATAAAACGTAAAATGTTACAAATGAAGAAGAGAAAAAATTGTTTAAAAAAACAAAAAACCCGACTGCTAATATAGTACTAGCCAAAAACAGCATAAATGCTGTGAAAAAAGCTGAGACGAGTACATTTAAGCCCCCCAAATAGTCGTTTCAGTTAATCCCCCCCATCACCCAGCGCCAAAATACCGATTCCCACAAAAATCTACAAAAACCCGTCTAAAATCGTTCATGCAAAGATCTCTCCGCACAAAAATCCTTTCTAAAAAACCAACTCATCATACAAAGTTTTATGGGTAACCGCTCTCATTATCTTATAAAATTAAGTCAAATTGTACAAAGCTGATAATTTCATTCTCGTAAATGTTGTGAGTTCACAAAAAGTTGATAAATAAATAGAGATCTACTAAAGTATATATGGCCAAGTACGTGAGATTTTATTATGTTTATAAAATCCCCAATTATGTTCATAAGCCATTTCTCTAATTAATGCTTTATTACAACGAATTATTATCCTATGACTTAGAACTACAAGGGCTTTCAAAAAAAAAGAAACAGAATTGCATTAGCCTGCGTGAGCTTGAACGCTACCACACTCTCATTTGTAGTATTTGTAGTATAGTTTTATTGGTAACAAATTGATAAAAGTTTACTATCGTACGTAGAGCGGATACGCACAGAGTACTTGTCCGGCCCGAAAATAGCCGGCCCAGATAGCAAAACGCACGATTCGGCATAATATAGCTATAATATTAGCACGCAATAGTACGGCGTACTCTGATCATACTAGTACTGTACGGTCACTTGTCTATCTGGGTATTGTAAAAAAGTGTGATATTTTTTTTTGGCATGTAAGAAAAGTTTATTAATATTATATATAGTGACAGGTGTATTCATTATTATATTATGGTGTTTACAAGACTTACTTTTTACTTGGCCATCAGGATATTGTACAAAAGTGTGATATTTTTTTTGGCATGTAAGAAAAGCTTATTAATATTATATATAGTGACAGGTGTATTTATTATTACATTATGGTGTTTATAATATGAGCCTTGTAAAAAAAAGTAGTAAAACTGATATTATAATATCAATTTTTATTACTTTTTTTTACAAGGCTCATATTATAAACACCATGATATAATAATGAATACACCTGTCGCTATATATAATATTAATAAAATTTTCTTACATGCAAAAAAAAAATATCACACTTTATTACAATACTCAGATAGCCAAGTAAAAAGTAAGCCTTGTAAACACCTTAATATAATAATGAATACACCTGTCACTATATATAATATTAATAAATTTTTCTTACATGCCAAAAAAAAAATATCACACTTTTTTACAATATGATAGCCAGGTGACCGTACAGTACTAGTATGATCAGAGTACGCTGTACTATTGCGTGCTAATATTATATCTATATTATGCCGAATCGTACGCTTTGCTATCTGGTTATTGAATTGGAAAATACATTAATCACATGTAACGCCCCAGTTATCAAAGAGGCGCGAACTTTGAAACGGAATTTGAATTCGCCCCAACGATGTCCTCGACTTCCAAGAAGGTGGGCCCGAATCGTAAAGGACTAAAGTCCACCTCGCGTAAATAACTTCAAATGTGAATTAGGATATATTAATTAATAAAATAAAATACAACAATTAAACTGAATAAACTCCTCGTCAACTATATTATTAATACTCGATTAATATTCTAATACAAATTTACAAATTTAGAGACAATATTCGTGAAATTATATCGCGAGAGATCAAAGTGCTTATTTTGCCAAGTGCCAAAAATGATTATTCATCGACTTGTTCACTCAAGTGCCGGCAATGTTCTAATGGTAGACGCGACGCGCTTCCAGAGCGTCGCCCCCAAAGTCCATCTCCAAGACCTCCTACTCTTCGACTTCTTTCTCTCTCGCTCTTCCACGCTTGCATACCCGCACTCATGCACTCCACATTCGTCCCTCTCTCCCACTACTTTCATCCTTTCGCGCTCGTTTCTCTCATTGTCCGCGCCAAAGAAGCTCATGGCATACACATGTTCCTCCTTTTAACCTTTTTCTGGGTTTTTTCCTTTCCCCGCTCGACGGACCCGCGGCCCATGCGGTACCACTTGGAAAGGCCCAGTGGTAAAACCACTTTATAAAAAGTAACGAGCTGGTGAATTGAATCTAGAAAAAACTTGGGCGACGCTTGAAAGAAATGAATAAGAAAATAAAATCTATACAAATATTTGTGAAAAAATAGCGTCCTTGAAATCCGCGAATAACTCTAACGAGTAATATTAAAATGCGAAAACTTTTATGTACATTATTATTAGCAGTGTTTTCTCTTTCTATCGGAAAATCCACAGGACGAAAGCAATATAAAATTATTATCTTATATTATTAGCAAATCGAGTGCCTTTATATATAAAATCCATGCGGAACGTATACACACAAATACGCATATATATATTTATATATATTAATATACACATAATAATGGTTAACGTTAAACAGTTATAAACATTTCTTTATTACGATAAAGTCGACACGTTCTTTCGAATCTCTCAGAGTTTTTATATATATTCAAATATCGATGATAACGTTGGGATCTTTTCCTATAGTAAAGAGTTGCGCAATGCTGCCTCACGCGGCGATAACGAGTAACGAATCGGGATTCGTCGCACCACACAGCGAATAGGGTAGAGTCTCGATACGAAAATTTGGTAATACGTGTTTTCTCTTGTTTTCGCGCGTGGAGATCAGTCTTTTTCGTTTCGATTTCGTTGAGGGTGCATTCAATTATTTTCGTTATCGTTTCGAGAGCTAATAAAAATGTTTCCGTTTCGTCGTACACCCCCGAGACGGGTGCCGGTAACCGCGGACGCTCAAGCATGGACTTCGCGCGATCATCTGTGCGAAACAAATCCATCACATGGATTACCGGATAGCGGGATTGAAACGGTGACGAGAAATGATACGCACAATAATGCCGAGTATAATATGCAACCCTTGAAATGTAACGTATCCATTTAATAGTGAAATTATCAATAATTCGGAAAATGTTATCGAAAGTCAACCGCGATTAACCGAAGATTTAAGGAGGGGGGAAGTTCGAACGCGAAACGAAAATAGAGCTGCAAGCGAGAATTTAGCTCGTGTTATGATCCGATACCATCGGCGCGGGGTTCGGGAGAATACATTCCAAATAATCGTTTTATGGAAAATAATATTGGAGATTTTAATTTACCTACACATTTTTCACCTCGGAATTCTTCACCTCGCGAAAATTTTCGTTCGTTACCGGAAAAGTCAGCAATGCGTTCGACATATAAAATGCTTCGCAAATGGGGAATTATTTTTTCAGGAAAAATCGGTGAAGGTGTTGAAAGTTTTTTTTATTGCTTATCGAGAGAGGTCGACGCATGCTTCCGGCTAGCGATAACGATTTATTAGATTGTTTAGAGTTTTTCTTTCGCGATACAGCTTTGTGGTGGTATCGAACGAATCGTGCGAGCTTTCATTCATTAGTAGATCTTGAGATGGCAATGCGGAACCGTTTCGGTGTTCCAAATTACCAAATGGCCTTGAGAGAGGAAATTTATAAACGAACACAAGGGGCTCACGAACCGTTTCCGGTTTATTTAACTTGTATGCGGGCGATGATGGAAAGAGTTAGGCCATTGTTAAGTATTGAGGAACAATTAATGTATGTTTGGAAAAATATGCATTCCAATTTAAAATTGTTTATCCTGTTCGGTACGGTACATGATTTTAACGATCTCGAAACTCGTGCGCGAGGAATTGAGCAGAGTGTGAAGGACGAAAAATATCGTCAGCCTCCTCTGTTACCGGAAAGGGCTTTACACCCCGCTTTCGCGTATCACTCGCCTACAAAGTCTTCGAAAGAGGATAGTAAAGCTTTGGTTAACTTTAATCATCCTGTACCGTCACCGAATGTATCGAATAATGGTCCTAAGAATAAGAAAAAGCAAGTGAAAAGTCATTTGTGAAGACAACCGCTTCTCAATCTCTTCCGAAACCAGCTGATCGTTCTTCGAGAGAAGACTTTCGGTGCTGGAACTGTGGAGGTGAAAATCATCGAACTTCCACCTGTCTCGCTCCGCGTACAAAATATTGCTATCGTTGTGGTACTAAAGAGGTCACGATTCGTGATCCGCACACGTGTAAGGGAAACTCGACCGGGGAACGCCAGTGAGGGTAGGGGGGACCCCGGGAAAAAGTGATACCCTCGAAGATTTTGAATTACCGGCTCATATTAGAGAGTATTTGTGTAGTCCGATTAACGGAACTAAATCTCGACCACTATTATTAGTTAAAATGAGTATTTTGGGGCATATATTACCGGCCGTATTTGACAGTGGTTCGATGAACATATTTTTAGGTGAAGAAATGTTATTAGTAGCTGCTCGTTTAGGATTATCGCGTCGGAAGATTACACCGCGTTCAAGTACTATCGCGAATAATCAGAAAATCTTTTGTGACGAGGAAATTGAGTTTCCGTGCCAGTTACGAGATCGCGAGAGTATTTTGATAGGTCGAGTACATCTGGATTTACCAGTCCCGTTGCTTCTCAGTCTAGATGCGTTAGATCAGTTAGGCGTGGTGACAGATCACCGAAAACGCGTTTGGTATTTCAGTGGAGAACCGGCACGCGAATTTCAATACTTATCATGTGATAGTCCGGAGCAAGCTAATATTTTACTCGGAATTTCGGAATTAGATCATAATGAAAGCTTTCGTCTTGCGTCATTTTTGGCAAAAGAGCTTAATATTTTGAGTACGGTTCCGGGAAAAACTCATTTAATTACGCATTCTATCGACGTCGGTAACGCCAGACCGATAAAGCAAAGATATTACCCGGTAACTCCAGTTATTCGGGAAGCGATTTATGAAAAAATCGATAGATTATTAGAAGAGGACGTAATCGAACCATCGCACAGCGATTGGTCGAGTCCAATCGTTATGATAAAGAAGCCGAATAATAAATATCGCTTTTGTTTAGATTTTAGAAAGGTTAATGAAGTCTCGAAAAAAGATGCTTATCCTCTACCGTATATGTCGCAAATTTTAGATCGCTTACGTTCGGCAAAATGTATTGGATGAAAAATCGAAAGAAATAACTGCTTTTACAGTACCGAATCGTGGTTTGTTTCAATTTAAGCGAATGCTGTTTGGGCTTACTGGAGCTCCCGTAACTTTTCAAAGATTATTAGATCGAATTATCGGACCGGATATGGAACCTCACGCGTTCGCGTATTTAGACGATATTATTATCGTTACCGAGACTTTTGAAGAGCATTTAAAATGGCTCAAACGCGTTTTTGATAAAATCGTGAGCGCAGGATTAAAGATCAATCCGAAAAAATGTGACGTGTTGTCCCGAAGTGAAATATCTCGGTTTTCTCGTGAATCATGAGGGATTGCAGGTAGATCCGGAGAAAATAAGACCGTTTAAAGAGTTTCCGGTTCCCACGAGCATAAAACCGGTACGTCGATTTTTAGGTATGAGTTCGTGGTATCGTCGATTTATTCCGAAGTTTGCAGAGACTGCAGAACCACTTACGTGTTTAACTAAAAAGAGTCAACCATGGGTTTGGGGTAAAGAACAAAAGAGTGCGTTCGAAAAATTGAAAGAAGCTCTCGCGAATCCTCCAACTTTAGCTTGTCCTGATTTTTCGGCAAAATTCGTCCTGCAAACAGACGCGAGTATGACAGCGTTAGGTGCGGTCTTGACTCAAGAAATCAACGGCATAGAACACCCTATCGCGTACGCTAGCAGAACACTCTCGGCGGCCGAAAGGAACTATTCAACGACGGAACAAGAACGTTTGGCAATAATTTGGGCAATTAAGAAATTTAGAGCATATTTAGAGGGTTATCGATTTACCGTGATTACGGACCACCACAGTTTACGGTGATTACAGACGCTAAGGGAACCAACGGGTCGATTAGCTCTTTGGGCTCTTCAATTAGCCCAGTACGATTTTGGGATAGTGTATCGGAAGGGTGCGCTTAATCACGTGCCTAATGCCCTGTCTCGGATGTTTGAGAAAGAACAGCCATCTACCGTAAGCTTGGTGAGTGATTCGCCTCAGCCAAATTATTTGCTAACTGTCGGAAACGCGCCGCGATCGGTAACGGAAGCGAACGATCCGTGGTATTATCGAAGACTCCGGGACGTATTAGCGAAACCTGGTCGTTTTCCCAATTATAAAGTTCGACAGGGTCGACTTTATATTTGTTGTCGTATAGCTCATCGTGTGATTACCGAGGGAGATGATTCTGAGTGGAAACTCGTTGTGCCACTTTACGCTCGTCGAGAGGTGTTGCGTGAGTGTCATGACGAGGTTCAAGCGGGTCACCTTGGCGTTCAGAAAATTTATGAAAGAGTTTTTCACTCACATTTCTGGCCACGAATGTTTCGAGAAGTAGCTCGGTACGTGAAACATTGTGGAGTTTGTCAACGAGCCAAGGTAGAACAACTATCGCCTCTCGGTCTCATGGGTCATCGAGTAGTGGAAGAGCCATGGTCAGTAGTAGCCATGGATATTATGGGGCCGTTTCCGCCTAGTCGTTCCGGTAATATTTACGTTCTCGTGATTCAAGATTTATTTACGAAATGGATTGAGGTCTGTCCTTTAAAACGAGCTACCGGAAAGAAAATAGGGGATGACGCTGAAGTTTGCAACGTTGGAGTCCAACGAAATGTACGAAAAAAAAAATTCGATTGTCATCTTTTTTATTTCATGAATCGCTTAAAGAGGTCAAAAAATTGAGGATTGCAAATTTTGAACAAAAAAATCGTTCCGGAACCCACCCTTTAATGGAGTTGAACTTTCGAAAAAATTCGAACACCAGCTGTATGGGCATTCTCATCTTTTTTATTTCACGAATCTCTTCAAGGGGTCAAACAAGTGTGAAAAAAAATATACCAAAAAAAAAAGTTTCCGGAACACACCCTTTCAGGGGGTTGAATTTTGGGAAACATTCTAGCACCGGCTGTATGGGTATTCTCATCTTTATTCTCTATTTCACGAATCATTTAAAGGGATCAAAAAACTGAGAAATACAAATTTTGAACAAAAAAAACGTTCCGGAACCCACCCTTTAAGGGGTTTAAATTTTCGAAAACATTCCAGCACCGGCTATTTCGGGATTCTCCACTTTTTTATTTCGCCAATTGAATCAGGGGGTCGAAAAATCGTGAATAAAAATTGGCAAAAGAAAAAACTTCGGAACCCACCCTTTCAAGGGGTTGAATTTTCGAAAAAAATGTAGCACCGGCTGTTTGGGGATTCTCCACTTTTATATTTCATGAATCACTTGAGGGTGATGATAAACTGCAGACTGTTTCAACGAAAAAAACGTTCCGGAACCCACCCTTTAAGGGGTTTAAATTTTTGAAAATATTCCTGCACCGGCTGTTTGGGGATTCTCCACTTTTTGAGTTCACCAATCGACCCAGGGTTTCGATAAACCGAGAAAAAAAAATTGGCATAAGAAAAAACATTCCGGAACCCACCTTTTAAGGGGTTTGAATTTTCTAAAATATTCCTGCACCGGCTGTTTGGGGATTCTCCACTTTTTTATTTCACCAATCGACTCAGGGGTTCGAAAAACCGAGAAAAAAAAATTGGCATAAGAAAAAACATTCCGTAACGCACTCTTTAAAGGGGTCGAATTTTCCAAAAAATTCCTGCACCGGCTGTTTGGGGATTCTCCACTTTTTTATTTCACCAATTGACTCAGGGGGTCAAAAAACCGTGAAAAAAATTGGCAAAAAAAAAAACGTTCCGGAACCCACTCTTTAAAGGGGTTGAATTTTCGAAAAATATTCCATCATCCGCTGTATGGGCATTTGAAACTTTTTTATTTCATAAATAGGCTAGAAAGGTAACAGAAGCGAGGAAAAGAAATCGCAACACCATCACATCTCCGGATCACCTCTTTTGGGGAGGAGGAGGGTGGGGTGAATTTTCGAAGAAATTCTACCATCACAGTAATGACTCAGTGCTTCTGATGAATTGAAGATGCATGTTAGAATGAAGCTACTTGAATTGACCCTAACGATAGTTGTGCATCGAGGAACAAACAATTTTTTTTTCAAATTCCTCATACTTTCTTTCAAAAGGTTGAATGAATTTAAACAAATTAACACTCCAAAACAGGTTCCATTTCAAAGGGTGGCTAAAAACCACCTCATATATAACTCATCAACTTCCGTGAAAGCCTCAGATCGCGAACCCAAACATACGTTCAGATCATTTTTCATTTTTATAGATCCTTGCTATATGATTCACTTAAAACTTTTTATAATCGCGCCCCTAATCTTGCATCTTATATCTATTGTACCGAAAAATATGAAATAATATACCAAATACGCATTTCCGTGTATTGGTATCATCTAAATCTATTAATCCTTACGGTTTAGACCTATGTATTTCAAACGTTCCGTACATATGGGCTCACGGACGACCCCGACCGTTTTTTCAGCTATTTTTATAAATTGAAATAGTTTTGTTGATATTAATCGTGCGTGGATTGAAAGTATAGACTTTAAGCAGCATGTTCATGAAAAAGTTATTAATTTAGGAGGTACAGTTTGCGCGCAAATAGCAAAAAGTGAAAGGCGCAGTACAACGTCAAAATAATCAACTTGACTCATAAATTTTTTGATTCAGTACAAGATATTTTAATGGGAAAACCCGGATGTTATTCCAAAGTAGAGGTTTAAAACAACACGAAAAAAAATGTTGCAGCTCCCTGCATTCCAAAAAGTTGAATAATTTCGTTCACGGAGTCACGGATGGCTCTAAAATGAATTCTTAAAAGGCACTAGCGTAGTAACCGCAATCTAAATAATTACGGGATACGTTAAATCTTATCGGTAAATCTGTAAAGATTTTTCCCACTAGGCAACCAAAAGTCGAAATGCTCCTACGAGCTCACAACGCAAACTAACAAAGACTGGGGTCACGCGTGTCCCTAGTATGTACCGTAAGGGTGAATGGAAAACGATTTTTTTTCATTTTGGTAATTGCAATATAAAGGACTTTGTTTAACATTGTTGTGAAAATAAAGTAAGTTCGTTTCACAAAAAATTTCTTTGTTGTGTTAATAAAAAAATACAATTTATTACCCTGGTTCGGTAGAGTTGCGCCGAGTCTAAATGTCCATCCATTTTTCAAATTTGTGAATGGACGACTAAATTACGAAATCGATTTTAAAAATCATTTTTATAAAAAATAAAATTTATCAAATGGCGTATACTCTTATAAATCATGTAAATGACAATTAAAATTTAATAAGATCTTGGCCTGACTCATGTAATAACAGATCCGTGGATCGGTGAGAATGTATATATAACCTTGTAGTCCAGGAACTGGGTATTTTTACGTGACACCGAGCCAGAACGATTCTAACCGACGGATTCGTGTAGGGCTGATGTCCCTGATGAAGGCCTACCACTTTCCAACCACAGATTTTGGGGGGCTTTTTTTTACCACGCGGTCAAAGTTGGCAAAACCATGTTTTTGGGAGATAGCGTCGAAACTATTAATCGGAGAATAAAAAAGTTCAGTAACTATTTGTAGATATTAGAAAAACGAACAATTTGGCGGGTCGCAAATTAAAATCGGTTCATTAGTTCGCCCGCAAAAAAATATAAACCAGCTAAAATGGTCATTTCTATCATAGTCTATTATTAGTTTAAAAATGCGTATACAGGCTCCAAAATCTCAGGATATTTGCCCCTCGGTACACTAAATTAGTGTGCAAAATTTGGGGTTGATCGGAAAAATAGTTTTTGAGAAAAGCCATTTGTTATTAAAAAACCGACTGTTTTTGCGAGGAATTTCTACACCGGGAGAGTGTCGCAGTGCAATAAAACCAAAACGAAATTGATCCGAAAGAGTCGTACTATCATGTACACTTTGGGGCAAATCGATTTTTTATAATTAAAAGGGTGAAAAACGGCTTCAAAAATAGGGTACGATTTTTACCCTAACATGGAATATCTCGGGAAAAACGAAATGACACGTGCTCTGCTAACAAAACATTTTGCATTGAATTTTTTTTTCCTCCGTTCAGTAGTTGGAGAACAACACAAAAATAACATTTGAATCTGATTTCACCCAAAAGTTAAGTACAAAATAGGGTAAAATAAACAAATAAAAAATTATCAATAAATTTGGAGGTGAATTTTCAATTTTTCAGAATTTTTAATAACAAAATTATGATCAGCGGAAAAAGTTAGCCCAGATTAAAAAAAAAAAAACGACTCGATAAGTTAATTTGTTCCCGAGATATTCCATGTTTGTCGAATTTGAACGCGCGGATTAACTTTTCACGCAAGCGCGCGCGAGCCCGAGACGGCTACCCCCACTCTGCCGCCAAACCCGACGTCACATTTGGCCTCTCATAAAACCACTGAAATAAACAATAAATTTACATGGGATTTTTCCGCCGATTTTTCTCCAGTTAGCACAAGCCTTTCTCTGTACGCTGTCCAATTTTTAGCTCTCTATGTTGAAATGAGCAGCTGCAATAATTATTGAAAAACAAATTTTTTTATCTCCCCCTAATAAACTTTTCGCAAATTTTTTTTTTCTAAATTCGTAGAAAAATAAACGCTTTCGAAATATGTCAATTCCGACTCTGTGACTTAAAAATTCGCGATGGAATTCCATTTGTTTATGAGTAAAAATCGTACCCTATTTTTGAAGCCGTTTTTCACCCTTTTAATTATAAAAAATCGATTTGCCCCAAAGTGTACATGATAGTACGACTCTTTCGGATCAATTTCGTTTTGGTTTTATTGCACTGCGACACTCTCCCGGTGTAGAAATTCCTCGCAAAAACAGTCGGTTTTTTAATAACAAATGGCTTTTCTCAAAAACTATTTTTCCGATCAAGCCCAAATTTTGCACACTAATTTAGTGTACCGAGGGGCAAATATCCTGAGATTTTGGAGGCTGTATACGCATTTTTAAACTAATAATAGGCTATGATAGAAATGGCTATTTTAGCTGGTTTATATTTTTTTGCAGGCGAACTAATGAACCGATTTTAATTTGCGACCCGCCAAATTTTTCGTTTTTCTAATATCTACAAATAGTTACTGAACTTTTTTTTTCTCCGATTAATAGTTTCGATGCTATCTCCCAAAAACATGGTTTTGCCAACTTTGACCGCGTGGCAAAAAAAAGCCCCCCAAAATCTGTGGTTGGAAAGTGGTAGGCCTTCATCAGGGACATCAGCCCTACACGAATCCGTCGGTTAGAATCGTTCTGGCTCGGTGTCATGAAAAGGGCCTTTTTCATACCCGGTTCCTGGACTATTAAGTGTGACAAAAAGTCTCATAGCCCGTCTGCTGATGGGTTAAAGGGTGAGTTTCGGAACGATTTTTTTGTTCAAAATTTGCAATCGTCAGTTTTTTAACCTCTTTAAGCAAGTCGTGAAATAAAAAAGATGAGAATGCCCATACGGCCAGTGTTAGAACTGTTTCGAAAATTCAATCTCCTTAAAGGGTAGGTTCCGGAACGATTTTTTTGTTCACAATTTAAGAAGAGTAAGAAGAGTCTTTGAATTCCTGGTTTAGGAAAAATAATTTGGGAGATTCGGGATTGTGTTTGAAGGTGGCTGAAGTAATTGAAATAAATTGCAACAAAACACGGTGATGTAAAATTCACAATGAACGAAGACTTTATTCGTTGCGTCGAAAAAAAATGAAATGGATCGAAAGTAATGATGAAGTGACCGCGCGTAGTAGTTGAGGTAATAATGGCGGTTGATTGGCAGTTTTCTCGCCACGCGAGTCGTGATTAACGAAATTATAACCGGCGAATTAATTGCCCGAGAGAGCCCGATGAGGTTGTCCAAATACTGATTAAAGTCCGATAGTATTAGCACTAGAGAACCGGCGTAAATCGTCACCTAGCAATAATAAATTAGAAACGCGAAAATAGACGAAGATAGACAACGAAAGTAGACGCGCGCCATTAGAGAATCACTGTAGAAGTTTTATGCGTAGTCGTAATAAACCAAGCAACCAAACATAGCGAAGGTAATAACTCGAAGCGCGTAATAAGGTTGCGAGAATAATGGCGGAAATACCGGCACGTTCTCGCCACGTGGTTGAAGAGAGACATGAGTTATTAACTGAAGAAAGACTTGAGCAAGTTAATAACTTGAAGTGTCCGAAAAGTCCCAAATTGAACGATATTAGTCGCGGCAGAATTACAGTTGTAAGTCGCAATTCGTTGACGAGTAATAGCACAGACAACTTGATATATTCCCGAAGATGAATTAGAAGTGACGAGGCGTATCGAACAAATTGTATAGGTGAAGCGTTCCGAACGAAGGGCCGCGAA
The DNA here is from genome assembly GCA_963989365.1 of Rhimphoctona megacephalus. Taxonomy (NCBI): domain Eukaryota; kingdom Metazoa; phylum Arthropoda; class Insecta; order Hymenoptera; family Ichneumonidae; genus Rhimphoctona; species Rhimphoctona megacephalus. The sequence goes on from OZ022420.1 coordinate 26,433,671, forward strand.
GAACCGTACTATGAGTAGAAGAAACCGGGAACAGAAATAAGTAGAAGAGGGGGAAGGGTCCAGTGAGCCCGGCTACCGCGAGGTCCAAGCGAGAGACCGACCGTCGACTGAGGGCCTCACGCGAGGACTCGAATAACTACGGGCTTTTCCAAACACGATCCATTTAACGGGACAGACCTAGTTAGAATTTTCGAAAAATCGATTTTTTTTTATTTCATTTTCAAAAAGTAGAATCTTACGAACATTTTCCGCCCAGGTAAATGTAAATCGGACCATTATTCGCCGAAATACAAGACTTTGTAGCACGTCGTGTCTGAGCCATAGGTAAGCAGGTAGCGGACTTCTAGTGCGTTTTTCTCGAAACCATGTTTTTGAAGTCGGTGATCACTGTAGCTCGAGAACGGCTTTACCGATCGGGTTGAAATTTATATCACTTCTTCTATACATGGTAGTCCTCCATATGAACGAAGGATTTTTTTTTTGGATAATTATTTTTATTTTTAATAGCAAAAAATGGAACTGATATTTTGGTCAAAAAAACACTTTTGACTTTTAACGGCCGCCATTTTGTGAAAAATGGAAATTTTTCAAAACCCTTCGTTCAACTGGAGCATTATATCATTAACTAAAAATCCCCTCCGTTTTTTTTGTTTCAGATGAGCCGTTGCAGCGTGAGCTTGATCACCGCAAACCGTGTTTTTTTTTGCAGCGTCCTCGGCAATTGACGGTCACCAGCTTATTTCGATATGTATTGCGTTGAAAAAATTGCAACATATACATTACATATGTATCTTTTAAACGGAAGAACTTTTGTTGTGAATTATTTTATCGTTTGACCAAAAAAAAATCGGAAAAAAGGCCTTTTTTTTGACGTTCCAACTAGGTCTGTCCCGTTAAGCGATTCGTGAAATAAAAGAGATAAGAATGCCCATACAGCCGGTGTTGGAATTTTTTCCAAAATTCAACCCCTTGAAAGGGTGGGTTCCGGAACGATTTTTTTTTACTAAATTTTTTTCTCACCGTTTTTGACCCCTTCAAGAGGGGTCAAAAACGGTGTCAAATAAAAAAGATGAGAATACCCATATAGCCGGTGCTAGAATTTTTTCGAAACTTCAACTCCCTTAAAGGGTGAGTTCCGGAACGATTTTTTTGTTCACAGTTCGCAAACCTCAGTTTTTTGACCTCTTTAAGTTATTCGTGAAATAAAAAAGATGACAAGCGATTTTTTTTTTCGTACATTTCGTTGGACTCCAACATTGCGAACTTCAGCGTCATATACTTTCCCTATGCAAAGAAAAAACATCTCGTTAAGGAGCCTCGGTCATGAACGTCTTCGCAACAAAAAAAAATAATTTTTTAGTATATTACGGATAAAGTACCTATATTTACGTGTGCAAAATTTCAGACGAGGTCATCGACTACATAAGAAAGATAAAAATGGTTAAAGTTAGGATTTTTAATACGGGCTTTGTGGAAGAGTTACCTTCAAAACGCGTGTCTCAAATAATATTTTTACACTCGCACAACAAATGTTAAACAAAAACTAGAGTAACGTTCTTTCGATCATGAGGATTCAGAATATATTTAAAAAGTTTAGGGTTATCGACTTATCTAAAAAGATATTAAGTGTTAAAGTGTCAAAATACTCGAAGTACCGGGAGGTTTCGCGACGGTGTGAAGCTATACCATTTTTATGGTATTGATTTATCGATACGCGATTGATAATTTTTGTATTAAATTACCGATAATACATTTATTATCAATTGTATTATCACAAATATGTGTATTTTGAAAAAAAGGGAGGCCCCGCTCATGCACCCACGGAACCCGGCCCTACGTGACCGAGGCTCCTTAAGAATTATTATTTCATGCAAGACGAAACAGCACCTCATCGAACACAAGAAGTCTTCAAAGCCATCAATAAGGTTTATGGTGATCGAGATATCGGCCTTGGTTATCCTCGATTCATTAAGGGGACACTGATGGAATGGCTCCCTTATTCACCTGACCTTAATCCTTGTGATTATTTTTTGTGGGATTATTTTAAAGATCACCGTTATGAAAACAACCCAAAAACTGTAGATAATTTCATTAAAGAAATAAGAAAGACTGTCAATGGAATTTCAAATGAAAGTATAGAACCAGTTTTTAGCCCTAGCTACACACTACGGGGTCCAATGGACCGACAGAAACACTGCATTTTTACCTTTTTTTCACCACACGTCTTTTCATAAACGTTATAACTTTTTATCAAACGACTTTTTGGCTTTGCTGATTACTTCTCTAGATTGATCGGAGTCTGGCGTGTCGATTTCAACTACAATTAAACCTTAATAGACGCGTTTGTTACAATGTTATAGAGCAATAAAAGTCGTCGATCCAATAGACCGATAGTGTGTAAGTAAGGTACTAAAAGTTATAGTGTTTAGCCAGGGTTTATAGTTTTATAAAACGATTAGAGTACTGTGATAATTCAAATGGCTCACATTTTGCAAATATATATTGTAACGCGGGTAGAATATTTTTTCCTCCCACCCCGATATTTCCTCTTAGTCTGGGAGCCAGTGAACATTTTTTGGAACTTATTTTCGCATGTCCTATTTATAGTAAATTTGGTTCTCTTAGTGATGTTTTTTAACAAATAGACAGTCTGGTTACGATTTTCCGATGGAATCGATGAGTTAAGATTACAATCTTATACTACTTATTTTCGCAAGGTTGAAACTTGTAATAATTACTAATACCCTAATACTTCATAAAATAACAGTCTGGCTGATTTATGGAGTTGGAAAGTCAGTCTAGCAGAGTTTTTTTGACTATCAAAAATCTAGTTTTTTGTGGAGACCCGGAACTTATTTTTGCATGAGCAAAACTCGTTGTACTAGTTAATATCATAATAAAACTCAGTAAGAAAGAAGTCTGGCTGTTCTCCAGAATTGGGAAATCAGTTTGGCAGATATTCGAAAATCGTTAAAAAAAACTCATGGAACTAATTTTCGCATTACTAAAAATTTGCCAGATGGTAAAATGCGTTATACAATTATCGAGAAAAGCAGTTTGGCTACCATTTAAGATCACTTAAGCCTTGCCAAACTAACTCGAAGATGTGTAGCTTGGCCATTAATCATTATACTAACGTTTGCGCTTATACTATGATGATAGTCTTAATTTTGCACGACTAAAATCTTTTTAGATGATAGATTACATTCTAAAGTGAATGAAAAGAACAGTCTGACTACTATTCTAAATCACCAAAGCTTCGCCAGACTTTCAAAATGTGGAAATATTTTAACGTTATATGTATATTAGTATTTCAAATTTCACGGCAAAAAGTATTCTACATAACACTACTTGCGTGGAGCTGAAAAAAAAAAAAAATAGCGAATAGAACGCGAATCGCCCTTATATCGTCGAAGATGACGCTGAGAACACTCGACAACTCGCATTTTTTATGAGTCTGGCGATGCTTTGGTAATTCTGAATAGTATAGCCACACAATGTTTTTAGATTCACTTTAGAGTGTCATCTAACGTCTAAAAATAATGTAGTTGTGCAAAATTAAGACTGTAATCAGAGTATAAACGCAAACGTCAGTACAACGATCGTCTATAAATGACCAGATTACTCATCTTGCAGTTTGTCTGGCGATGCTTAAAAAATCTCGAATGATAGCTAGACTGTTTTTTTCAATAATTGTATAGAGCATTTCATTATCTGTGAATTATTCAAAAATGCGAAAATAAGTTCCTTAAGTTTTTTTTTTTATTTTCGCGTGCCAGATTCACTTCCCATTTCCAGAAATCAGCCAGACTGCCCTTTAACTAAGTTTTATGATCATCTTCATTGGTACAATAAAAAGCATTGTTGCGAAAATAAGTTCAATGCATTTACTTTTTTTTCAGTTCTTTAAACGCTCACCCTAGCTCAATCCATCGGAACTCAATAGCCAGACTCGATTTTTTGAAAAACATGATCAATTAAATCGAAAAAACCTTGGTTACTGCGTGCGAAAATAAGTTCCAAAAATATTCACTGTCTCCCGGACTATCTTACTCACCGCTTCCCCATATCTTGTTATTCCCGATAACTCCTTGGCCGACGTCTCAAAAATTACGTAGGCCAACTTTTCCACACATTGTCCTTATTTCCATCCAGCACAGCTATCGTTCCTAGAAATCCTAGCGACAATTATTCCTTCTGATAAATCCTGGGTCTACGTCCCAAAAGTAACGTAGGCTATTCTTCTAACACCTACTATCCTCCCTTCTTCAGCCCTATATAAGACTCACCCGCAATACTCCCAGTAGTCAGTAAGTTATCGACATTAAGCACACCTTTGTATTTAACGTGCTGTCTCCGCCTATTGGCTACAACACGGCACCCAAGTGCGTGGGGCAGAGATCACGCCCTGCCAGCGCACTATCGTTCAACAGCTCCCAATTTACACCTGGCTGCCCCGGGTGAACCCTTGGTCCGGGCTTGACTTTCTAGCCCACGCCCCTGAGAGACCGTCACCAGTAAGTTATCGACAATGTAACGTTGGATGCAATAATAAAAGTCTCTATCTACAAAAAGTGTAAACCATGTTGTTCACTACCGCGTTCTAGAGCGAGTTGGCCGTTCCATTCCTTAAAATATTTCATCATCACAAAATCATTGATATTGACATTTTTCTTGTATTGGGTTGGCAACTAACTTCTGACTCACTTCAGGTACACAGATATATTTATAATTTTGTTCTTTATTTAAACATATCAATCTACAATATAATCACCAACCGTGTCTATGACTTGCATCCATCTAATGGGCAAGGAATGAATGCCGCGCTCCCAAAACTTAGCGGGTTGCTGCTTGTGAAAAATTCCGAGATTGCGTTTTCGACATGGTTGAAGTCTCTGAAGCGTTGATCACGCAGGAAAGTTTTAAGGCCTCGAAACAGGTGATAATCCGAAGGTGCCAAGTCCGGGGAATACGGTGGGTGTGGAACCGTGGTCCAACCAAACTCTTCCAGTAGCTGGCGAGTGATTGAAGCAACGTAGGGCCGAGCGTTGTCGTGCAATAAGTGCACCTTTGTCACTCTTCTCCTCTTTCCTCGCATTGCAGCAGCCAATTTGCGAAGCTGCTCGACACATAGGTTGGCGGTCACCGTCTGTTGTCCAGGGAGTAGTTCGTAATACATCATTCCGCGTGCATCGCACCAGCAGCACAGCAAAACCTTTCGTCCTTGGGTCTCTGGTTTGGGCTGAGCTGGCGGTTCTATTTCGCGCGGCAGCCAATAGGCCTTCCGTTCATTGTTTTCGTAGACGATGTAACTCTCATCTCCAGTCACTAAACTGCCAAGAAATTCCTTGCGTTTCGGCTGCAGGAGCAACGACTGGCAGATGAACACTCGAGCAGCCCGATTGGCATCGCTCAACTGATGAGGTATCCATCTCACCAGCACTCGCCGATAGCCGAGTGTATGCAGCCGGTTCTCGATCGTTATATGACTATAGCCGAGTGCCTGCGCCAATTCCCGAGTGGTAGCATTTGGGTGCTTCTTCAGTTCTTTTGATATGGCGTCGTCTTCCAATTCAATAGGTCGACCGGAGCGCTCTCGGTCTTCCAGGCTCGTATCTCCGGAAGCGAAGCGACGGAACCAGCGGCTCACTGTCGATTGTGTTACGATGGCCTCTCCGAGAGCAAAGTTGATATTGGTGGTTACCTGCTTCGTACTGCTGCCACGCCGAAACTCGTAATATATTACACCTCGAATAGCGCGCTCGTCCATATCGAGAATTAGACTCCCGCAGACGTCCGCAGCCGGGCTTTTATACCCACCTTGCGAAAGCTTCTAGAACATTCTAGCAGTTGCCAGTTATGGAAACTTTCTGGAATGTTCTAGAATAAAAAAGGAGATTTAAAAAAAGTGAGTCAAGACTTAGTTGCCAACCCAATATTTGCTGTAACATATAATTTGTTCTATGTATACATCGTTTTTGTTGTAATAAATGGACATAAAATATAAATAACTCTGTTCTATTTAAAAAAAATTCAATTGATCCGATTCCGTTGTTTACAAAATACCAGTACATTAGTTTTCACACGTTCCTCTTGGACACCCCAGACAATTTTTAGAGAAGTAGGAGTGTCCACCGTCGGGCGCTTATTTTGGCACCAATTGGCAATGCCCAACAACATTATAAAAAAACTAAAAGTAAAACATTACAAAAAATTTGTATGTAGTACATGATTCATTTGCATAAACGAAAAAAATCGGCCTGATTATCGAATTTTATTGTTTGAAAAAAAAAATCTTGAATATCAGTAATTTCCATGCTCGTCGAACTGAGAAGATCCCTCAATTACAAAAAAAGGAAATCGATCGCATGCAAATATGGAGTGCCGCAGGAGTGCGCCTGCGGCATTCTTATATACTCGAATATGACGGTTTTCGGGCTTTTCTTTTTTTGCAAACCGCTCTTACGGAGGAATAGGTTGAGCAAAAAATCTGAAAGTAGAGGACAATTTATACTATAGTAAATGTATTTGTATCGAGTCGCTACTTCGACTCTAGATTTGATTTATCACGATCATTGCTCACGGAAATATGATCTCTTGAACATTGCCACGCAGTCAATTTCTAAAAGGTGTTCCTTTACTTGTTTTACGTAGTGCATTTTACAAAAATCGAGGTACTTGGCCATTACAAGTAAACAAAAATAAGTCAATTGCACGAAATAAACTCATTCTAAAGTATCAAAGCTCACTTTCCTTTCCGAATAATATTTTATAAGAATCTCTGAGAACACTCAATTTGCTTTTAAATCGGAAGAAAAATACTTATTTCAAATTATTTCGTCATTTGAACCACGAATGACTTGTTCTACTAAACTACAAAGTTCATGAAAATGTAGTTCAGGAGATTAATAAGGGATTGATTGGGTAATTTCAAATCGAACGAAAAAGCTGCCAACTAAGTTTAGACAACTAAGTTTAGACGTCTTCTTTACACAATTTCATCAGCAAAGTAAATTTCGGTCAATGCCCTGTTTGGCAAGAATACCGTTGAGGTTGTACATTGTTATTTCCAAAATTGGGAAAAAATACTCATTTATTCAACAATTTGAGCTCAATTATAAACCGATGACTATTTTTCAAGACATTTCATATACACGCATCATTTTACTTCCTCGAAAGATTGAATTCTTTTTTAAAAATTTACTCTCCGTTTTGTTTTTTCGAGGCTCGAACATTTTATAACAAATCCTTGTATATTCTATGCTGATCTATCCATAAATATGATCTGTAAAGCATTTAAACCGCAAACAGCCGGAATGCAATCTTTTTTGTTTGATATTGAGTTTTTTGTTTATGCGGAACTTTGCGTAACAGACCGTAATTAGAAAGCGCTATCAGCATCTGTTAACTGCACAGTTGAACTCACAATTTTTATCTCAATGCGTTTGTTCGATACGAATTTTTGAAGAATTTCGTAACATTTTTTTTTCAGATATTTATAACTCCCTGAAAAATCGAGCAAACCAAATAGATGAGAGGGTCAAAATTTTTGTTTTGAAATGTACTTTCATTTGAAAATGTGTAGAAAACTATCAAAACATTTATACTACCAGTATTTCAAATTCTAAGTAAAAAATATACGTTCCCCACCCTTTCTGTCTCCTTCGATTTTCTTCATAAATTTTTATGAAAAACTGTTTTTTTTCTCATGTATTTTAAGCCTAGTTTGATCGTGGGCAAATCGTCCTTTCTATTTTTTTTTCTAATTAAGACGTGAATTTTTTTTTTCAGTTATAAGTAACTCCCTGAAAAATTATGCAAATCAAATGAATGGGGAGATAAACATTTTGTTTTGAAATGTACTTTTATTTTGAAGCACGCAAAAAATTATTCATACATTAATTCAACCAGTATTTTCTATTTCAAGCAAAAAATGTTCGTTCTCACACCATATGTTCCCAACGGTTTGCTTTATAGTTTTTTTAGGGAAACTGTTATTTTTTAATGAATCTCCAACCTTGTGCGATAGTGGATAAATTGATTGTTCTTCTTTTTTACTGCTCGTAATATGTAATAAATATTTCCTGGTAAATGATTTCAAACATAATGTCTGATATTTTGAATTTTTTAATATGAATCAATCCTATCGATTTTTCATACACGTAACGAAAATCTGTCTTACGCGCTAAAACCACTGTAACGGCCTCAAAAAATGTCTTTTTTCGACAATTCTTTTCGGGTGGAAGGAAAGGTAATAGAATAATAATATTCGGGGGATTTATTAAGCATATATTTAACTGTACAACAAAAAATTATGATTGAAAAATATTTAAAAATGGCGACACCAGAGCCATTCCCGTGAGGCTTGTTGAATTCGAGGCGTTCTGCGGCACGCAGTGTAACTGGTGCAATTGTTGATCTGGAATAAAAAAAACCTTAATCTAGACACTCATAACTAGTGAAGTATGTAGGGGATTTTGAAAATATTCATTTTTGTATGATTGGCGAGTGTTTGAATGAAGAGGTTCAATTTTCGACAGAAAAAAGGGGTAATTATTTGTTGATAAAAAAGGTTTAAATGAACTTATCGAAAATTCCGTACGTCTTTCACTTCGAAACGTTATTTATAAGATATTGTCAAAAATTCAAATAAAAAGAATGACAATTGTTGGAGTTATGCTGCGTGCCGTTTTAAAAAATCGTGTTTCGAGAAAAACGCGTTTAAAGTTTTGAAACGTGGTACTGAAATGACTGACGCGTTCGGGGAAGAACCCGAAATTGCAATGAATTTTTTTTTTTTCAGGTATAGTCCTTTTTGCCTCATATACAAGAGGGTTCAAAGTATATTTTAAGCCAATAAAAAAAATCGATTTTTCGAAAATTCTACAGTAGTTTTACCCGTTATTAAGCTGAAAATAAGAGGTACCGTTTTTTACGTATTTTTTTTTATAATGAATGTGTTGATTTATTTTCTGTCATGCGCCTTATGCTATACTTCAAAAACTTAGCTAACACTCGTTACGTTATTTTCGTTACGTGTTTTACATTTTCTGCATGCTTCAAAATGAAAGTACATTTCAAAACGAAAATGTTTATCTCCTCATTCATTTGATTTGTACAATTTTTCATGGAGTTACATATAATTGAACAAAAAAATCCACGTTTTAATTAGAAAAAAAAATAGAAAGGACGATTTGCCCACGATATAACTAGGCTTAAAATTCATGAGAAAAAAAAAAGTTTGTCATGAGAATTTATGAAGAAAATCGAAGGGGACAGAAGGGTAGAAATGAATATTTTTTGCTTAGAATTTGAAATACTGGTAGTATAAAAGTTTTGATAATTTTCTACACATTTTCAAACGAAAGTAGATTTCGAAACAAAAATTTTGACCTTCTCGTTCATTTGGTTTGCCAATTTTTCAGAGAGTTACGGATCATTGAACAAAAAAAATCTACGTTTTAATTTTGAAAAAATAGAAAGAACAATTTACCCACGATCAAACTAGGATTCAAACTCATGAAAAAAATAACAGTTTTTTATAAAAATTTACGAAAAAATCGAAGGGGACACAAAGGGCGAAAACGAATATTTTTTACTTTGAGCTCAAAATTCTGTTGTATTAATGTTCTTATAATATTTTACATATTTTCAAACGAAAGTACATATCAAAACAAAAATTTTGACCCCGTCATCTATTTGGTTAGCTCGGTTTTTCAGGAAGTTATAGATATCTGGAAAAGAAAGTTGCAGAATTCTTAAAAAATTCGTACCAAACAAACGCATTGAGATAAAAATTTAAAAAAAAATCAGGTGAGCTGCTTTTATTGCGCGCTAATGGAGAAAAAAGATTCAACAGAATTAAAAATGCAAAAAAAAAATTGTAAATTTGGCGTGGAATGCTCCATATACATATTTATATTATGGTATATGCGACGGGTCTCAGGAGCCACGGCAGCAACCCAATGCCAAGTCTTAAGGAGGAGAGACCATTTAAAAGGTCAACAATAAGCCGGCGCGAGCTCGAGCCCTGCACACTCTTATATACTCGAATTAGAAGTTTTTCTGATTATTTTTCATTTTTAAACCACTCTCACGGAGAAATGGGTTGAGTATTTATGTATACATATAATGACTTTCAATAATAATTTCCAGAACTCCAAGGGTCTCGCAAAAAGCTTATAGTGAATTCCGACCTGAACATATTTTATGGTGAGTTTTCTTTCTTTCTTCTTTTATACTAAGTTGGTGCAGCGTGGACATTGGTGCGTGGATACCGCTTGTTTTTTTTTTCGGTGCTAGATCTGTGAGTCGTTTTCTAACATTCTGTAATTAATTATAATTATATAATTGTTAAAATACATGTTGGATAATTTCGTGTGCCATGAAAATGCTCACTCATTTCTTTGTTTTTCTGCATTCTTCTCATTCTATAACATCAATCTTTGTTCTTGGAACGATCTCTGATCTACGCAAGTACACATTAGTACGTACACACTAGAATGATCTTTAAAAAAATCGAGTTTTTTCATCTTGGTGTTGCAAGTAAATATGTTGGCGCTTGATGAAATATGACAACCCAAAAATTTGATCCTTCTAAAGAATCTCTTTGCAATTAATCAAGCGAAAAAAAAATAATTAAAAAATATCGAAGTCGCTTGAAAGACCTTTAAACTTTTTAAAAATGCCCAATTTTTAGAATTACTTTTTCATCAAGTACTAACATGATTTGGTCCTACACCAAAAAAAATCTGACCTCTCAATAAATTTGTCGAATACCCGAATTTGAGGAAACTTATTTCTTTTATAACGTATTAAAGAGTTACGACTATTATTTTGGAGTCCAGATGAAGCTTAACCCGCAAAGTACATACTGCCTCAAAAGATCCCAACGGTCGGAAAAGAACGTGACATTTCTTGATGGTGCAAAGTGCGAGGATATAGGTACGGGGTAAAAAAAAGTTCAGTATCTCTAACACGAATCCTCCTCCATCGGAAAACTTAGATACCTAAACCAGTACAGTGAAATCAGTGATACGCGATACGGGAGTAAATATAGTGTACACTGTGAGGGTTAAATTAAAAATAGCCCCAGCTATTCTGATTTGTATCCAATATTCGTATTAATTGTCGTGAATGCTTTTAATGTGTCACATTCGTGTGGTGAATAATTTAATGTAACAAGATCTTCAACGACTCGGGAGTCAACGAAGAGTAATATAAGGTTTAACCCATCAGGTCTTACGTTCAATTGGAAATTGAAATTTTCTCGTAATGTAGAGGTTGATCTACTCGGTAAAGTTCCATTTTTTCCATATTTTTACCATATTTAATGTGTCCAATTTACCAAATTTCAGTTTTTCATTCAGGCCAGTTAGATATATCAGAAGCAAAACTGTGATCACTGAACTTCTAGTCGATGTGCTTAATTAATAACTCAAAGTGCTCAACTGTGCAATTTTATTAGGAAAAAAAAAACAAATCGGTCAATATAGCTCAAATTTTGAAAATGGGTACACCGAGTATACTAGACAATGTCAAATTTGCGAATGGGAAGTAACTACAGTAAAACCGTGATTAACCGGGATTAGGTTATCCGTGGAGCGGATTAACCATGCGTCTTAATCAAGCGCCTTGCAGGTGTCTCTCGCATCAAACGCGAAGCATGTTCAAACTCGAAATTCGTTCGTCGCATCCGTACCTTGTCTCATGCGCAGGCTAATACTTGTCAAAACAAATATAATGTAATTGAAATCGTACTGAACTATTTTGAACAACTAGTAGGAAGCAATTCGATCGACTATTTGCAACTCAGAAAAAGTTAACGCGTGATAAAAAAACAAACAAAATTAACTAGCTTTTTTAAGGAACAAGAGCAAAATATTACGCAATAGGCTGCTAGATAATTATCATTAAGTATAAGAGGTCACGTGTACTACTACAATAAAACTGTAATCCGATTGATCGGTATTAAAGGTTTTATAATAAAATGCATTTTGGATTAACCGTGGTTTCAGTTATCCAGGGATCCTCCGATTCCAAGCACCACGGTTAATCGGGGTCTTACTGTAGATGTTTTCGGTAGATTTTATTATGCTGGACATGAATTTGGTCACTAAAATGGTTTATCACGTGAGGTTTTTGCAGAAATTGACGCCAAAGTGCAGAAAAAACATGTTCTAGATCATTTCTGAAAACTTATAGCGCGTTAACCCGATATGCAGAACCTGTAATGATCGTAGAATAAAGTTTGATATGTGTACTTTCAAGATAAATTACTATGAATTCAGTGACACGTGCCGTTGAAGCTCTGTCAATGCTTCTTTGTAGTGGTGTGAGTAATTGCATATGCACTGACTAGACGGGCTTGCCCATAACGCTGAATATCACGAAGCGCATTCATTCATTAAGTTTTGAGAATCACATTGACAACTGGTTCTAACAGATGATAATATTGAGAGTTATAGCTACGCGTATATAGCTCGTGTATATACAAAAGCGCGTACCATCACAAAGAAGCGTTGAGAGTGCTTGAACGGTATGTGCGACTGAATTTATAGTAAATTTCCTTGAAAGTACATTGTTTAAGTACATCGTTTACCACTCTAGTGACCGTATTCGTGTTAATTTGAAATAATCTATCAGAAACATCTACTTCCCACCGACAAAAAAAAGTTTCAAAACGTTACCTAGTGGTATTCGTCGACATCACATAAAAATTTCAAGTTCGAAAGTTGTATTCTTGATAATGGTCGGTACCTCCTGAACATACTTATTTGCGACACCAAGAAAAAGAAGTCGATTTTTTTTAACTATCCAAATATATACATAAACATGCATATGTACTACCCATATAGACATGTATATAGTAAATATACTCGGTTTTCACCAACGCAACTCAATTTTTAATAGTTTCGTTTTTTTCTCGTTTTCTTAAGTAACACTGCGTGAATAAAATCGCATAAATTTGTCATCACGACTCCTCGCGTCTCGACATAAGATACTTTTGTCGCATTTTTCTATTTCATTCCTGGTCTCGGTTTTCTGTAATGTGCGTATATTAGACTAGCATTAAATATGCCTCAGAATGGTGGCACGAAAAAATTCTTTTATTTCATTAGAACTGATTAGAGTTAACTTTATTTAATATAATTGATAAGGGAAGAACATGCGACGGAAAGCGTGATAATTGCACGAAAACATTGATTATCTTGTTTGTTTTTTTTTTTTCATTTTCGACAATTAACTCTTCTAGGAGCATTACACTATACTAGTAACAGGTTTCTTATGTAAGCACTTTTTCGGCGGACTCATTGGATTTGCGTTTCTCTTGCACGTTTCTGCTTCTATTTTGTTAAGAAAAAAGTGCAGAATTGCTCGAGTCTAAGAGTAGCGCGTCAATTTTACGGCAAAATTAAATTTTCACGTAATTCAATAATTGCAATAACATTAGTATTTTCCATGAGGTCCGATCAAACGAACAAGAACTGAAAGAAAACATTTTTTTAAATTTTTTATTAATGCATTTTATTTTATTTTCAATAATAGAACAAATCGTGGACCCTCGTAACAATAATACTATTGGATTCCAAATGACGACTCAAATAACTCAAGCTCAGTTCTAAACTACCGAAAAAATAAACAAATGCACAAATTTCGACTGTCAACTACTAGAATGGGAACCGTCCGATTTAACAATTAGCCACAAACACGTACTTGAAACCCAAGAAATGCTAACCTCAAAAATTCAAAAATCTCTGTGGCAATAAAAATGTATACCTATTCAAAATAACATTTTTTGTGCGTTTATCATGTCTTTCCGAATGAGACCACTGAAAAATACTAAAATAACTTAGCAACCGCCGTAATGCTACGGTGCACGTCGAGTCACAGATATAGGTATGTATATTTGTAACTCGATCTATATACTTACTATATACGCGATTCGACTCTTTGTTATCACGACGGAGAAGAATCAGCAAAATTGTGTACGATAATGTTCTTGCTGAAGCAAAAATCAGCCGAGCTCCATTTAAAAATTTTAGTTTTTTTTTCTATGGAACCAGACCACCTTAGAACGTGCGCAATTTTTTCCCAGCGTTGCACTAATTTTTTAAATATATTTTATTTAATTCAATTTTTAGTTTTATTATTTCATTGGAATTATTTTTATCGACTTTGTTGTCATATCCATATTTACTTTGCCAGTTTCTTTATCAATTTTCAAGTACAGTACTTTCGATCTAGAATTTCGTCGATGCTCCGCTCGGGAGTCACCAGTCATCACTATGTGTTGTTGCGATAATATTGAGCAATACTATTTGCAAACACCTGACGCTAGAGTTGCACCTGAAAGGCTTGGGTCGTGTTCGGTACGATAAACGGGTTCGTCGTTGCGCTCGCTTGGCGTAAATTTCGCGCGGCTATTTCTGCCCATTCAGCATCAAAAGGATCGGAAGTTTCTCCCCGCAACGCGTTTCCCATGGCTGCCGAACCCAACGAGAGGGCGCGAGTGTGAAGAGGAGGTGCCCGACGCGGTGCCACTTGTTGCACCGGCGCTACCATTTGTACTGGCGTTGGTACCGAACCCGTCACACTACCTAACCATTGCTCAGGTTTTGGCAATTCTCCTGGACCTTGCACCGATGACTCCACCTGGGAAAAAAATCGTTATTCGAATTTACATTTTTGTTTTTAAACAGAAAAGGTATCAAGAAAATGATTATTTCCATAATATTAATAAAACTAAAATTTGCACTCGTACGACTAAACTTCTTTGCAAATGAAAAATTGCGGATATTGCGCATTGAAAATTTACTTAATAGAGAACATGAAGTATTTAAAGTAAGATTCCCAAGAAATTCACGTACAGTTTAAATGTGTGTTATGTACTTTCCTTAAACAAACAATCATATTTACTCTTTATTCGTTCTAACACATTTTAATTGTAAAATCGTTAGTAAAAAAAAATTCAACAATTTATTTTAATTTTTTCACCCATCAAACGATTTTTCTTGTCTAATTACGTACATAAAGTACGTCTTGTGAATCGAAAAAAAGGCGCTGAAATTCATTGTTATTATGATTATTGCTTGGGAAATTGAAAAAACGTAACTGCAATATATATAGACGCTGCAGCGTCTTAACACGAAGTATTAAAAAGATAGTGTTTAAACGAGATTTGACATCGAAATTCTTACGCGATATTACCAATCTATTAGGATCAATCGTGTTTCAATGAAATGATTATTTTTTCCTGCAATCTCTAGAAGTATGAGAACTCGTAATACGAGCCAAAATATTTCAATTATAATATATGAGGCATTTCATGCCACTTTTACATTTCAAAAGCCTGACCCCTTTTGATTCGTGCGTTTTTTTTGTTTTTCTATACAAGAAATAAGCAAACACGTATTTTAGGATTTTTCTATTTAGCCATTTTTCAATTTTTTACAGCTAGTTGAATTTTTTACTTTGGGCTCTACTTCTTTAGATTTAGACCGCGATAGCTCGGGAACTATGAGTCCTATAACAAAAATAAACACCTGCAATTTGTAGCAGTTTTTCACGTACTTTTAAAGATATAGTTTATATATGTATTTTCTCCATGAGTACACCTGCTTGGTTTTGTACAGGATGTTTAGGATGGAAATAAAAGAAACCAAATGCGCACGTGATTAGATAATGGATAAATAAGAATAATGTATTTATTTAAGATTTGAGTAGAAAAAAGTTAGTTAATGGTAACCCGCGCTCTGGTCTAGTGGCTAGCGTGCTTGTCTCTAAGCCAGAGTGTCAGGAGGTCCTTGGTTCGAATCCCGGTCCCGTAGCCTTTTCACGAAAATTAAATATGAGCGTGACTGGTTCCAGATGTATATATGAGGCATACACAAGTACCTGTACTTGTGTATGTACCTGTACTTGAGGTATATGTATACACAAGTATACATGTGACATACACATGTACAGCATGTATACACATGTACACGTATACTGCTGTAGTTCATGTTTACATTCTCGTGACAAGGCGTGACGTACCACCGGCACCGTGAGGCGAACCCAGGACATTTCATTATTTTTTCCATTCTTTTATTTTCCATTGTTTTTCACCACAGAAAGTTATCTTACAAGGGTTCCGTACCTCCGGTCGGGAACCCTTATAAGATGAGATGCGCGTAGCAGAGCATCGTCATCAGGCTGCCGCGAAAGAGGGTCGATTAGCTCGAAGGAGAGCTTCAACAGCCTAGCAGCTGTTTTTCGAAGAAGAGAGAGGTGATTTGTATGGGCCTGGAATAGCAGATTAGCTCTAGGTATGATATTTATCGATTTATAACATTGAAATCAATATTTTTATCTTTCAACGCGTTTTTCTCAAAACGACATTTTTCAAATTTGCCGCAATTCTAATTCGAATACAAATCACTTCGGAATAGGAGTCTAGTTCGAAAAAAAAAATTAAAAAAAAAAAAAAACTGAAATTTTTTTTAATGAGTTCGAAATTAAGAAAAAAAACTTTTTTTTCTTGACGTTTTATCACAAACCCCGTCGTTTTCAAGTTACGGCAATCAATATACCTGAGGTTCGACTGAAAATCGATGAAAAAAAAAATTTCAGAAAAAGTATCTGAAATTTTTTTAGTGAACTCAGCAATCACAGGCGCAACTTTTTAGCTCCTTGAGATTTCCTTTCAAACCTAATAGTTCTTGTGTTACGCGGCAATTTCCAAATTTTGTCTTTTTTCGCCAAAAACGGGATATCTTTGCGAAAAAAATCGCACCGAACTTTAAAAAAAAACAAAACTAAAGCTTAAGCTTCCTTCTTTAAGGATCCGGTTAAGGAAACGGAAGAAAATTTTTTTTTCTGAAAACCCGGTCCAACTGTAAAAGAGAAAAAAAGACGATAAACGGTCGTTTTCGAAATGACGTGCTGGTCGTAAAAAAAATCGTGGAAATTAAAAAAAAAAATCAAAATGAAGCTAAATTCCTCCCCTTCGAAATGCCGTTTATTAAATTCGTTTGTGTATATTACTGACGAAATGGCATCAAAAATAGCGCCGAGACTTTTTGGAACTTTTGTCGGAAACTTTTCGGCGGTAGTGTATATGGGGCCAAACCGGGCAGCCTGTGACCCCGACCATTTTTGATTTTGTCGAAATTTTTTAATTTTCAAGTAACTGCTGAAAGGAGTTTTTAAGAATTTTTTTAGATTTTTATCTCAACCCGTTAAAAAATAATGAATTTTTCAAAATTTCGAACGACATTTTTTAAGCGCTCATAACTTTTTCAGCAACAGAGATATCAAAATAAAATAGAAAGTAATTTTTTTCGTCTTGAATTGTAGTTTCATAAAAAAAATACAAAAAAATTATCAAAAGGCAATTTCATATGTTTTTTTTTTAGTTTTAATCCAAAAATATTTTTTTTTTTCGAAACTTGGACCATTTTGATTTTTTTGAAAAAATTCACCTTTTTTGTAGACATATTTTTACATGTCTCGAAAAATTCACAGCTTGTGATATCCATCCTTTCTATTTTTTTTTCATGTTTCACACAGGTGTAAACCAATAATTATTAGTTGTCAATCCTGCATTATATTTTTTTATTGTTTTTTTTTCCATTTATAATTCCATTCTTCAAGAAATTATGGATGAAAAAAATCAATAAATATATACTGGAACTGATTTCCATGTTTTTTTCAGTTTTCAACTAAACGTTTATTTTCACATCTTGGGCCATTTTGATTTTTCTGAAAAAATTCACCATCTTTCACGACACATTTTTACACGTCTCACAAAATCCACAGCGTGTGATATTCATGAATAAGGATTAATAATTGATAATCATTGGTTTACACATGGCAGAGAATTTAAAAAAAAAATAGAATTTATGGATATCACACGCTGCGGATTTTGTGGGATGTGTAAAAATGTGTCGTGAAAGACGGTGAATTTTTTCAGAAAAATCAAAATGGCCCAAGATGTGAAAATAAATTTTTCGTTGAAAACTGAAAAAAACATGGAAATCAGTTCCAATATTTATTTATTAATTTTTTTCATCCATAATTTCTTGAAGAATGGAATTATGAATGGAAAAAAAACAATAAAAAATATAATGCAGGATTGCCAACTAATAATTATTGTTTTGCACGTGGTACATGAGAAAAAAATAGAAGGGATGGATATCACAAGCTGTGAATTTTTCGAGACATGTAAAAATATGTCTACAAAAAAGGTGAATTTTTTCAAAAAAATCAAAATGGTCCAAGTTTCGAAAAAAAAACTATTTTTGGATTAAAACTAAAAAAAAAACATGAAATTGCCTTTTGATATTTTTTTTTGTATTTTTTTTACGAAACTACAATTCAAGACGAAAAAAATTACTTTCTATTTTATTTTGATATCTCTGTTGCTGAAAAAGTTATGAGCGCTTAAAAAAATGTCGTTCGAAATTTTGAAAAATTCATTATTTTTGAACGGGTTGAGATAAAAATCTAAAAAAATTCCTAAAAACTCCTTTCAGCAGTTACTTGAACATTAAAAAATTTCGACAAAATCGAAAATGGTCGGGGTCACGGACTGACCGGTTTGGCATGGAATGCCCATATGTTGAAAGTGAGGATCGCTCGCTCTCTCTCCCTTTACCGCTGCCGCGCCTCGTGCTGTCTTCCTCCCTCTGCCGCTTTCGCGCCTCGCTCACTCTCTCTCCCTCTGCTGTCTCAAAATATCGTGTAGCTGCACATAAAGTATAATTCTATTTTCCTGACGGTTACGTAATAAAAAAAGTAAATTATTGCATTAAAAACCATATCCTATTAATGCCTATATGCTATTTGCACCCGCTCAACACACGATTAACACTTTAAAAGAATTTTAAACAGTTACATTCGTGACTTTTGGTTAGTAAATTATAGTGATAGTACGAGAATTAAGTTTCAATTATATTAATGGTGACTAGCCTCATCACATCAGTTTTGATATTTAGTTAGAGTGATAGTGCGGGAGGCAAGGGTTATTGCATTTGAATATACTTTTTTAGCAACCGAATGGTTTACGGGATTTTTGGACGATAAAAACCCCGAAACCTACTATGGACTATAATTATAACTTTTCTCCTACATGTATCATATTTCGAGTAAGTAACGAGAACCAGTCTATGATTTTCTATATTTTTCTAAATATATGTTGTTAGAAGAAAAATTGAAAACGTGAAAACAGCTATATTCTACACAATTGTGTAGAACAACTACACAGTTATTGGAAGGACATGTTCGATCATGAATGAAATAAATATTTCCGCTCGTATTATGAGTTCATATACTTCTAGGGGTCGTAGGAAAAAAAAAGATACCGTTGAAACGTAGTGGCTCACATTAGATTGGTAAAATCGCATTAAAATTTCGATAAGTCAACGCATTTTTGAATGGAGTTGAGGTGGATTCTGAGCGCAACGGAAAAAAGCCAAATCTGGAGTATATATACGCGGCGCGATTTGCCTTCGCTGTTTAAAAACTTTCCTTTTAATACTTGTCGTCAAGACGCTGCCGCGTCTCTAGATTTCGGGCTTTGCGCGCTGTCTTTCTCGCTCAGCAGCTTTTGATATATTGTGACGTGTTTTTTTACACGTCACTAAAGTTAGTAATTTTTCCACAACTCCTGACCCTCGCGCTGGATGCTCTGGCCATGGTAAAACTTCATAGCGTCTTCTCTAGGACGAGAGCACAATTTTATTATAATTAATCAATTTCGAATATTTTTTTTTGTTCTTTTTTTTTGAGTTTTGGCGTTCGAACACGGCAAGGCATGGGAGCGAGACGAACGGATATAGTTCCGTAAATGAACGATTTGACTTCAAGCGATAAGATTTTGATGGGGGTCTCTCTTATAACTTTTTTTGAGGTTTGGTTTGAGGATTTTTTTTTTGAGGTTTTTGAAAAGGATTCTCGCGGACGGATTTTTACAACGGCCGATATTTTGTGGGGTTTATTAGTCACGTTTTATGATTTGTTTTTAAAGTGGGAATCTTTTATAACTTTTTATAAGAATTTGGTTTTGTAGAAGAATTTTCGTGATCGTTTTTAGAGGGCACCCTTTTTAACTTTTTATAAGGATTTGTTTTTTTAGAGGGGAGTGTTTGTGAACCTCAGCTACTTGTTATGATTGGTTTTTTTGAGAGACCTCTCTTAAAACTGTTTTTTGGGGGTTTAATTTTTGGGGGAATTTTTTACATGAACGACTTTTTGAGCGGTCGTGAAAACCCGAAAAAGGTTTAGAAAAGGGCAATGGAATTTGAAATTCAATAAGATTTCGTTTTGTAATTTTATGCTGATACACCGTAATGAAATGGCTGCTAGGACTGGCAATATTTTTGAACTTGCAATGTTTCAGAAACAATACCTCAATCAACAGATATATTATTCGCAACGGGTCATGAAGTGATGACTACAACGATTTTGCAGGTCAACAGGTTCTTGGAAGACATTTCGACTAACTTTATCTTTTCATGTGAGGTATGTAATTTAACGTAAAAATGTATCGTTGAAGTTCAAACACACCCAGCAAAACATGGATTTTTAATATTAGTTGAAAGTAACCGACAGCTATAGGTGCGCGATCGGTATGTGGCTCTGGTGATCTCCCAAGTTAACCCTCAAAGTGCACACATGCCTCAAAAGGTCCCGACGGTCAAAAAAGAACGTGGTATTTTTCGACGATACAAAGTACGAGGATATAGGTGCGGGATAAAAAAAAGTTCAGTGTCCCTAATACGAATCCTCTTCCATAGGAAAACTTAGATACCTAAACTAGTTCAGTGAAATCTGTGATACGCGATATGGGAGTAAATATAGTGTGCAGTCTGAGGGTTTAGCAGCCTCGGGCGAGGCCAATACTCAGTTGGGTGACCACTCAGCCATTCACCGGCTTGCGCATCAATCGCTGAGCGGGAGACAGATTTTCTGAGTTTCCGATGGTGCTAACCAACTGGAACTCGATAAAAATAAAGCCGCCTGTATCGGCCGGATTTTCCAGTTTCCCTTGGTCTTCGTGCAAATACGATACAGTAGTGCATTAGAACAGAGTGGCTGTGGGCAACAGTCTTGAGGGGTCTCACAGGAACAAGGATATTAGTGAAGTAGGGAAAAAGTAGGGTTAAAGTGATGAGATAGGGTCGTAAGAACCAGCAAGGGTATACGCAGGAACAACAAAAATAAAATATTAGTTGAAGACATTATTCCATTTTGTGATTGAAATTAATGGTAAAAAAGTTCCAATATCTTCTGAAAGTATAAGATTCACTTATTATGATACATATTTTTTCATCCTTAAATTTCAATTTTGTTCGATAAACTTGTGGAATGAATCATTTCTGAGCTCCCTTATTAGATTATCATAAAAAATCATATTTCGTATTTAAAAACGAAATGAAATGATTAAAGGAACTTATAACCCATATACTTTCTCCTTAAAAATTTAGATTCTAATATATTCTCATTGCTAATAGTTCTTATCCCAGCTTGCATATCCACCATGTCATGCCCATATATCTGTCTTTTTGCAATACAAAGAGTAAAACTTTTGGTTCTAACCAAATTAACCTGACGGGGCTAGTGTTTGATGAATCTAATTACACATCAATAAAAAAAGATAGAGAAAGGCATTTACTAACCGTTTCGACTTTTTGAATATCAGGATGAGCCACTAGAGGTTTTATCTCGCCAACGAGATTCGTGATGGTCGTTGGCAACGACATTG
This sequence comes from Rhimphoctona megacephalus, assembly GCA_963989365.1. NCBI lineage: Eukaryota > Metazoa > Arthropoda > Insecta > Hymenoptera > Ichneumonidae > Rhimphoctona > Rhimphoctona megacephalus. Next base: position 26,455,419 of record OZ022420.1, read on the forward strand.
TAGCGCTTGTGTTCGTCGAGCATGCTATCGGTGTTACGGTGCTTATCGGTATGGGTGATTTGTTGATAGTTGATGTAACAGAACTTCCGAACGACGACGTTGATGCGCTACTGAAGGACGGACTCGCAGCGGGAGATATTCGCAGCGAACCGAGACGAATCGTTTGACTCGTTGACGAAGTAGGATTCATCCCTGAGGAATTAGCAGTGTCACTTGGTACCACCAAAACAGGACTTAAATTGCAGCTGCTATTGAGGATGGGCATCAGCATTTGATTCGAAGTTGTCAGAGAAATCGTCGATGACGATTCTTGCCAACTTATCTCCATATGATTTACATTCATTGTCGACGTTGTTTCGTCATTGTTGTTGTTGATGTTATTGTTGTTTATAAAATTGTTCATTGTCGAATCGTTCTGCAATCGTATGTCATCCATTGAATTGCTAGTGGTCACTGCAGAAAATAATTACAGTTATAAGTCTCATACTATATATTATTATACCAAACTCAATAGAGAAATAATATTTGTGAAAAAATCGAGATTTTCAGAAAAAAAAAAGAGACGCGATCTTTGGGGGGAAAAAATTAAAAAACATAATTTTGCAAATACAAGTATCAATTGAGATAAATAGTTACCTAAATCAAAAGTATTTCTTGCTTTTAAATAATAATGTGAATTACTATCAAAGTTCTAAAGTTGATACACCATTTTATTTAAATTTTGAGGGATTATCTGTTTCCTCCTTACCTATGATTTACTTGAAATTTAAGCCCTTTGCACACGATACTGTCTTTCTTGCGAAATAGCATGCGTGATATACTTTTGTACAGTGCATGCGTACTACTTAATACGAAAAAGCGGCATCGTGTGCAACGGGTTTTAGCATAGCAAAATCGTGATTCGTAGCAATAACGCCCGTATGCGGGTTTTTGGGGTCACTGATTACAAATTTGAACTCCAACTTCATATATGACGAACCAAAATTTAGAAGATTACTTGAATTAAGGCAGTGTTCTAGTTTAGAGGGCCGAAAAATCGATTTATTTTGCTTCAATTGATCGCTGAAACATCAAAGAATGTGTGCCCAAAATTTCAAAGATCATTAGGATGTATTTTTAAATTTTCACGGCCGCGAATAAGTAAGTGGCGCATGAATATGTACAAACGCTACAAATTTTAAACCGCGTTTTCTCAAAGTATCACTGTTGTGATTTTTCAAATTTACCAAGGAAGGTAGTGAAAAAACTGTTTGGCTTATCGACTTTAACCAAGACTTATTCTTTAGAGTATTGCCAACCATCCTAAATGAAGTAGGAAAATTGTTAAAATTTTTATTTTGAACAATAATATTATGATGTTGTAGCCGGTGATTGATAAATAGAGAAGTGTAGCAGCTACGGTTCGGCCGGATAATCCCAGATAAGATTATCCAAGTTTGAATAATTTATAGTAAGTCCGAGTTCATTATGTTTTGGCTCTGGTCCGAGCCCTCTTTAGAATGTTTTATTTTAAACAATGTTTCCCTGTTACATTTGTAATATTTTGTATTTGCTTTCATCGATTAATATTCCGTCAATTATTATCGATCAACGCGAGATATCGTGCCGTCATCATCATCCTCTCTACCTCAATTGCCCAACGACGAAATTTTGAGGAGAGCGGTGATTTCGGAACAATTCTTCTCCGACTGTTGAAGAGTAGATAAGTGTCGTCCTCGTCTATATACAAATATCTCTGTCTCTATTTATTTATATATATATGGGGCATTCCACGCCAAATCGGCCACTGCTTGACCTTTGCACTTTTTTTTGCTCATTTTTTTCTCATATGAAGCTCATGAAAAGGAATTTACCTGATTTTTTTGAAATTTTTTTCTCGACAAGTTCATCCAGTAGAAATCTTTGAAAAATTTTCAATTTTTTTTTTCATATATCTATAACTCCCTGAAAAATCAAACAAACCGAATAAATGAGGGGTCATAATTTTTGTTTTGAAATGTACTTTCGTTTTAAAATATGTTCAAGATTATCAGAACGTTACTTCAATCGGTTTATTTAATTCTAAGCATAAATTATGTTTTTCTATAGTGATTGTCTTCTTCGATTTTCTTAAAAATCTTGTATGGAAAAATGTTATTTGATGAATTTTAAGTCTATTGCGATCATGGGCAAATCATTCTTTCTATTTTTTTGATAACTTTATTGTCAATTTTTTTTCTTATACCTATAACTCTGCAAGAAATCCAGCAAAGTGAATGGATGAGGGACCCAATATTTTCTTTTTAGAAAGTACTTTCGTTCAAAAATGTAAAAAATGTTTGAACAAATTATCTCAACCAATTTCGTGAAATCTTAGGATTTTTTTTCCTTTTATCATTAGTGTGCTGATTAATTATTGTCATACATTTTTGTACCAAACTACGATTTATTCGATGAATTTTAAGCCCAGTTTGACAGTTGGATTTATTATTTTTATTAAATTTATAATTATAATAAATTTTTTATATTATTTTCATCTCATAATATACATTACTTTCATCGTTTCTTTTGTATTAGACATGAGAAATTATAATTTTATAATCTTAATATGCTGGAAATAAAGTGAATTTGGTGTCAAAATGGATTAATTAATTTCGTGTGCAAATATTTCAAAACAAATTTAAAATTTAGTCCCGTTAACGTTTGCAAATTTAGTGAAAATGAAATTCGTCTGATTGTAAAAATTCTTTTGCTCTTAGCGCATCCTTTTTTTACGTTTCTCTTTGTTATTATATTGAGCATTAAGTTTTATTATTTGTAAAATTCTCCCGAAAGATATATTTCGTAAAATATAAACGAGGAAAAATTTCGTATTTGTAAATAGGTGGCTAAGTTTTGTTGTGCCCGATATGAGTGTTATACTAACGCTCAGTCGTCGTTGACGAGTAAACAAGTATCGGATCAAGACCCTGCCGCATCTCTAGATACTAGATTTACCGGGATTGTACAATTAAACAGAGAGTCAAGACTAGTGACTATGTGTGTTATTGTTTTGTGTGTTTTTGTTTTCACAAGCTTTGTTGTTTTCGTTTTTTCATGAGCACATTAAGCTACAACTTTGGATTTATGGTGTGGGTTTGTGGTTCGGTGGGGGCCTTGTTTCGTACGGCACGTGGCTCAGAGCTCTTGATCGACTCGTAGTGTCATTACTGAAACATTATTTAGACAGAATGAGTTACGTTGGAAGTTTTCAATAGTGTTGCAATCCGTTTAAATTAGAAGGCCACAGAGTGAGAAAAGGGCTACGATTGATTTCTTCAAATCTACAAGAAAAGTTTGGTCTGAATGGTTCGGATTATGTGTGTACTGGTTGCAGAAAGAGACTCCAAGATTCAGAATCAGAATGTGATCAAATTGAAAATTTTGGCGAAATAAACGATGCTCACTTCACGTGAAATACTCCAGATTGTAATATTACTGGGACAACCATTTTTTTTAAATATTGAATACCGCAATGTAAATCTTCACAAAAGAACCTCTAGAAATTGATCGTCGTCCTTTATTGAGAGGTTACGTCTAGCGATGAAAAAGTTTTATTTCAACTGAGTAATCTTTCAGAGTTGAGCATTGACGCACAATTACCCATCATAAACAAAGCGCTTTCATTACTGAATCAGTCTCCAGTACCGTGCAAAAAATTAATCAATCCGATATATCTAAAAAATAAAGTTGGTCAAGTATGCAGCAGCTTGACGAGTTCTTTCGGGATTCGAAATTTTCGAACTTTGCAGTCGAATCTGAAGATTTTTCGGAAATGATGGAATCGCTGAAATCTTAATTCAAGCAAAGAAATGAAAAAAATACAAATTCTGACTTCATTACCGGTAAATTGGAGTGTCAACAAAATTCGTAATCTTATGGGCGCAACAATATACATAATAAATGAGACAAAACATCTCAGAGAAGAAAAAGGAATATTATCGATGCCAGAAAGAAAATTAGGTACACAAAAATAATTTTTTAGAGCAGAATATGGCATTAAGAGTATGGGTCAGTCAGCGAGTGCGAGAGAGATAGCTGCAAATTTCGAAAGTCAAATTCTTCGACACGGCTTGACCGATTACAAAAAGGCCCTGTCAGCCCATTTTTCCGTCATCCTGCATGGGCTGACAGAGCTTTTTTGTAATCGGTCAAACCGTATCGAAGAATTTCAACGTCGAAAATTCGAGGTGAGGTTAGGTGATTGATCCATCCTCTTAATTTATTAATTTCATGCATTTACTATGAATTTGTTTTAAGGTCGATCATTATCGAATGGCAGCAAGAGCAAAATTTTGGCTTTTTATGTTGACGACGAAATAAGCGTTAATTTGCCTGGCATGAAAGATTTTGTATCTGTCAAAAACAGTGAGGGTAATCGTGAAAAATTTCAAAAAACGCTTATTCTTTCCAATCTTAAAGAGCTATACGAACTTTTCAAATTGCGGCATCCCAATTGTCAAGTCGGCTTTTCTACCTTCGTATCGCTACGCCCCTATCAACGCGTACTTGCAGGTTTCAGTGGAACACATTCCATTTGCGTATGCACAATACATTAAAATGTGAAACTCATGTTGTTAGGCAAGTATAACTTAACAGCACTTCTGCTTTTGACAATTATCCTTTTACCTGTAATTTTCACGATTTGTCTTATTTTATGATATGATTTAACAGTTCTAACAGAAAATTTAGTGCAACCTTTAAGGCATTATAATGACTGCTTGAAAATCAGTACTTGCGAAAATCCATCATCCAATTGTTATTTTGGGAATTGCAAAGAGTGTCCGGGAATTGGGATTCTTGAAGATTTATTAACAACTGTACTGGATGAGAATAATGTTGATGAAGTATCGTACAAATATTAGATTTCTAACCCTCGAACAAGTCTTGAAACCTTCACCAAATGTCAGAGTTTATTGATGACTTTTGCATCAACATAAAAAATATTCTGCCACATGCATTCATTGCCAAAAAAACAAGCAGCTTTCATGAGGTCTGTGAAAGAAGGACTGCAAATTAATGAGTTCCTCGTTGTTTGTGATTTTGCTGAGAATAACGCATTCGTAATTCAAAATGCAGCATCAGGATTTGAGTGGAACAATAACCAGGTAACGATATATCCAGTCGTGATTTACTTTAGGAAAGATAATGAACTCAAACATAAAAGCTTGGTCATTATATCCGATTGCACAGTTCACGATTCAGTCGCTGTGCAAATTTTCTGCAAGATCATTACTGATTTTATCAAAACGCTATCTGAAGTCTCAGCCAAAATTTTTTACTTCTCTAATGGAACACCACAACAATACAAGAACTTTAAAAACTTCATAAATCTGTACTACCACAAAGAAGACTTTGGGATTGATGCTGAATGGCAACTTCTTCGTCACAGCTCACGGTAAAGGGCCTTGTGATGGCATCGGCGGGACCGTAAAAAGACTAGCGGCTCGAGCGAGTCTTCAACTACCGTTTGACGAAAAAATTATGACATCTGAAGAATTGTATGGATGGTCTTCAAAACAGAATAATTTACCAAATGTTGTGAAATTTTCGATAGAAGAATATTATTTGGAAGCTAAAAAAAACCAATAGCAGGAACGCATAAACTGTATTGTGTAATTCCAGCCGAAGATGGTGTGCTGAAAGTAAAGCTATTTTCACAATCCGATGAATTTCGGTTGTGCAAAATTTTCAAACGCGCACGGCAATAAATATTGGATTTGCACTGCAAACCTTTGTACATGAAATTTATTTTTTTCTACATCAAATTCTTCTTGTTCCCAGCATATTAAGATAAAAAGTAATTATGGAGTGGTAATTATGCAGTTTCGATACTTTTCCGAAAATCGATGCAAGAATTTTTTTTTCTTCTCGAAGTTGTTGATTGGACTATAATAAGTGATATTCCGTCGGGGAGGCTAACATTTGTTAATTGTGAGTGCCGAAATCAAAACAAACTTTATCATTCGACATATACACATTGTTACCTTACTTTCATTCTACAACACCGTAGCTCTCTTCCGAAAACAAACAGACCGGGTGTGTGTGTGTGTGTGTGTGTGTGTGTGTGTGTGTGTGTGTGTGTGCGTGCGTGCGTGCGTGCGTGCGTGCGTGCGTGCGTGCGTGCGCGCGCGCGTCCATCTGTCCTGATGTGAACTCCTAAATATTCGAATATACCCTATTTCGTCACATTTTTCCAACAACTTCAAAACCTCATAACTTATGGTTTTTATGGAAAATGTCAGCCTCCCCCGATGAAATTTCATTAATGGTGACTAATCGAAGCAGTTCATACTAAAAAAAAAATTCTTGCATCGATTTTCAGAAAAGTATCCAAACTGCATAATTATCAAAGTTATCATTTGTTGTATATACTAATCAAAGAATAAAAGTACGATGGAAATAATTTATAATATGAAATGAAAATATAAAAAAATTATTATAATTGTAAATTTAATAAAAATAATAAATCCAACTGTCAAACTGGGCCTAAAATTCATCGAATAAATCGTAGTTTGATACAAAAATATATGACAATAATTAATCAGCACACTAATGGTAAAAGGAAAAAAACATCCTAAGAATTCACAAAATTGGTTGAGATAATTGTTCAAACTTTTTTTACATTTTTTAACGAAAGTACTTTCTAAAAAGAAAATGTTGGGTGTCTCATCCATTCGCTTTGCTCGATTTCTCGCAGAGTTATGGGTATAAATTATAAATTATAAAGTTATGGGTATAAAATTATAAAAAAAAATAGAAAGAATGATTAACCCACGACCGCAATAGGCCTAAAATTCATCAAATAAATAACATTTTTCCATACAAAATTTTTAAGAAAATCGAAGGAGACAATCACTATAGAAAAACATAACTTATGCTTAGAATTGAATAAACTGATTGAAGTAACGTTCTGATAATCGAACATATTTTAAAACGAAAGTACATTTCAAAACAAAAATGTTGACCCCTCATTTATTCGGTTTGTTTGATTTTTCAGGTAGTTATAGATATAAAAAATTTCAAAACAATCAGGTAAATTCCTTTTCATCAGCTTCATATGAGAAAAAGAAATTAGAAAAAAAAAAGTGCAAAGGTCAAGCAGTGGCCGATTTGACATGGAATACCCCATATCCATATCCATATCTACACAAGAGTATCTGTATTGCTCATTTTCATTATCGACTTTCCAATTGCATATTCTACGTTAACATCGTTATATCGTCTGCACATTTATTCATCGTGGAAGTCGACTACGTTTCGTTCCGCCCAATATCGGGTACAGTTGGAGATCTGAACAAAAAAAGGAGATCCATCATCGGTCGGTCGTGGTCCATGTATCGATGGCCGTGTCTCCACATCGACGAACATTATTACCAATTCGCCTCAATATTCCTTAGGGATGAAAGATCAAACGACGCTGAAGTTTGCAACGTTGGAGTTTAACGAAATGAACGAAAAAATCATTTGTAATTCACGTATTTTTTATTTCGTGAATCATTGGTGTATATTGAAAAACTACAAATTGAAAATTAGGCAGGGAACAGAATTGGAGAATTACTGGAATTATTGGAGGGTTTTTTTCAGATCATTTCGTTGGACTCCAACGTTGCAAATTTCAGCCTCATAAGATCAAGTACTCTAGTCATCAATGCTGACTTCAACATTTTCCATCTCGGATCAACGTTTCTCGATCTACGACCGTACAGCGATCGAAAAATCTCCACGTAATTTCCGATAAGTAAGGCCGTATTCCAAAACCTGCAGCCAGTACCGCGAGTGCGTGCTTACGGTATAGAAATCGCAGCGCTAGCAGCAGGTTTTGGAATATGGCCAGTTACGAGCACGGTCTTACAGGTCTTGAAACGACGGTAGTGGGGGAAGGTTCGCTTAGCGTCCAGTTTTTGCAGCTTCAATTTTCGGTCGCGTGGTGCGCATCGGAACGGGGATGTAGTGTTCGAAGGAGACAGTAATATTATATGTCTCTGTCTTGCACACAGCGCATGAGCTTTAGATTGTAATCTTTTGGTACGCACATTCTTATTTCTTTTTCGTAAGAAATGTTAAGATCACGGAAATTAAATTAAAAAAGCAGGCATTTGCATGCTAAAATGAATAAATCTATATTAACCACGTGCAAGACTCAAGTAGCCATGATAAAAATGATTCACATTTAGTGCTGGCTATCATAATAGTATTTTAGCGGAATGGTTGAGCTGCGCACTAGGATCCAGAAAGTTATTGATCGAATCTCAGACACTTTTATTTCTCATTGTCAATATAGTATTTTAGATAAGAACTTCAGTATCACCGATTTACAATTGAACACTTTTTCCAACTTTTTGTTTCGTTACTTTAATTTATTTTTACAGCTGGATGTATATCATTGATTTATAAATTAAACTTTTATTTACGATATTGGTTATTTTTATTTTTTGATTTGATTTTTATTGAATTTATAATCAAGTCGGTCGATTTTTTAATTTTCATTTATTGATTGAGTGGAATTGAGAATTTTATAATAATGATAATAACATTACTTAGGAAATAAGTCGAAAATTATTCATATTGATATTAATACTTATACATAAAACAATAATATTATTATTATTAATTATTGTTATTGTTACAATAGTTTATGGCTTCCGGATGGATGCCGTGTAGAGTTTCAGCATATTGCCGTCGTTTCGCAATCGTTACAGTTTGCATCATCAGGGCTGAGAGCTCCGATATTAAAGCTCCCTGGTCTCAGGTAGTCCTTATATACCCATAGTCATCCTTCCGGATGCACCAGCCAGTCAGAGTTTTTTATAGATCAGCTGGTCAATTAAAAAACGGGGAGGACGGTGCGCCAAATTGGGTGGACCTGGTAACCTCCGTCTCTGTTAAGGTTGTTCGAGTGCTTTCGGATTTCTAAGCCTTCTCTATGTTTCCTAGAGAAATAACTCAATTGGGTTGGCCAGCATTCGAGCTTTGTTGGAAAGAATACAGTATCCTGTTTCCTTCTTGTGTTCGGCTAATGCTGACTGAAGAATATGACCATATCTGACACACTGTTGGTGTTCCTTGATCCCTCTACTTATCTTCCTCCCGGTTTCTCCTATGTACACTTTTCCGCATGAGCATAGTATCTATCTTATATACTTCCGGTGTGTTCAAAGGAGATCTTTGGTTCTTTGGATTCGGGAGCACTTGTGCTATCTTCTTTTGCGGTTTGAAGAAGACCTTGATGTTATATTTCCTGAGAACTCTGCTTGTGCGATCCTTTGTGTCTTGAAGATATGGAAGGACGGTTGTGCGTACAGCTTCTTGATCTGTTGTTTCTTCTCCTCTAACTGCCTTCACCTGCGATTTTCTTCTTTAGGCGTTCGATGTTTCGGTTGATTTCTCCTCTATTGTATCTATTATTTGATAGGGCCTGCTTAAGGTGGTCTCATTCGTTGTCCAAAAAGTCAGGTTGGGAAATGGTTAGGGCTCTGTATACTAAGGAGCTAATGACCGATGATTTTTGGGATGGGTGGTGGTGGGAGGTAGCATGTAGGTTTCTATCCGTGTGGGTTGGTTTTCGGTAGACTTGATGGCCTAGGAAACCTTTCCGTTGGACCAATACATCTAACAAGGGGAATTGTTGGTTTTGTTCAACCTCCATGGTGAATTTTATGTTGGTGTGTTGGGAGTTGAGGAAATTGAGGAACTGGGAAAGAGCCTCTTTGCCATGGCTCTAAACGACAAATGTATCATCAACGTAGCGGCAACAGGTCGAAGGTTTAAGTAGAGCTTTTTCCAGGATTTATTCTCAAAATTTTCTATGAATATATTAGCGATGATTGGCGAGATGGGAAAGCCCATGGCTGTATCGGAGGTTTGTTCATAAAACTGGTTTTGGAATTGGAAATATGTGGAGGTGAGGCAGTGTTCTATGAGTGGCCAGAGGTCTGGGGAGATCTTGCCGGATTTTTTGATGATATCCAAGATACCGTGAATAGGGACGTTTGTAACTAATGATACAACGTCGAAGCTTACGAGGATAACGTCTGGCTTGGTTTTAATCGACGTGATTATATTTACAAAATCTAAGAAGTTTCTGATGTGGGATTTATTGAGACCGGTCATTGTTTGGAGGAGTTTGGTTAGAAATCGGGCTAGGTGGTAAGTGGGACCGCTAATGTTACTGACGATTGGTCGTAATGGAATGGGGTCTTTATGGATTTTGGGCAGGCCATAAAGTCTGGGGACTGAAGATTCTTTTGGAGTTAGGATTTTAATTACGTCTTGTGGTAGATTAGAGTTTTTTAGAAGAGTAGTTTTTTATTTGACGAGCTGATAAATAAAAAACTCTGATTGGCTTTTGCAGTCATCCGGAACGATGACAATACGTAAATAAAGACTACCTGAGACCAGGGAGCTACAGTATCGGAGCTCTCAGCCCTGATGATGCAAACTGTAAATTTGCGAACCGTCGGTAATACGCTGAAACTCTACACGACATCCATCTGGAAGCCATAAACTATTGTAACAATAATGGCCGTGAAAGCCTCAAAACTAGAATTATTGTTATTATTATTATTATTAATAATAATTATGTATATACTTATACATAAAACAATAATAAATAATATTATCATAAATATATGGTTTAAGTTAGTTTCATAACATCCCCCAACAACAGCACCACATGGTGGCAGCGGTGAGAAAAAAAAGTTCGTACATTAAGCGGGCCCCTCGATGCCTATCAAATTCGACCGTCGTTTCAAGACCTGTATGTAAGACCGTGGTTACGGATAACCAGCAACAGCGTGAAGTATGCCGACATTGTGGCATCGCCTCATCATTCTATTGGTGAATCCATTTGATATAACAGCTATTTTTTAATTTGTTAATATTTATTTAAATATGCAGATGATCGCATCAAATGATAGCCTAAAACACAGTCCATTGGTAACAGAACATGTGTTGAAAATTTGGTTAAGACATTTTTTGTCATTTTCGCAAACATTCGGCCGTAAAAAATCTTCAAAATCGGTTGATCACGGCCAAACATAAAACCCGTCATTATTTACTATAGGACTTATAATTAGTTTTGAAGTCATCGCAGTCTGGGAATGTTAAGAGGTGTAAAAAAAATTGTGCGATACAAGATAGATAATTGTGTATAGAACGACCATGTGAAATCTTGAACAAATTGGCCGAGTGGTTTTTGAGATGTTTCTAGTACCAATTTTGTAGCCGCTGGCCTTCTCACAACACCACATCACAGCCGTGTATTACGCCTTTAATCAAAAAAGACACTGCGAACGTTTCTTATAATGTATGTTTGTAACCATGTAAAACCTTCATTCAATAATAGTTTCCCAACTTTTCCAATAATATTTTTCCTTCTTCTCTAACAACTCTCTTCAAGGAGGGTGTTGACCAAGGTAAAAGTGCGGTGTGCGGCCAACTGTCAAAAATGCCGAAAGGTACTATCGAATGACAATGAAAAGCTATGGTGACCATTTGTTCTTTTTTTCTTCTTGAAAATCTATTTATGAAGAGTAAAAACTACAATACCTGGCGGACTGGATCGACTGGGGAATAATTGTTTGGTGACCGTTGTCTGTGATGGAAGTGGTCCATAATCGTCGCTGCTGGAGAGGAGTGAGAGACCTTGTGACAGTTGTTGGCACATTGCCGACACACTGTCTTGGACACTAGGCGAAATTTCCGGTATCGGACTCACTGTTAATTTGTATTTAAGAAAAAAAAAACGAATGTTATTCATGTGTCAAGCAAAATAAATTGTATTGTCGACTTCCGATCAAGAAATCGAAAATATTTATGTGAAAGGAAAAAAAGAAATGTGCAGGAATCTACGAAAGTTCATGCTGCACCAGGAGCAATAGGAATGGTGTGAATTCTATTATAATACGGTGGACAATAGGCGGTCATTCAACGGGGCAACATGTTTACAGAATAGGAATAATATATCAAAAATGTCATGAGCAACGATGAACTTGTTCAGACTATATTTATTTGAGAAAGTAAAAGAAAATAAAATAATAACTTTTTCGTAGATTATTCGTCATCAATTTTTTATTCTCAATAAATAAATAATTTCAGAGCATAATGATCTCTGCTTGTTAACATCCGGATAGAGACATAACTGAAAATAATCGTATTTATAGGGGACGAAAAGACCGTTGATAATTTTTTTCATTATCCCCTGGACGGTACACTGTCCTAAATTGAAACGACCAAAACGTCGTTTGTGAATAATTTGAAATTTTCAAATTGAATAATTTGAAATTTTCGATATCAGTGAAAGTTTTCGTTTTCACTATTCTGGTGTGTGATATGTGAAATAACTGTCATGAAACGTGCATACCCTTAATATTAAAGTATTTTTATGCAAAAATGAAAATATTCTGCAATAGTAAAAGAGAAAAATTTTGCGACAAAAAAAAGAGAACAAAAATTCCCGTGTTTTTACATTTATCGTAGTATTTTTTCTATTATTTTTCCAATTTATGTGTTTACGGAACGCGACATCGTAACATCCCTAGCGGATCCGACAACCGTCAGTGACCAAATTTACGATTACGAATTGGCCGTAAACGATCGTAAACAATCGTTTTCGGTCGATTGGTTCCATTTTTCGACCGAAATTTCGGTCACTGAGGGTTGCCGGATCCGCTAGGGATGGGTGTAGCTATTTTCCTCACGGAAATACAATTTATGTTGCGTGCTAGGCCGTCGAATAATAAACAGTTGTTTATCAGACAAAAAAATGTTCACCGTTTTATGCCACATAGATACTCATTTTTTTCTTCCATCATTGAAAACCCAACTTTACTTTTATAGAACAAATCGATGATTTGAAAAAAAAAAAAAAAAAAAAAAAAAAAAAAAAAAAAAAAAAAAAAAAAAAAAAAAAAATACGAAAAATCGTTGGTGATACTTGAAAGTGTAGGTTTTGAAGTACAAAACGTCAAAATTTCATCCTTCTATTTCTAACAGAGCAAATAAATAGAAAATATACGAAAAAGTACAAATATTTCACTTTTCTGCGTTTAAACTTGGATAGCTCAGGCAAAGAAAAAAATACTCTAACAAGGGGGCATTCCCTACTCGTCATCACCGATTTCGCTCAAATTTATAGGACATGCAGGGCTTGGCTAGAAATGAAAGTACCCGAAGTGGGAACTCCAGATGGCCAAGTGTTTAGAAAATAAAAATGTTGACGCAGCTCTCGCACCGTATAAGCCATTTACGTTAGTATGTTTGCCTAACAGCGGTTGGCGTAGCGGTAAGAGCTCGGACTAGTAATTCGATGCTCGTGAGTTTGACTCCCCCCGTGTGAAGACTTTTCTTTTTTTTTCTTTTTCTATCTTTTTCTCAATTTTTATATTATTCATTTTCCAATTAAGCAAAGAGGTGAATAATTTATTTTATTTATTTACTTATACGCAAAAGGCATATAGGACGCCATTTTTTAATGAGCGCATAATCGTAGAAAATTTGTTATCCGCGCCAATATTCGGTAACATGTTACGTTACGCACGGTTCGCTTCTAAACTTTGCGATGAGAGAGAATGCTTTATGAATGTCAATCAAGTATGTTTTTCTACGGAGACGTTGAAACAATGATGTGGTTGTAAAAATGCGGCGTTTATAACGTGTGCTAGATGCAGAAATAATAAATAATTATTGTTTCCCCTGTTTCTACGATAAATATCTTTCCGACACATCTAAATCATCGAATGACAACGAATAAAGTTTTGAATTTTCATGTACAAAGTCTTTTCGTGTGCGCTTTAATTACAATCCCTTGTTGAAAAGTCCGAAATCCTAATTTTTTACCTTTTCTATGCCTTTTGCATATAAATAAATAAATAAATAAAAGAAATTATTCACCTCTTTGCTTAATTGGAAAATGAATAATACACAAATTGAGAAAAAGATCGAAAAATAAAAAAAAAAAGTCTCCACACGAGGAGTCGAACCCACGACCATCGAATTACTAGTCCGAGCTCTTACCGCTACGCCAACCGCTGCTTGGCAAACATACTAACGTAAATGGCTTATACGGTGCGAGAGTCGCGTTAACATTTTTATTTTCTAAACGCTTGGCCATTTGGAGTTCCCATTTCGGGTACTTTCATTTCTAGCCAAGCTCTGCATGTCCTATAGATTTGACGAGGGGACATCGCGGGAGGTCCATCGAGTTACGGGCTCCCACTTCGCGTGCTTATAGTGTGGGTGGGTACCAACCAAACCCCAAAATTGTAGGTGCCAACTCGGCTTCGTTTTCGAGAAATCGCCGGTCAAAGTTGGGAGCCCTCTGACGTACCATAAAGTTTACGTCCTACCACAACCAGGCGAGTAGCCCAGTGGCGAGCGAGCTAGACTCCCGCCCCGACGGCTCCGGGTTCAAATCTCGTCCAAGATACTTTCTTTTATTTATTTTTTTTTCATTTTTTTTCAACTTATTATTGAAATTTATAATTCATAAATAAAAAATTACAAAAAATTTGAAAAAATAATTTACGCGCTTTTATTGATCAAAACTCACAAATTCAATGTCAAATTTTTTTCTTTCTAATCTCTTGCAATTTTTTTAATTTTTTAAAATAAATTAGCCGTAATTGAATTAAATTTTTTTTTTCATCATTTGATATTTTTTTTTTATTTTTCGATATCTCTTTCGATGAGGCAGGGGAATATTTTAAAAAATTACCAAGGAATATGGGAATTAAAAATCTGTTTTATTAATTAAAAATTTCTTTAATCAATGTCTTTTGAATATTCTCGAGTACACTCTGATGGGTGATAATCATTATAAAAACAACCAAAATATTTATATTGTCGACACCACGAACATTGTATAAACGCCACCTCGTTTTCGTCGCAATCGCAGTTGTGTTTCCTCAATTCCGCCGGAAAAGCCACTGCGTTGACATTGTTGAAAAATTCTTTATCTGCAGGTATAAAATTCTTATGACCCGGTCAAAAATTTTCTTGAAGTGTTTCTGACTATTTCCACGAAAATATTTCATCAGATTTTTAATTTCCAGGTGAGTAGGCGGATTATTGTATGCCAACGTTTAAATTACGGCTAATCTATTTTTAAAAATTAAAAAAATTGCAAGATTAGAAAGAAAAAAATTTGACATTGAATTTGTGAGTTTTGATCAATAAAAGCGCGTAAATTATTTTTTCAAGTTTTTTGTAATTTTTTATTCATGAATTATAAATTTCAATAATAATTTGAAAAAAAAATGAAAAAAAAATAAATAAATAAAAAAAAGTATCTTGGACGGGATTTGAACCTGGAGCCGTCGGGTCGGGAGTCTAGCTCGTTCGTCACTGGGCTACTCGCCTGGTTGTGATAGGGCGTAAACTTTATAGTACGTAAGAGGGCTCCCAACTTTGACCAGCGATTTCTCGAAAACGAAGCCGAGCTGGCACCTACAATTTTGGGGTTTGGTTGGTACCCACCCACACTATAAGCACGCGAAGTGGGAGCCCGTAACTCGATGCACCTCCCGCGATGTCCCGTCGTGAGCGAATTCGGTGATGACGAGTAGGGAATGCCCCCTTGTAAAACAAAAGGAGCATTTTGAAAACTAATGATTGAGCCCTGTAATTTGAAAAAAAAAAAAAGAAAAAAAAGTAGTTCTATGGTGAGTAGGAGCGTCACAATCATTGCTAGAACTTTCCGTTCCATTTTCGGACAGTGCACCCGTCGAAGATCAGAAAAATCTACTGTACCTCCGAAGGGTTAACAAGAAAAAATTCTTTAAATTATTTTGTTTCAGCACAAATTATTGCGAAACCATGAAATTATAATATTTTATGTAACAAGTGTGGAAAACGACGAATTACATCGCGCGTGAAGTTGCCGCATGAGCCGAAGGCTTATGATGCTTATTCGCACGAGTACGAGTGCATTCGGCGAGTGTAAGCATTCGGCTCATGCGGCAACTTGACGCGCGATATAATTCGTCGTTTTCCGCACTTATTGCATAAAATACTATTTTGTCAGATAGAATTTTTATATCGTACGACCGCATGAATAATACAAAATGCTTATAATTTTTTACGAATAAGATATATTGTTGGATAGTGCTGTAAATGTTGTGTTTTACTAAGAAAATATAACTGTTCGAACGTTAGAGTATTGAACGCAGACTATAATTAAATGGCTATAAATAACAATATTATCCGAACTATTTACTAGGAAGATAATTACTATTGAAAATTAATTACATTTTGATATATTAGAGTCGTATTGAAATATGAAAAAATTGAGCGATAAAAAAATGGGTAACTTCGAATCTCGGAAACCGTGTATTTGACGGGAAACTACGGAATTATGCTTTCCATTCAAATTCTTACTGCAATAAAAGCATAATATAAATAATTACTCCAAATAAATGTTAGAGGTTTCCTGAAGCAACATCGATTCTTAACATTTTTTTCCTCTAAAATATAGATGGGGCATTTAACGTCACTTTTATAAGCCAAATTCCTTACCCCTTTCATTGGTGTAAATTTTTTATGCTTATCTATGCAAGAAATAAGCCCACGGGTATTTCGGTATTTTTTTATTTTCACAGCTGCTTGAGCTTTTCCTTTTTGCTCTATACCTCTCTGCTTTTTGCTGAACCCAGGTTCAGGCTACGATAACTCAGAAACTCTGGGTTCTACAACAAAAACGAATGATAGCCATTTTGCGCAGTTTCCGACGTACTTCAAAATAAAAAATACGAGGCTCAAACAAATTATTTATATTTTTTTTTCATTTTTTATCAAAACAATGAGTACTTCATAAACATAGCATCATTTAATTTTCATTTCCAATTTTTTTTTCTAAAACTAGGTGAATTTAGGAAAAATGTTATGCGTTTAAAAATATTATGATTAAACCTTGTTAATAAAAATGGAAATAGAAAAATTAGTAGACTTTTTTCAGGAAATTTAATGATCTCAAAAAAAGTACAACAAAAAGCTTTCGCTCAAATTTAAACTTACAGTAAAGCCCCGATTAACCAAGGTTGGATTATTTGTGGATCGGATTAATTGTGCGTCTCTCAAACGCCTTGCATATGCGTTCGAGGACAGTCGCTCGCTCTAAGGCAATGTGGAAGACCAACATAACGTCGCAAATTTTTGGACAAATCTTTCTCATAGCTTGTTTACATTTTTGGGAAAAACAGAGTGGTAATGTCTTCGTAATTCACTGACAGAGACGCTAACACTTTCTTTTTTGCTCCAAATATCATTTACGGCACTACTTTTGTAAGAAACAAGAGTAAAATATATAACGCAATATATATAGCATAGATGATTATCATTAAGAATAAGAGGTCATTGTGTACTACTACAATAAAATTGTAATCCGATTGATCAGTATAAAAGTTAGTACAAAATTTATTTTGGGTTAACCGTAGTTTCAGTTATCCGGGGATCCTTCGAACCCAAGCATCCCGGTTTATCGGGATCTTACTGTACGTAAATATATAGAATCTCAAAAAAAAGTTTCTTTCACGTTTTTCGTCATTTTTCTATTTTCAAAAAAAAAATCATTTTCCTAAAAAAAGTCTATGTACTATTTTCATTTCCATTTTTATCAACAACAAAGTATAACGATAATACTTACCATATACAATAATACAAGTATATAGTTATAATCAGAAGTCACAGCTATTTGAATGCTTCGTTGCAATTTCAGGAAATCCAAATAGTTGTAACTTCTAGAATAGAAAGTCAGCCTAGTTTGAACTTGCGCTTCAGAATTTCGTAAATTTACCTATTTAAAGAAAAAAAATTGAAATAAACTGTGAAAAATTGGTATTAATCATTTTTGTCGTAAAACCATAGTTTCCGAGCTATAGCAGCCTAAACCCAGAAAGCTGAAAAATTCGATATTCAACTAACTATGAAAATCGAACTAAAAAATGGCCAAATGGAGAAACCCAAAAATATGTGTCGCCTTATTTAATATATAGGAAAGTATAAAAGAAATCGCACCAATTAAAAATGTCAGGTTTTAAAAAAGTAAAAGCGACGTGGAATGCCTCATTTACTATCGATAGATATACGAATATTCAACAATGGGGTTGCAGGCAATAATGTGGCTGTAACAATGCAGGAGCAATGACCTTCGCCATATCCTTCGAACACTGTTAGAAGAAAAAAAACGATGATAATACGATTGAACAGTGTCTTAGGTGGATTTTATTTCATTTGCATTTATTGCAAAAGTAAAACTTATTATAATTTCACAGACACCTTAATAAGGAAATGGTTGATATTTTTAATCATTAATAATAATTCACATATTTGGTTTGCAAGTTTGGACGGTGCAGTCAAATCCAGCTCAGTTGATTGGACATAACTAATCATTCAAGTGATTTGATATCGAATAATTATATTAAAAAAAAGATATATAAATAATTAGATAGCAAATCCAGAAATTAATATGGCCTTGCTTTTGAAATAGTGATTATGGCTAGTTTTTTCAAACCTTACCCGGTGGTTTTAAGGGCATTATGTGAGGATGACTCTGCGGTATCCTTGCAAGATCAGTGGGTTCAAGGCTGTGGCTGCGTGTTCTCTCCAGATTGCTCGGAAGATCGCTGACTCGCAAACTCAATTGTCGTTTGAACGGTGATGCTTGATTGAGCTGATTGAAACCGCGGAAGGAACCCTGGCGTTCTAGCATCGATGGTGTCGCGTGCGGTCTTTCAATCGCAAAAGGATTGAATATCTGTTTTACTGGTGGTACATCTGGTACGATTAAAAAAATTTGTCATTTATTTTTCGACCAAAAATATCAATTCGATGTTGATAAAAAAGAGACATGCATTTCACTGAGCTGTGAGGTCATCTGGATATTGACTGCGTACGAGTATTGCCTAAATGAATATATCAACTTAATTTTTATAAACAATTTTTTTAAAGCCTCACATACACACCCAAAGGTGTCAAAAAGGGATTCAATTTGAATCATTTTTTTTACACTGCAAAAAATTTTTCTATTGACAAAACTTTTTTTCATTTGAATAGACATATTGTTGGTTTATGGATAGAGAAAATTTCATTCCGATAAAAAATTATATGATCCGTCGTTGTTATTCTCGTAAAACAGTTTTTTACAAAATGCTATTTGCGGTGACCATGATTCCAGTATACTGCTTAAACTGAAAAATAGTACCAACATTTTTTCTTGAAGTAAAAAAAAAAACTACTCTTCATCATGACCGATTTTTTTTAAAAATGCTTTTTTCATAAACTGGTAGAAATCTGAACCACAAAATTGGGATTTTGCCTAAGATTGTTTTTTGTTAGAAAAAAATTTTTTTTTATACAAAAAAAACCATGATGCATAGAAAACTAACCTTTCAACAAAGACTAGATAATCGTGTAAAGATCCTCTGTATCAAATTTCATCCAAATCGGTTGTTTAGTTTTCAATACAAGATCGATATCATTTTCACAAATGCTATTGTGACGAAAACTCATTTCAAGGGTTGCGTACCTTTCAAATGGAGATAAAAATTTTTCTCCTACTTGAAAGATGTCGTCGATCATTAGAAACTGTTTGTAAATTATATGTAAAGGGCAACACTGTCGAATGAAAACGTTTTTGAAAAATTGTTTTTCTATAGTCCCCCTAGGCATATGTATGTCCTTAAGTATGCATCATCAATAAAAGAAACTTTATTTTGTTTGATATATTTGGACAGACTTAGCTAGAAATTTGTATTCCAATTTGACTAATGAAATATCCTTTTTTAGAATTTGCCATTTTTCATATATTAACTTTCAATGAACTATCATTCAAGAGCTGTAAAAATGTTACATATCTCTAATAATCATTATATATAGAATGGAATCATTCAGAATGATTTTTATGTAGGTGTCTAATGGTTCTTGTACAGCACTAATTCAATGATGGTACGCCATGCTATTGAATACTAATTTAGATCAATATAGAACACAATCCTAGGCATGGTTTTACTGTACATTATTATTATGTAGGATGGATCACGTTAGTAGCAGAAAATGGTAGGAAATTGAGGATGTGTAGAAATATTAAATGATTTTTTAAATAAAAAGAAACAAAAATAATGCACGAATGAAAAAATAGCTCAGATAAAATATCAATTTAAAAAAAGTAGTTTTGTGACGAACCAACTGAGCGTTCTCGCGTGTCCTGCAATCTTTCTGTTAGGCTAGGCTGTCTGAAACTTCCACTTCTCGTGAAAGTTGACGTTTTGGCATCGAAGGTCATCGTCACACCACACTCCTTGTCCCTCCGTTGCTTTCGCTCGAGACACGCGGCAAATGCACATCCAACCGCATGACTCAGTCTCTCTCCCTGAAAAATTATTTCCAACTATTTTATCACTGGATATATATTATGTATTTTGTTCGTTTGATAAACTGCCTGTAATTTAATGAAATTGCTGACAATTTTCGTTTCATCGTAGTTTTCTTTATTTAATATATAAATTGATAGCAAGTCGTATCTGAAAAAAAGTGTACACAATCATATCTGTTATAGCAAGAAGTCTCCTTACTCTCCTTGTGTTATAGCATGGAGACTAGAGTATACCAGAGAACACAGAACATAGATGTACATGGAACAACAGGCCTTATGGGCGCACTTGGCACGGTTTTCCTGTGGTACTGTTAGTGCGCACCCCGGCCACCGTAGCGTTGTTCAATATCTGTGTGCACGAATCACTGACGCTGGGGCAACGAAATCAGATGTATATAGAACTCCAGTTCTTAAGGGGATGGATCAGTCACCTAATCTCACCTCGAATTTTCGAAGTTGAAATTCTTCGATACGGTTTGACCGATGGCAAAAAAGCTTTGTCAGCCCATGCAGGGCGATGGCAAAAATGGGCTGACAGGGCTTTTTTGTAATCGGTCAAACCGTGTCGAAGAATTTTACTTTCGAAATTTGCAGCTATCTCTCTCGCACTCATGGCGGCCCAGTCGGTATGACTCCTAGCCTTAAGGATTTTTTGTGCCGAATTTAGTGGGGACATGTCCCCAGCGTTAGTTCGTAAGCAGTGGCGCTGTCGGCGGCGCATCGTTCTCCCTCTCACTCTCTCTCATGGGCTTATATGCTGGGGACAGCATGACGTCACGAAATTCGTTGGTGACGTCACGCATGCGCTCTCGCCGCCAGTATCTGTTTTAATTCAGTGCTTACGAAGTCGTGCCGGTCCCTTTAAATTGTTGTACATTTAAATATCTATTGAGAAAATGCCGGCGAACGCGTTGTGCGTTTATGAAGGATGTAGCAACTCGAAGAGAAAAAATCCGGAATTGACGTTTCATCGTTTTGCGAAGGAAAGAGAACCGTGAGTTTGTTTCCATAACGAGTAAAGAATGAAACAATGTAAGACGTCGAATGACTTTCAGCATGTGATTGAAAAAGGAGTATATATAAGAAAATAAAAAATTTCAGTTATTGCTAGAACAAAATTAGTTTATCCTGAGTAATGCGGTTGAATTAACTGTATTCTCTACGAATTTTGACATTCGTAAAAATAATTTAATAGATATATGTGCGGTGTGTACGGTGATTATGAGCGGAGGACAGTCTTGTTATCCGCTTTGATCAATCTCAACGACAAAATTTACGTTTTAATGTAATTTAATGCGTAACTCAATATTTTAATTCTTGTGATTCAAGTATTGAACGAATCATGACTTCTAAATCTCAAGCTCTCTCACGATTTATAAGCAAGTTCTGATCAAATGTTATAAAAATAATATGCGTAGCTGAGTGGACAGCGTTGACGACTCATGACTCGAAGGTCTGGGGTTCGATTCCTGGGCACATCATTACTTTTTTTTTTTTTCGTTTTAAACAAATATTTCTTTTTAATATCGAAATTTGATACCTTTTCAGCTTTATTAATTTCCTCTGAATTAATTTCCACTTGAGAGAATTTCAATTTGATTTTTTATCCCACCGATTAAAATTGCGTCATAAAACAGTCACGTAATATCTTTTTACACTACCGGCCAAAAGTCCAGAAAAGTTCTAAAATGTTTTGTTATGCTATTTCACTGGTAATCAACGTAAAGAGATTAAGTAAACGGCATTTCGAAGGGGAGGGATTCAGCTTCATTTTGATTTCTTTGAATAATTTATACGATTAGTTTTACAGCCAGCACTCTGTTTTCAAAATGACAATTTTTCGCCTTTTTTACCCCCCTTTCAGGTGGGCCCCGTTTCCAGAGGAAATTTTTTGTATGTATTTTTCCGAACGGAATCATGAAGGTGAAAGCTCGAGCTTCAATATTATTTTTTGAAAAAACTTTGGCGATTTTTCCCGCCAAAGTTATTCCGTTTTTTTGTCAAAAATGAACCAAGTTCAAAAATGCCGTGTAACACGGAAACGACAAGCTTTTGAAAAAACTTCAAAAGGGCAAACAGTTGCGTCGGTTTCTCAGATTTTTCTCCAAATTTTTTTTTTTCTTATTCTCGGACGAAACCCACACATTCCAATTATCGTAACTCGGGAATGATTTATTGTGTTTCTGATGAAATTTCATAAGAGTAAAAGTTTTATTTTTTCATTTTCAATGCTATGGAACTTTTTCAGATTTTTCTTCAAACTTTTTTTTTTTCGTTACCATTTCATTATTTTCTAGTCGCAAGTTAATCAATCATTCGAAAGGGTTTTAGATTTTCGACAATAAGTTCTGACAAAATCTGGACACGGGAGCAGCTCGACACCATGTATTAGTTGGGAAATTATACTAATACACGCGAATACGGTTTTCGGTGTTTTCCCAAATTTTATTTTTATAAAAAATAATCACTTTTGTTACGTCAAAATTGACTGATTATTTACAGAAAGTAAATTAGTATTTACAGCAGTTAATGTTGAAATGAAAAAAAGTATTGACAGCAGTAAATACCTCATACTTCTCAAGTAACTATAAGTGAATTACCTTAGTTTGAATCAAATATTAACGAAAAAAAATTTGAGAAAAAAATCTGAAAAAATTTCAAAGCATGTATTCTTTAAAAATATATATGACAATACAAATTTTTTTAGATTTTTCTATCACATAGTTCTCGAGTAATTGAACACTAAAATTCACGTGTATAAGCATAGAGTTTAAATATATACAGTTATACATCTCGTGCATAAGAACTTCGATTCAACGCTCAATTATTCGATAACCATGTGGTAAAAACTTTTGAAAAAAATTGTGTTTGTATACTTGGAGCCAAAGAATGTTATCACCAAATTTTATCAAATTCTGATTATTTTGATTTTGTGATCCAGCCTCCTTAAGCTGAAATGCTAATATCAGATGCGGTGACTCATTTTATTTTTTATGCCTCCTTGTACGTGAATTAAAGATAAAAAAATGAGATTATAGTAAATTATAAATTATTTGCAGCAAAGCTTGCTATTCACTCACGGATTCTTTTAGCGCGAGAAAGCCATGGCACATCCATCGTCTGGTGGTTCCATCACGACATATGTAGCTAAATCCTTTTTCGTGATTCCTGTCAGGTGCGCAAAACGAGACTTTCTCAATTGTCTGATCGACTATAAGACCTTTGGTCTCATCCTCGACGACACGGAGCCCGTCCCCGGATACGTGAAGTATCGCTCGAACTGGCCTTCGTCTTGAGTTCTGCACAATTTAACATAACCGAAATTGAGTTATCGATTGATTCTTTTTCCATTTTCGTTAAAATAAATGACACGTCGATACCAGCAAAGTGTTGTTTTTAATGCAACTGTTCTTTTCCATTACGAAAAAACCATTTAGGGTTTCTTCCATTTAATAACGAATCTAAAGCTATTAAATTTTATGTATGATCCACGTTTTCTGGGCTTTTTTGTACATTCTTTATATCTGAATAATCGATCAAACCGTTAGCTTTCAAATATTGTACCAATTATTTTTAGTAGTATGAATAAAAATTCAACTTAAGGTTGACCTATCGCGAACCTCATTATTAGAGAAAGTTTCAAATTTTTTTTAATTCTATAGTTGAACTGTACAGGAAAATTCCTGCAAAATTTTAGAGCCCATCGTCGACTAGTTACAACAATAAACGATTGATAAAATTTAGAAATGTAATATATAGCTTATGCAAATCTCGCGTTGACAGAGATTGCGGCATGAATGTGTAGTTTTCACAATTAGATATATTTTCAAGCAAAATTTTAAAATGTTTAAAAAAGGATAAGGATCATTTAAAAACCATAAAGTATGAGGTTTGTCGAACAATTATAATAAAAATCTTGGTTTTAGTTAACTAATTACTTAGTATGTCGGTGTCTACTGCTACCACCGCTCTGACTACGTAGATCTGGCAACGCTGCATAACCTCGAATAAAACGAGACCGATTCGAATATGCCCGCTATCAGGCTATTTCTATTGAACAGTAGTACTGAGTTATTGAGTTAATTTATCTCGAACGATGCCCGGAATAATATGTTTGTAAAAAATATCTCTGACAATTATAACCTCAGTAAAAATTTTGCGCGTACAAAAAATCCTCGAAAAGATTATTAGAAAAAAAAATAACAGATTCAGAATATCAGATTGGATTTTTTTTATGATTACATATTAGAACAGTACCCTTGATGACATTCTTCCAATAGATTTTCATATTTTCATCATATTTTTTTTTATTAAGGATGTATATAAGGTCAAATCCGCAGTACATCTATTTATTTTTTAAGGTTAATCTTTATGTCGAAATGTCAAGTGCCGAATCATTCCTTTTGTTTTTTATGATGTCTGATGAAAAAATTATGTCATTTTGTATAATAATTTACGATTTTTAATGAAATTGATATGCAACTTGATATATGTGGCCGAGTACAAATTGAGCCAATCAGATAATTTCATTTCTGTCCCGAGAAAATGTGGCAATAATGTTACACCCAGCCATGACAGTCAACTACAGCTGATCATTCCGAGACCGGCAGTTGAAGCGTGCTGCGTTGCCGCATCTACGTGTCCGATATGGTGGATTAAATTGAACAACAGTTTACAGAACGCTAATGAAACGTCAAAAGTTAACGATGAATATCTTCACAACGACATCGGGAACAGTAGTTTTTTTTTCGTGAAAAAATTGAAAAATGTATGAAGTTTCTGAAAATTCTTTTTTTGGCCAAACATTGACTACAATACATATACTTTTTTATCATTTTAGTTTCATTTTGTCAACTTCCGGTACAAATAACACGGAGTTAAATGAGGCTTTAATTCTTAAGTATTTGTTTCAAATCATCGGCTAAGTGCCTTTTTCTTTTTTCCGAACGATGCAGCGTGATAAACTCTATCATATTAGTCATTTTTATGGAAAGTTAGACGACTTGATATATTTTACATACATCCTTTTAAATTCTTCCTTGTATGAGACAGTGTTGACACGTATATTAGTAGTATGGCCGATTAGACAATGTGAGTCAAATCAGATTTATATTGAAAAACTTCGTAATGAATAAAATTCCATAAATAATCATGGCACACATTTATAAAATCTTATACTTTCGTAATACTATTAAAATAATATTTAAATCTATCATACATGGCTCAATCACGGATTTCAAAATAACAGGGTGTCTCTTGACTAGCTGCTGCGATAGGTCAACCTTAATAAATGAGATAATGAGATATTGAAGATGTGTGTATAGGTTTCATTCAAAGTTTATTAACAAACGTGGTCGCACAAAAATTGTGATTAAGAAAGATTTCCAAAAATAAAACATCCTTACTAATCTAAAAAAATGTTTTTTTTTTCGTTTGTTAGTCTCTTGTTTCTAGAATTGCCATTACATAATAGGATGAATTTGCTACATTTCGTATATTCATTGCGCTTCATTTGACGTTTAATAGTGGAATGGACGAAGCTGTGCAATTCTCTGAATCGAGAATTTTAAACAAATAAGTTGCTAAAAATACTTTTCAACTTGCGAAATCGTGTTGAGGCCCATTGTTAGAGTTGACCATGAACGATATCGAATGTAGTCTCTCGTGCAAACAAAAAAACTAAAATATGACGCTAATACCGCCCAGTGCTCATAACTTTTTCTCTCTGTTCAGTCCCTCGATGTGATAAATCTGTTATTCTGTATACTTTGATCTTATTTATACACGAAGTGAAACAAAAAAAGATATTTCAAAATTTATCAAAATTCTGTTAGCGCCTTACCCTGAGAACTTTGAGAGCTTCCTCGCATACCTGCATCCCCCTCGATTCGAAAACTTCCACACAGCCCAGATACTGGAATAAAATTATTCATTTTATTGACATAAATAGCGATTAAAATTAACAGCATGACTGATTACAGCACATACATACGTACATACGTATTGTAACGGTAGTCACACTTAAATTTATATATTCGTGACACGACAGGGAGTAAATTAGTTGAGTCAAAATGCGGGAAGATTTGGTGGTATTATTTTTCACTTTTTATTACTTAATTTATGGCGTGTCTCAGAATAAACAATTGGTTTGAACAGTATTAAAATGTTGTCGCTCTTTATTTTATTAAATTCTTTGATTCGATGTCACCGCCCTATGAGGCCCATAGAACGCGGCAGAGTCGCTGTCTAGCGCTTTCTGATTGAACATGGATGGTGGCGCCCTCTGTGATGAAAATCTCGGAACTAGCGGCCCGCGTGGCGCTGAGCACTCGTTTTTCGCGATCTCGATCGATTTTGACAGTTTCGTGGTTATGATCGAGTGTCGCGTATTTACGCATAAGTGCTCCAAAAAGAGTGATGGCGTGAAAGTTTTGTGAAAAATGTTTTTTATTTATTGAGTCTTAATTAATTTTGTGTGTTTCTTTTTGTTTATTTTCAGTGCTCGGCGAGTGTGGATAGTGGAATGCGACAGCAGAGAAATCCGTTCAGGTAAGTCTTTTTATTTTCCTAACCTTACTCTTTACCTTCAGGTTATATTTATTTTTCTTTTTATATTCCCCTTTTATATCCTTTCTGCAATTAATCTACCCGAGAAAAATTCGTTATTTGTTTTATGAGCGCTCTTCTCGTAGAACAAACAAAAAAAAATGTTATAAGGATTTTTCTCTATTATTATCTTAATTAATTTCTTTTCTTTTTCTTTTCTTTTCAGGTTTCTTATTCTATTTTCTTCTTTTCTTAATTTTATTTTCTGTTTTCAGGGACATTGGAGGACGGGGCCTGGTTTGCTGTTGATGTGTTCTTCTTGCCTTTGCCGTTCCTGGATTTTGGTTTTCCGTCTCTGCGTCTTTGGTGGCTGTTCTTGTTGCTGCGGACCTTCTGATGTCACGGGGCTTTTGGGTAAGTTTTCTAATTTATTTTATTTATTTCCTTAATCTTTTCTTCCTTTATTCTTCTTTTTTTTTCTTTTTCAACTATCTTTTTATTATATTTCTTTTTCTATATTCTTATTCTCTTTTTATGTGCATAATTCTTTATTTCCTCTCCCGCTATTCCCTATTTCTTCTCTTTCCTTTGGTTCCCCTTAACTAAAGGTCCCTGGTTATTACCAGCCGTCTTTAGTCTTGGTCACCCCAAGGTAGAGAGCGTTGAAGAAGTAGGCCTTACCCTGGCAAATCCTCCCATATTTATACTCCCGATTCCTACCTTGCCTTTCACTTTTCCTCCAATCACAGACTGAGGGTCTGCGTTGGAGATTATTTTATTATTATTATTATTAATTTAAAGTTTTATTTTTTAGATACTGCTATAGAGTTCGCCACCATCGCGTCGAGGGAGTTCCGGATTCCGGCGGGCATGCGCGCAACGGAGGATTTGAGACCCACACGTCTCAGTATATATGGGGCATTCCACGCCAAAACGGCCACTTCAAAACCTTTCATTTTTTGATTTGGCTGAAAATTTTTTGAGTTGTTATACCTATCAAAAGAATCTCTTGATTTTTTTTAGAATTTTTTTTCCATCCTCTAATGAGAAACGGTTTTTTCCCCAAAAGTCGATGTTTTTCTTCAATTGTTCATAATTTGCCGAAAAATGGACCAAATCAAGCATTGTTTTCAAATTTCGGTTTTTTCCTGTACTTTTTCGAGGTATTTTTGAAAAAATAATTGGTATTTATTTTTTCAGTTAAAAGCAAAAAATCATTGATTTCAAAAATTTCGACACTTAATTTTTTTCAAAAAGTTCTCAAAGAAACTTTGATCCATTTAATAATTTTCAAGACCAGTTCCATGATGGGCAAATTTTTCCTTTTATTTTTTTTATAATTGAAAAAATTATGTTTTTTTTTTGCGAATGCAGTTTTACTGCTACAATTATAGTGATCTAGTATACTAAATTCTGCAATCCTAAAAAATGTCCATCCTTTTTTCATCGTAAATAACAGGGTACTGGGGTAGCCGCTATTTGGTTACATCTGAATTTTTTCCATCAACCCCCTTAAAAACAATCAAGGTGTATCAAGATAAATCCATGTAAAATATGAAGGCACCAGAAAAATTTTAACTCAAGCCGATTTGTTAAAGCAGGAACAAATTTTTTTCACCCAAAACAATAATAACGAGAACAATTTGATACTCGGCATACGCATTGTACATAATATGGAGTACAAAACTTAATTTTTACAGACTTTACCGTCGATAATTTTTGTAATCACAAACTTTACAATGATAGCCTCGTTTTGACTTATTTGAGTTATTCCACCAAAAACAATTTAACCCGTCAGCAGGCGCGCTACGTACACTTTAAACATTGGGCGCGCGATGAGAGATTTTCTCACATGTATAGCTTCAAGTGCTTAATTTGATAAATAAGAACTTGAAAACAATTTCGCTACAGTGATTGTGGCTATTAAACATTTTTATTTAAAAAAAAACCATAAATACAACGATAATTAACACTAAAAACCAAAAAATAATAATTAAAAAAATTCAAAAACAAAAATTCAAAAAATTTTTTCAACACTTCTATCATACAGAAGAATAAATTTGATAAAGATAGAAAAAATTTCAAATGCTTATGCCATTTGAAATTTTCGAGTAATCATCATTTGAATATAAGTGTGAGAAAAAATCTCATAGCGCGCCTGCTGACGGGTTAAAGCAGTTTTTACGTGCCTATGGGCTTAATGCATAATGGAAAACGTTTATTCATATCCAGCTGTGCATACATACATATCTGACCAGATAATTGAACTATCATTTTTCAAAATTCACCGAAACTTAATCTCGTACATAATATAAAGAACAAGTTGAGTGAAATTTTAATGGTTGAGCGGTCAAGTAAAAGCTTATTTGTTGACATTCGGATAAATTTTCTTGATTCTCCCCGTGGGTAAGTCTCTTGTTGATCTCTGTAATCAGCTTGATATCTCTTTCGGCGACGTCATTAATAACGCTCAGATCTTTTGGAATTTCTACACCAAACTGGTAGCTTTTATTTGAATATCACTCGGACAAATCTTTGCTTCTTTTGTTGAGAAAGCTGTGGTCAATTCGAAATGCTTCGAAAAAAGATATTGGTTCAGGGCTTATAAAAAAATCAACGTCTTTATCGAGCAAAGAAGCAAAATCCGATTGAGAAACAGCATATCGTTTGGCAATTTCTATTTCTTCCTCACCTTGAGGATGCTTGCTTTGTATTTTCGTAACCGTTTTTCTTTTGACCTCTGTAGAAACGGATTCATCAAAAAATTCCATCGCAGCACTTTCAGTGCTTAAGGACCGTAGATGGTTTGACATTTTTTTTCAGCGCAATTCTGCTCACAACGAAATGTTGCTTCATTGCTCGATAAAAACGTTAATTTTTTTTATAAGCCCTGAGTCAATAGCCTTTTTTGAAAGATTTCAAATTAACAACAGCTTTCTTAACAACGTAGTGTCTGAGTGACTCGTATTCGAATAAAAGCTACTAGTAGGCGACTCCCCAGAGAAAATCAGAAAAATTAATTCATACTACGCAAATTATTAAGTGAGTAGGATCATTTTGACTTGAATTTGAAGTATTCGATTTTGTGACCTCGAATTCAGAGCGGGAGGCATTGCGAAAGTCAAAAACTGGTACATATTTGTATGTTTTGCGTGTTATCTCTGAAACTATCATGAAATGCGGTATAATCATTCAATACTATTTTTATTTCTCATTATATAATAGAGAAAACAAAAAAGTTGACTCTATATTCATCTGCTCCGGAGATATGCTGAGTCAAAGATTGATCTAAAATGATGGAAAAACACCGAAAAATGGTACTTTTTAACGTTTTGTGCGATATCTCCGAAAGTATCAGGAAATCCAATAAGAAAATCAATGATTTTTTGTTTCCTATGAAATTTTTAAGAGAATAAAAAAAATTAAGTGCCTACGCTAATTTTTTCCGAAGATATGCGGAATCAAAATTAAATAATAAAATGATTTTTTTTATATTTCGTGCTGTACATTATCGATGATGATGACGAAGATCTCGAGATTGGTCTGTAGGAGTTTTTATCTCTAGAAATGAATAAACATTATTCACCGTTTTAACGTTGCAAAAGAATAAAGCAAATAGAATTGGATACGCTGCATTTTAGGTGTTCTTCCTTTTCCCATGTAAAAAGTTTCGATGACGATAGACATAATAAGTTTGTCATTTTTGCAAGCTGAATCTGGCTTCTGTTCAAATTTTGTTTCATCACTCACCCAAAAGCACATGAAAAGACACAAGAGTAACATAAACCAGCAATTCACGATTTTTACTAAAAATTATAAGATAATTGTATTACAAATGAAAAAAATATATTGTACTCTTCTTCGCTAAAACCTCTGCTTTCGAATATACTACAATTTTATTAGTCGTTCTGAAATTTTATCAATTTTACCTACACTATTCGTTAAAAAAAAACTGGAGCATGAAATATGAAAAAAAATCATTTGTGATCTAACTTTGATCTCTCATATCTCCGGACAAGATTAGCGTAAGTACTTAATGTTTTCTAATTCTCTTAAAAATTTCATAGGAAACAAAAAAATAGTTGATTGTCTTATTGGATTTCCTGATAGTTTTGGAGATATCGCACAAAACATTAAAAAGTGGCATTTTTCGGTGTTTTTCCATCATTTTAGGTCAATATTTAACTCACCATATCTCCGGAGCAGATGAAGGTAGAGTCAACTTTTTCTTGTTTTCTCCGTGATGTTATGAGGAATAAAAAAGTATTTAATGATTATATCGCATTTCGTGATAGTTTCGGAGATAACATGCAAAACATACCAATATGTACCTGTTTTTGACTTTCTCAATGCCTTTCGCTCCGATTTCGAGATCACGAAAATTGAATATTTCAAACTCTAATCAAAATGGTCCTATTCACCAAATAATTCGCGTAGTATAAATCAATAGTTTATTCCGTCGATCTTTTGGCTCTAGGCCCTATAGTTTCATATGGAAATTGTAAAAGATCTGAGTGTTAATGACGTCGCCAAAAGGGGGATCAAGCTGATTATAGAGTACAACAATAGACGGGCCTACGACGAGGATCAAAAACAATTCATGGAAGAAGTTGTTGCCGAATATCAGAAAATTTATCCGAACGTCAACAGAGAAACTTTATTTCGACCGCTGAACCATTAAAATTTTACTTAACTTATACTTGATATTATATACGAGATTAAGTTTTGGTGAAATTTTAGAAAATAAGCGTTCAGTCATCTGGCCAGGGGTGTATGTACACCAGGGTGGTCCTTATTTGGGGTGATTTCGAAATTTCAACCGGACCAGGCGGAAAAAGTTTCCAAATAAATAATACAAAAAGCACGTAAAACTTGGAGCCTGTTGGTTAATGCAAAGTACTCTCGCCAAGACAATGAATTTTCTCATTCAATTTCAATGGGAATTCGGACCTACTTGGCTGTTTTTTTTTCGCCAAAATAGTGCGTCAAAAATCTGAAATTTGGTACACGTCTTCCCTATAGTTATACATATTTTACAAAAAATAGGGCGATTCATAACGATAAAACTTTCAAATTACCAACACATCAAAAGTTGTGTCTCGAAGTAAAAAGGTTGTTCCTTTTTACTTCGAGAAGTAAAAAGGAACAATTTAACGAAGGAAATGGATTAATAAATGAATCAATATACTTATATGAGTTTTTAAGATTAATTAATAATAATAATGAATTACACAAACCCATAAAACTTTAAAATTGCACTTTTATTTATCTGAAAGCTTGGTTCTCATTACCATGGTACAATAAGTATTCGTAATTCTATAAATTCTCTAGTGTACGTTTCTGAGCATCGGGAAATTTTGTTCTATTCTCGGATACGATTTTCAGAATAAATTGTTTTTGTGCATCATCTTTTGACAAAATATCGTTGTATTCTTGTATTAACTTTACTGCTCTCTCCGCAGTATTATTAACGACTCTTAAATTATTTACCAGCTGAAGGCCTGTTTTATAATGATTATTATTTGGCCACCGTAGCGGATCGCTCTTTACGAAATCTTCGTTAATGCCGAAACGTTCGAAAAATTTCCGAGATCGAGATGAAATGAAAGACTCAACGGTTAAGTAACTTAAACTTTCGATGTCCTGCACTTCCAATCGTTTCGGACCATCTATATCGCCGTCAATGATGCTCAGCCTCGACATCATTCGTTTTTTTGTATCATTGGATATTGTTTCGTCAAAAAATGTCAGTGCAGCAGTTTCTGGATTTAATTACCACAAGTGATTCCTCAATTTTTTTAATGCTACTTCAGATATCCGTTTGTCAATCAATTTGTAATCGCACAATTTTTTCACAAGCTGCAAATCGTTTTTGGGAGCAGCAGGAGCAGAGGTACAGGTGAACCATGTTTGAATATAAATCAAAACAAGGAAAATACAAATGTCAGATAACGACTTTTCTTTAGTTCGTGTTAACTTGAATTGTCTTCAGAATAAAAAGATTTTCAAAACATAGATCGCCTTACGAGGGGACATCGCGGGAGGTGCATCGAGTTACGGGCTCCCACTTCGCGTTCTTATAGTGTGGGTGGGTACCAACCAAACCCCAAAATTGTAGGTGCCATTGTAGGTGTGTCGAGTTTTGTTTACAAAATAGAGATTTTGGCGTGTGCGGTTTGCATTGGGAGTTTTGACGATCGAGGAGACTATAATTATGCCGTTGACTGATTTTATTTTTAATATAATATTTTAAATATTATTTTTTATATATTTTTTATAAATATAAATAAAATAAATATTATTTTTAATATAATATTAATATTTTAATTAGCCAAAATGTCGATACACGACATCGATCAAAATGCTCCTATTGCTATTTACTATAACCTTTTTATGTCGGGCTCAATTTTACGGTTCTATGGTTCACACGATTCTTGAAAACTATATTGAATTAGTTAAAGTAATTTATTCATCCATTTATCTCGCTAAATCGCATTTTTGACTCCGAAACACAACTTTGATGTGTTGGTAATTTGAAAGTTTTATCGTTGTGAATCGTCCTATTTTTTGTGAAATACGTACAACTATAGGGAAGACGTGTACCAAATTTCAAATTTTCCGACGTACTATTTAGGCGAAAAAAAACAGCCAAGTAGGTCTGAATTCCCATTGAAATTGAATGGGAAAATTCATTGTCTTGGCGGGAGTACTTTGCATTAACCTACAGGCTCCAAGTTTTACGCGCTTTTTGTATAATTTATTTGGAAACTTTTTCCATCTGGTCCAGTTGAAACTTCGAAATCACCCCAAATAAGGACCACCCTAAATTGTACACAGCTTGATACAAATGAAACTTTTCCAATACGCATTAAGCCCACAGTCACGTAAAACTGCTTGAAATTGTCTTTGATGGAATAATTCAAAAAAGTCGAAACAAGGTCACCTTGCAAAGATTGTAATCACAAAAATGATCCACGGAAAATGTGTAAAAATGGTGTTTCGTACTCCATACTATGCACAATAAGTGTGCCAAGTTCAAAATTTTTCTCATTAATATTGTTCTTGGAAAAAAAATTTTGTTCATGCGTTGGAAAATCGGCTCGTGTTAAAATGTTCTTAGCGCCTTCAAACTTTAAACGAATTTTTCTTGACACACCTTGATTGTTTTTAAGGGGGTTCATCAAATAAATTCGGATGTGCCCCAAATAGCAGCCACTATAATACGAACATACTTACATATATACATGCGTACATACATACATATGGGGCATTCCGAGCCAAACCAGTTAGTTCGTGGTCCCGACCGTTTTCGATTTTATTAAAAATTTGTTGAATGTGTTAAATGTTCATAACGTTTTCAATATATAGGTATCAAAATTAAATGAAATTTAAATTGTAATTCCATAAAAAAAAAAAATACAATAAAAATATCGGAATAGTTTTTCATATGATTTTTTTCATTTTGAACCAAATTTTTTTTCTCTCAAAACTTGGACCATTTTGATTTCATTGAAGAAATTTACCATTTTACATATATACATACAGATGGGGCATTCCACGTCAAACTAGTTACTCCGTGACCTCCACCGTTTTTTATTTTAATTTTAAAAAATTATGTTTTAACATCTACTGAGAGGAAATCTCAGTAAAATTTTTAGATTTTTATCTGAATTTGTCTGTTTTTTCAAGGATCTGGTGTAGATGGAATAATTATAATGCGAAGACTCTGGGTTCTAAAATGTAACAATGGTAATTTATTTGAGACGATACAATAATGCCCGAAGCTATGTGCTCGAATAATTCCAGAGAAAATAATGGGAGGCCCGAGAATCTCCAATCACACGTTTGATGAGAACGAAGATAGCCGAAGAGTGAGAGCAATTCTTGCTCCTGCCGAATCCCGTTTTATCAATGCAATCCCGAGTTATATTGCGGAAATATGCCCGTAACTTTATTGTGTGAATTATCCCGATCAAAAATACCCGATTCGCTTTGTAAGAACGAATTTAATCCCATGAGAAAAGATCGATTAATTTTCAAGGTGTACGGCACGTGTCTTAACGCTCTCGCTGGTAATCGAAGACTGATCAATCAATATGGCGATCGATCATGAGAGCATGCACGCATGTCACGTTGCCCGAGAGCTTGTTTGGCGATGTCGACGTTAGCGCGCAAAGCTTGCCCAGTAACTCGCTTTTCGCGACGTCCGAAAAGAATATAGCCCTGTACGTGGCGCCATTAACGACTACGCGCATACCCCGAAGCCACCTGCTTGCATACCCGCTTAGACATTGCGTCACGACTGAACATCGTCAAAAAAATATGAATTTTTCAAAATTTCACACAAATTTTTTTTAAATGTTTATAACGTTTTCAATACGTAGATATTAAAAAAGAATAGTAGGTGGTTGCATTTGTTTTGAATTGAAGTTCCATAAAAAGATGCAACAAAATTATCGGAACTTTTTTCATATGCTTTTTTTAAAGTTTTAAACCAAATTTTTTTTTCCTCAAAACTTGAACCATTTTGATTTCGTTGAAAAAGTTGACCATTTTCCAAGACTTTTACACTTCTCGGAAAATTCACAGCTTATGATATTCATATCTTCCATGTTTTTCTTTTTTTTCCACGTGTAAAGAAA
Organism: Rhimphoctona megacephalus; assembly: GCA_963989365.1. NCBI lineage: Eukaryota > Metazoa > Arthropoda > Insecta > Hymenoptera > Ichneumonidae > Rhimphoctona > Rhimphoctona megacephalus. The sequence continues at coordinate 26,490,993 of OZ022420.1, forward strand.
ATTAATAATTGTCAATCCTGAATTATATTTTCTGTATTATTTTTTGACTCATAATGCCAACTTTTCAGGAATTGAGTAAAAAAAAAAGACAAAAAATATGGGAATCAGTTGACTCTGTTATCTGTGTGAGTGTGTTCGTGTGGGTGTCACAGTCGATTTTTTCTGAACTTAATAAGAATATCAAGTTGAAATTGGGCATGGTTTTGAAGCTTACTAGTCCGCTCATGTACGGATAATCAGAATCTAAGTTGTTTCCTTAAAACAATATTTTTGATTATTTTCTAACTTTTTGGGTCCACTTCTTTGTCCATTCCAATGTTGTTCGTAGTAGAATTTCTCTGGACTAATTAAAGGTATCAAGCGGAAAATTGACATAGCTTTACCCTAATAAATATATAAAGCCTAACACCAACATAATAAATATATAAAGCCTAACATTCCAACAGTTGAATTATAATTTTTCACCACACCGACGCGGAAAGTTTGATTTCCCGCATTGTGTTTTTCGAATTTTCCGCGGAGTTATGGTAAAAAAGATAGCACGACAAAATGCCGATGACAAAACGCCGAATGATTAAAAAAAAAGTAAATTAATCATGTGAGAGAATCACTGCTATGGTCTACGATTATAGAATGAGAATGATTGCTGTGATCTACAATTCTCTCACATCATTATCATATCATTATTATGATCTGAAAAATGTTAATAAATCGTGTGAGAGAATTATCGTATTATTATTATGATTTATAATTATATAATATTGCGTGATTTTGTTACACGATTGCCAGGCATTTGTGTCCAATTTTAGTATTAAACGATCCTTGGATCGTGACGTGTACGATGCCACTGAAATTACTTCCAAGCCAATTATCTATGTTTGTTGGCTGTTATTGAAAAATGAAGTATTGTTGTATGGTTTGCTGAGTGTATGTCTGTTGTATTTGCGTGTTATGATGTGATATGATGGTATGATGATGCATGGTGTGATATGATGGTGTATGATGTAGTGATGACGTACGCTGCAATTTGCAAACCTAGGAGGGTTATTTCTTAAATAATGACCTGGAAACCTGGAAACTAATATTTCCACTGGATATTACTACTATTTGTATTTTGACGCATCGGTGTTTTGTTGCTCGGCATATGATCGCCGGCATTTAGTCACTCGGCGTTTTGTCATGGACCCGGTAAAAAATAGTATATGCGAGATATGGGAAGGAAAGGGACTATCTCAAACCGCGTGCTTGCCATTTCGCACGCGGTTTGACATAGCCTACTTTCACTCCTTAGTGACGTAATATACTATTTCACGAATTTTGCTCTTTTCTTACCAACTTGAAACTTTAGACAGTTCGAATTTATGCTGTCTTGAAAAATAGCTATCGAATTGAAATTTGGCATAGTTTTAAAGCTTGTCAATTCGCATATATTTAAATAGTTTATATACTTAGAATAATTATTCATTATGGGAAAAATTCTAGTTTATTACCAAATTGAAATTTTTGGAAACGTCAAATTTCTACTGTCTTAAAATAGCTAACAGACTGAAATTTGGCATAATTTTATAGCTCACCGATCCGCATACCACATTCGAATATTCAGAACAATTGTTTATCATTTCTTTAAAATCTGGAACCAGCTACTTTTCCCATCGACAGGCGGACGCACGAATAGTCAAACGGACGGACAGACATATATTTTAACAATTAAATGCACCATTTCCTTAAATTCATCTAACGAACTAATATTTTTCCTTGTGGAGAAACAAATAACATTGACTGTGAAGTGCATATGGTTGATGTTATGGAACCTTCAAGATGCCAGTTCCACTCATAATTACCCCTCTTTTTATTCAGTTTTAGACCGACCATTTTTTCCAAAACTTGGGCCATTTTGGTTTTTTTTAATTCACCATCATTCACAGCACATTTTTACATGCCTCAAAAAAATCGCAGTCCATGATTTCCATACGTTCTATCTTCTTTTTTTACCGCATGTAAACCAATAATTCTTAATCGTTAGTCGTGAAGTATATTTTAAAAAAATCTATGGCAGAAGATGCCATATGGATGGAATAATCATTAAACAAAATTGAAAAAAATTTACTTCAGGATCAATAATTGATAATGATTTACACATAAAATAAAAAAAAAACTTATGGATTTCTCAAGCTGAGATTTTTTTCAGATGTGTAAAAATGTGTCAGGAAAAAGAATAGATTTTTTTTTTGCAAAAATTAAGAATAGAGATATATCAGAATACAGTTATTAAACATCATTCAAGAATAGAGATGTGAAGAATAGTCTTGTAGCACTGTAGAATTCAACACACGGTTGTTGCATTCAAACAATAATAATAAAAATACAACCCACAACTTTATACTGAAGCCTCCCGCGTAAAAAAAAAACAGTCTGGGCAAGACGTCTAGGCAAGACGTCTGGGCGAGTCGTCTGGCTTAGAACGGTTTCCCAGACTCTTTTAAATTTTTCCCGAGAGTCTCGCCGAGACTGTTTCCAAGATTTTATTCAAATTTTTACGAGAGTCTCGCCGAGACTGTTTCCAAGATTTTATTCAAATTTTTACGAGAGTCTCGCCGAGACTGTTTCCAAGATTTTATTCAAATTTTTACGAGAGTCTCGCCGAGACTGTTTCCAAGATTTTTTTGAAATTTTTTTTTGGAGTCTCGCCCAGACTGTTTCCAAGATTTTTTGACATTTTTTTTTTGGAGTTCGTCGAGACTGTTTCCAACATTAAAAAAAAAATTTTTTTGGGAGTCTCGCCGAGACTGTTTCCACGATTTTTTGAAAATTTTTTTCTCTTTACATTTATTGATGGTGACAATGAATGCATTGGATGTGAAAAGTTTTTTTTAATCATTTCAAGGCCTTAAGCAAGACAAATTGCAATGGTTGCAACGTCTTTGGTCTTTGGGAGCCGACCATAGCCTGTGATTTGATAATATTGCGTCGAAATCCCGATGAGACTATATAGAAATCGGGCGGACTATTCATGGAGGCGAAAGAAGGCCACCTGTCGAGTAAAATTGGAAGCTCTACAAACTCTTGTTTTTCCGGCTAGTAGGCGCCTACCAGTCGGAAAAACAAAAGTTTGTAGAGCTTCCCATTTTACTCGACAGGTGGCCTTCTTTCGCGTCCACGGATAATCCGCCTGATTTCTATATAGTCTCGTCAGGATTTCGACTCAATATTATCAAATCACAGGCTATGGTCTGCTCCTAAAGACCAAAGACGTTGCAACCATTGCACTTTGTCTTGGCTAAGGCCTTGAAATGATAAGAAAAATTTTCATATCCAATGTCATTAATTATAATAAATGTAGCGAGAAATAAAAGTTCAAAAAATCTTGGAAATAGTCTCGGCGAGACTCCCAAAATTTTTTTTTTAAATGTTGGAAACAGTCTTGGCAAGACTCTGAAAAAAAAGTTTCAAAAAATCTTGGAAACAGTATCGGCGAGATTCTCGTAAAAATTTGAATAACATCTTGGAAACAGTCTCGGCGAGACTCTCGGGAAGAATTTATAAGAGTCTGGGAAACCGTTCTAAGCCAGACGACTCGTCCAGACGTCTTACCCAGACTGTTTTTTGATGAAAAAAATTGCATTTGCAAGTGCAATATTGAAAACCCGTATAACCTGAACTTACTTTTACATGAAACGCACAAGTCGCCGAACGTACTGCACTTTCGTCGGCCTGCCATTGATGTGGTTTGCTCGATTCTGGTACGTGAGGATCTTTTCGCCTACGGAAGCTGTCGCGAAAGCTTCTCCTTAGTCGATCCATTCTCTTACTCGGCGATTTTTCACGCTTCTGTAACACAAAATGAACAGCTGAACTTAGAACTAATGAATAATCGTTATAAAAAAACGCAACGATCCGAATAAAATGGAGCACTAATATTACATTTTTCTTCAGTTTGAATGAAAACTCCGACATGTACTTTTCCTCATGTAGTATGAGGAAAAGTACATGTCGGATGTACTTTTCGTAGACTGGCCTAAAGTTTTGCAATGCTTTACGTTTGGCTATATAAGGCGGACGACCTTATACATTCTATCAGGGATACCCAAAGGATCTTTAGCCACTCGCAGATAGATAGATAGATAGATAGATAGATAGATAGATAGAGAGAGAGAGAGAGAGATTTGGTTTTGATTTTATTGGTTCATTATGCCCTAGTACGTACTGTGGGGCAATGTATGAATAGTACTACAATGATCTTACAAGATATACTAATTAATAAAAGTAAATAATAAAATTAAAATAAAATAAAACCTGCCATGTTCTTACTATCAATACATTTCTAACAGAAAGATCATAGGTACACATACATGGCATGCAAAATTCTACGCAATCGCAAATAATATACGAAAGAAAAGTGAAAAAGATTGCACTGCCATAATTTGTACCAATGTAACATTCAGCAGAAATTCTCGCACTCAGACATACCAAAAGTCACAGAATTCGATATATAAAAAGATTCCAAATTTGCAGGAGCATTCAATTGCGCAATAGCGTCACGTTGTGTCGATCAGGCCATTTAATAATTCAGCAATCTTCAGTATTATCAAGAGAATTTACTATAATCCGTGGTTGATCAGGAGCTTTTCCAGCATGGATGATACAATTTTTAAGCCACATGAATCTATATCCGGTTTGCTTTCCCGTCTTTTTAGCATGTAGAAATAGTTCGTAAGTTTTAGGTGGCAACAGCTCATTCACAAGAGTCTTGTAATACCTCCAACCATTTGAGGCTACTTCTGTCTCTTTTTTTTCAAAACAAGATTACGCATCGAATTCGATATGAATGAAACAATGTAAGCCATTCTCACTCGTTTACACGGATCAATGGGATTATCTCTTTCAGCTTTGAGTAATTTCCGAACAGATAGGACATGAGATGATAAATAGCTAATGTTTAGCAGTTGTAAGATGCATTTTACAATCGATTCCGGTGATGTTGTCAGATAAGGTGGTATTTCTGGAAGAACAAGGTCGCACGGTCTACTTGAGTTTTATTAATTCGCGGTTTCAAGTAATGCAGTACTTATCTAAGTTGTTCATTTTCTTGCTGCAGGGCGATGATCTCTTTAGAATATTTATGTAAAATTGCATCGAATATTAAAATTGCTCATTCAAGTAAAAATCAAATAAAAAGTTATGGGCCAGACAAGTACTCTGTGCGTATACGCTCAATGTACGGTGGTGAACGTTCATCAAATTATTACCAATCAAAACAAAACTGTGCTATCATGTAAGGACATAAATGAAAGTCTTTTTTTAACATTACAAAAGCACGGGATCTTATGCAAAACTTCCTGTTCCTGCGTTTGTGTGTCGAGTTTTCGACTGGTTTCTGAATGTTTTTCGTTGTTTTAGTCATGGCGCAGGCAACGTTGTTTCATGAGGTCATATAAGTAAATAGTATTTGGCAACATTGGTCGCGCCATAGCCAAAACAAAAGTAGCTACTCGACTTAGGAGATCCCAGAAGCAATGCACCAACTGCATGCCCTACGTTGCCGGTACGTCCATGTTGATATCTTCTCAGTCACCAAAGAAATAATTGTCATAGTACTGATATCATAAATTTTACTGCTGCACGTAACTTAGATGGTGACCTTTTTTCATTTTTTTCTAGACTAATGATACTTCTTACACACCAATTAAACATGGTATTTTTCTCATCTTGATTACGCTGATTTTTTAATGTTTTGATTCCTGTTTTGTTCTGTGGAAATAAATTCAAAGTAACATTTATTATGAAGTCTGGTTTTTTGGCCGGATATTTCGTGATCTATATGGCTGGTTTCCCTCTGGGATATGAATAAAATTAGTAAACATTAAAAAAAAAAAATTAAGTGGGTTTTTGGATTTTTTGTGATACCATAGGGAAACGAGGGACCACCAATGTACTTATCCAGGGTTTTTCCCCCGGGAGGGGATTTTTGCTATTTGATATCACTTCTTTTTTCTATAGTATTTTCATATATTTCGCTTTATATAGACTCCAATAGAGTCTGTATATAACAAAAACACTTACAACGTGTTTGCATCATTACATCATCGATTTATTTCAATGACAGGAATCAGTATTGTTCTACTAATTCGACATAAGAGAATGAGACAGATTTTCTACCATAAATTCATTGTTATTGAGGTTGTTTCAATATAGGAGCGTTTCGTTCCTGTGATAAGAAAAAAAGTTATAATGTTTTCAAAAGAGTTAACTGCAGACTCGAGGTATTTTCGAGATGTTAGTAATTCGTTGATAGGTTATTATTCGATTATAGCTTGGCAGGTGTTATAGAAGAGACCTCAAGTACCAGTTTTTTCCCCAACCCAAAAATTCAGAAAATTAAATACTTTATCATGAGCTATCGAGTTGTGTATTAAAATAAGTTATTAAGGGGCGAAAAGGCAGCGAGGATATTAGCAATTTCGGTCTAAGCTATAAATAGATAATTATATTTAACTTTATTGTCAGAAGAAGCTTCAGAATTATTAATCTTTCAAAGATGAAATGACGGAAGATTATGATGCATCATCCTTGGCTTACAAATTGTTTTATAAAACATAGAAAAAAATTAGATTAAAAAAAATTCGGCCGAAGTATTTGACGAGTGTTTTTTTACTTAATTCACATAATGTATCAGTCATGGTGACAACCTCGCACATGTCACTGCACAAAATGTTAAAAGTTTGTAGGTATCGGCTACATTCCCATGATACAAATTTTGATACTAATAGAAAAAGAGGACCCGAAAACTTTTTGAAACCACTTTTTGAATTCATTATGCCACAGCCAATATAATATATTAACATGATATTTGTCAATACCATTGAAGAAGTTAATACCATGAGAATCAGAGGTGACAGAAATTCTCATATTCTAATTGAATTTCAAAAAGTTCAAATAGTATTTTATGGGTACTTCAAAACAATATATTGAACGAAGTAGACAAATTCAAACCGGGATCCTGCCCAAGAAAATGGAGTGAGTTATTCGGAGAATGGAATGAGGATAGTTGTATTAGTTGCATTAGCTTCGCGCAAATTTCGATGCCATCAGAACCAGAGCGACCATAGAAGGAAACTTTTTAAATAAAAATGTTTCAATTTATGATCCCAAATCAGAGCCCAACATGGAAAATACTTAGCACACATGTCGCTTCACGAAATTTTCAAAATTTATAAGCATCCGCTGCATGCCAATGATACATATTTTGATATTATCAGAAAAAAGAGCACCCAAAGACTTTCTGAAGCAAAGTTTTTTTATTTATTTTGCCAAAATTAATGCGGAAGAGTGAAAAAACATGACGCCCATTTAGTCCAACAAAACTGAAAAATTTTGGATATATCCGTTGCGTTCTGAAGTCAGAAATTTTTATCTAATCGAAAAATGTGCATCCGATGACTTTTGTAACAATTTTTTTAATTCATAATACCACAATTAAAGACGAGAAGTGGAAATACTTAGCACACATGTCGCTTCACAACATTTTCAAAGTTTGCAGGTATCTGCTGCAGTCCAATTATCTACATTTTGATACTATCAGGAAAAGAGTACCCGAAGACTTTTTGAAACAACTTCTTAAATTTATTATACCAGAACTAAAGAGGGGAAGCAAAAAAACACAGCGCTCTACAAGCCCAATAGAATTCAAAAATTTTCAATGTGTCCAATGGGTTTAGAAGACAGCAATTTCGATCCTATTCAGAAATGAGCAGCTAAAGACTTGTGTAACAAATTTTACAATCCATATGCCACAGTCAGAGCCGAAAAGTGAAAATACTTGGCATACATGCCGCTTCACAGAAATTTCATAATTCGCAGGTATCCGTTGCATTCCAATGATACAAATTTTGATACTATCAGAAAAAGAGCACCTGAAGACTTTCTGAAACAACTTTTTGCAATTTATTATGACCCACCTAAAGAAGAAAAGTGAAAGAGCATAGTGCACATTGGGTCTAACAAAATTCAGAAATTTTGGATGTCTCCATGGCGATTCGCAGACAAAAAGTTTAATCGCATCAATAAATGAGCAGCCGAAGACTTTATGTAATGAATTTTTCAATTAATAATGCCACAATCACAGACAAAAAGTGGAAATACTCAGCATATATGTCACTTCATAAAGTTGTCAAACTTTTTAGGTGCCCGCTGCATCTCAATGATTCAAATTTTGATACCATCAGAAAAAGATTACCCGAAGACTTTTTGAAACAACTTTTTGGATTTATTATGCCACAACCGAAGCGAAAAATAACTTAGCATACACTGGGCCATAAAATGTCTTAAAGTTCGGATGTACCCATTGCATCACAATGACAGATATTTTATCCCATCCATAAATGGGCAAGAAATTACTTTTTGTAACAAATTTTTCAATTCATGTTGCCTCAGTCAAAGCAAAGAAGTAGACATACACAGCACACATATTGTCCAATAAAATGATGAAACTTGGTATGGATCCCTGATCTTGGTATATGCATACCAATGAGATAAAAAAAGGAACCAAAAGACACAACCAAACTGAATAAAGAAAAATATGACAACTTATTAAAATAATGATGACACAATAAATCTAATTAGCACACATTCACTTGATTAAAGTTTTCGGTGGTTTATTTGAATTCATCAACATATATACAATATTTGCGTGTTCTTGCCTTATTAAGAAATAAAACTTCTGATTAAAAAGAAAATTCGAAGTTATAGGTTAAAGAACTTATTTTTCTCGCAGTTGTGTAATCAAAACATTTATAAATATTTTTGACATACGTATAATTTTATCGTATAAATTCAATGCGTAACCCTTTTTTTCCACTGAACATCGAAATAACTTTAATATACACAAATTCGCATTTGCTGTTTATCAACACTAAACAACATCTAAACAACATCTAAAGTTTTTGAATCTTATATATATATCACTGAACCTCAAAAAATTGTTTTTCCAAAATTTGCATTTAAAACAAGGATTGCAACAAAATTGTCACAAATAGCGGAAAGTCAAAGTGTTTATACAAGGAGACATTGCCCAATACTATACCTTATATATTAACAAACAAACACTCGCGAACCGATTGCCATAGGAGTAAACAACCCGCACTGTTTTCACAAAACACATAATATAAATATTTTAAATCAAATTCACACATCTCGCATTGTTTCCCGGAAATTTTATTATTTAGACAGACGATGAACGAATTTAGACAAACGATGAACGAACGAAATTATTTCGACAGTCGATGTGAACGATGTGACAGAAGACCGACGATCGTAAATAGACGTGTGAACGATGTGGCAAGAAGACCGACGATGTGAAGACAGACGACAGGACCAATCAGAAATTTTCTCATCGGCGATCGGTTGAAGCCGGTATTTTGTCAGCGGGGATTGGCTATGAAGGGCATCAAAATGCCCTTGTATGTATCGGTCAGAACGCGTATACAGATACATTAAGTCCGTAAATGTGTTAGTAAGTTTTACATAATCTTGAACCCGTGCAAAGTTTTTTCTCAGCAATTATGCCACGAATCATGCTGATTTTGGGCTCATTCGAAAGATTATTTCTTAATTAGTCTCCAGTTCAATTTTCAAAGCCTCAAATGACTCATGAGCTTCGTAAATAAACAAAATGTTATTCCGATTTTACCCCCACGACCGCGAATCGTTTTATTCAGAGAAAGTATAGTCTCGGCGAGCCTCGGGCCAGCAGACGACAGGGCTGTCAATGTACTTGTCCCGAGACTCTACCGAGTCTCTTGATATCACGAGTTTATTGAGATCGCGCATGGCTCTGTCCATTAGAGACTGTAGTCGAGCGCTCAAAAGTACGCAACTTTGCGATTTTATTGCTTCGTGAATAAGCTCCGAATCGACTTGAAATTTTACACAGACATAGCTTGAATGTTCGTCTACCCACTGTGTAAATTTCAAATTTTTCTCATAAAATTTGATTTCCTTCTAAACAACCTTAAGATTGGCTGCACGGATCTACTTGCAACAAAGACCAATACAAAGAAAAAAATCTTTTCTTTTAATACTTGGCATCAAGCCGCTACCGCGTCTCTTGATAGAGTGACAGAAGTGAGGTTGTAAAGATCGTGGATATGACAGCTGACTAATATTTTTTTCATCAGTTTTAACTTTTACCAATATTACTAGGATCACTAGATAGTGACTGCGAAAAAAACAGTTTAGCATCAAAAATGTGTGCGAATAAATGCTGAATTTTTCGGTACAACGATTAAAATAAAAAATTAATATTATCAATACGCTTTGAGCTACGAGGTTCTAATTAGTCGCGATCGAAAGAAAAAAAAATAAAAAAATACGTGAACCCGAATAAACCTCCAAAACGCTGTCATTTAATAAATATTGAAGAAACAATTTTCGAAAACGAGTAGTATCGCGGTACTTCCTGTAAAAGTATCTTGTAGAAACTCGCTTGTAAATGTACTTGTCTCGAGTCGCTACCGCGACTCTTAACATATCTTTCTAAATGAAAAAAAGTTGTCTTTCCAAATTCCATAGGCAACATCATATCTTTCCAGATAACGATATTTTTCCAAATGAAAAAATATGTTTTATTGTCAGTAAAAAACTGTTTTCGATTTAAAAAAAATATTAATGGACCTTTTTTTGGCACGCCGAAGTGTATATCTGAGATCTTAACAGATATTTGACCATTAAGGGCCCATATTTTCCGTTTGCCAATAGTGCCCATGAGCTCTCTGCATGGGTGGGGGTAAAATTTTCGAATGACGAAATTTCGAACAGCTAAAATAGCGAATTTTAACATACAATTATATATATATATATATATATATATATATATATATATATATATATATATATATCGATAACTGTATGTTAAAATTCGCTATTTTAGCTGTTCGAAATTTCGTCATTCGAAAATTTTACCCCCACCCCTCTGCATGACCATTAGGTTATTAGTTCAGTGAATTGAAATGAAACACATTTTTTTTGTATTGATCGCGTATAACCGGGTTAAAAAACCTCACTGTAACATGAAGAAAGTCGAAGACAAAATATCATCTATTCGGAGGCCATGAACTTCTGTTTAAGACAAAATATTTGTAGATATGTTTTACAAAAACGTTCGGTACTTCTAGAGGAATTCTTTAAAAAAAATCCTTCTGAAAACGCGGTCTAACTGTAGAGGTAAAATGAAAAGGCTAAAAACGCTCCTGTCCAAAACAACGTACTGGACGTAAAAAATATTGTAGAAAATTTCCAAAAAAAGAGAAATGAAGTTGAATTTCTTCCTTTTTAAATGCCATCCACTAAATTTGTTCATGTACACTGCCGGTGATATGGTATCAAAAATAGCTTCGAGATTTTTTCGCAATTTTATCCGCAAACTGTCCACCGGTAGTGTATGTAAATAATAATTATGATTGTTACTATAGACGTGGACATTCCCGTATTATTCGTTCGTACACATCATGAATATTTAACTTCTTTGAGTTGGCATTGCTGACATCACTCAACACAGCACCGAAATATAGCTGAAATGTTTCTACAATATTTCCGTGTAACATTGAACTATTGAAGAAATGTTGCGAAAGAAACAGCAATAATTCAGCAATGTTTCTGCAATATCCAAATGTCCGCCTGTGGAAATTTTGCGAAGAAATGTTGCTGCAATATTTTGAAACAACATTTCTACAATATTTCTGAGCAATATTCGTACAATATTGCTTTGCAATATTTGCTGTAAAACTATAAACAGCATAAATGCTGTGAAAAAAGCTGAGACAAGTACATTTATGCCCCCCAAATAGTCGTTCCAGTTAACCCCCCCTCCCCCCCGCCACCCAGCGCCAAAATACCGATCCCCACAAAAATTTACAAAAACCCGTCTAAGTCGTTCATGTAAAGATCTCCGCACAAAAATCCTTTCTAAAAACCAACTCATCATACAAAGTTTTATGGATAACCGCTCTCATTATCTTATCAAATTAAGTCAAATTGTACAGAGGTAATAATTTCATTCCCATATATGTTGTGAGTTCTCAAAAAGTTGATAAATAAATAAAGATCTATTAAAGTATATGTAGCCAAGTACGTGGGATTTTATTATGTTTATAAAATCTCCAATTATGATCATATGCCATTTCTCTAATTCATACTTTATTACAACGAATTATTATCCTATGACAGAATCCTAAGACATATAAAAAATACAGAATTGCATTAGCCTGCATGAGCTTGAACGCTGCCACACTCTCATTTGTAATATTTGTAGTATAGTTTTATTGGTAACAAATTGATAAAAGTTTACTATCGTACGTAGAGCGGATACGCACAGAGTACTTGTCCGGCCCGAAAATTTTTCGACTAGTCAGCTAAAAATATGCTTTTTTGTTCACGGCAAATTTTTCAACCACTCCGAACGTTCGGATCTCCTGACGCAAATTTGAATCTTACCCGCCTTGGAATGCAATCAATTGATGACCGCTCTTACATGGCAGGCTTATTCCGTTTTGTAAAACCTGTTGTAGTAAAAACCGGTGTAAAAGTGCGTGTAAATGGTACCGGATTACTTATTTTGGGTGTACAGTACCGTTTAGACTCGCTGTAACACCAGTTTCCCCCCGCATGTTACAAAACCGGAATAACCGTGCCGTGTAATAACGTGAGATATGCTTCACCCGAGCATCAATTCATCGATAACAATTGGCTAAAGGAAAGGAGGATAATTTGGGATACAAAACAATCCGCATATTGTGATTCCAAATTAGCTGTGCTTACTTTACTAGTTAAGGCCAAAATGTATGGTAGATTAATGTTGACTTATGTGACAAATTTTATGAAAATTTTTTGGGCCGGGCAAGTACACTGTGCGTATCCGCTCTACGTACGATAGTAAACTTTTATCAATTTGTTTCCAATAAAACTATACTACAAATATTACAAATGAGAGTGTGGCAGCGTTCAAGCTCACGCAGGCTAATGCAATTCTGTATTTTTTTTTTAAGCCCTTGTAGTTCCAACTCATAGGATAATAATTCGTTGTAATAAAGCATTAATTAGAGAAATGGCATATGAACATAATTGGAGATTTTATAAACATAATAAAATCCCACGTACTTGGCCACATATACTTTAGTAAATCTTTATTTATTTATCATCTTTTGGAGAACTCACAACATTTACGAGAACGAAATTATCACCTCTGTACAATTTGACTTAATTTGATAAGATAATGAGAGCGGTTACCCATAAAACTTTGTATGATGAGTTGTTTTTAGAAAGGATTTTTGTGCGGAAATCTTTGCATGAACGACTTAGATGGGTTTTTGTAAATTTTGATGGGGATCGGTATTTTGGCGCTGGGTGGTAGGAGGGATTAACTGGAACGACTATTTGGGGGGCATAAATGTATTTGTCTCAGCTTTTTTCACAGCATTTATGCTGTTTTTGGCTAGGATTTGTCGACTTTTTGTATGGAATTCATAGCTTGTTAATTAAACATGTCAATATTGTGTATGTACTCGGGTATGAAATTCATAGCCTGCCAATTAAACATGTCTATATTATGTATGTATCTGAGTGATGCAAAAGAATTGACATTTTTTTCGGCTTTGCAGCAAAATATGGTAACATTTTATCAAAAAGTGATTCTCTCAAGAATTGAATCCTGAATCAAAATTTTAGAGGTCGCTCAAGCGATTTTTTAATGATTTCGGCTAAAAATGGATACATGATCGAATTTCGAGCTGGTGTATATTCGGACTAAAAATGCAATGTGAAATATTGATCTAAGAAGTGTTCAAGTGAATTCAATCTTCGTAATTAACCGTCAATACTTATAAAATTATTAGATTACTTAACGGGGTCATCCCGTGTGACAGCTATTTTTTTTCCGCTTTTTTGGGATTTTTTTTGATGAACCAATAAAACACAATATCTTTGAATTTTTACCACACATTTATTAACATTTTTACAGTCCCTCAGAATTTTATCAAACAAAAATAACGAGTTGAATCGACTTTACACCGTTCAGAAGACACTCATGTGTTGGTTGACGGCTGCCATGATTCCGGAGGTTTTGCTCATCTGAAATCAAAAAATCAAACGGAATTTTAATTTGTAGATCTGAGACTATCGCTAGAACTAGAGTAAAGTAAAAATATCGAAAATTGAATTTTTGGCATGGTTTTAAAAGTCGAAAAAAACGATGAAACTCGGAACTTAACATTTAAAACCGTGCCAAAAATTGAATTTTCGATATTTTTACTTTATTTTAGATCCAGCGATAGCCTCAGGTCCACAAATTAAAATGCTGTTTGATTTTTTGATTTTAGATGAGCAAGACAGCAGCCGCTAAACGTCAAAAAATGTGTGCGAAAAATGCCACCTTTTTTTGATGATTTGGAAGGATGAAATATTAATATTTCCAATATGCGTTAGGCTACAGGGTTCTAAATAGTCACGATCGAAAGAAAAAAAAAAGAAAAAAATACGTGAACTAGCAACATCTTTTAAAGTGTTGTAATTAATTAAATATCACTGAAACAATTTTCGAAAACCGTTCGAAACTGCTCTGCTTGCTGTAAAGACTCTAGTAGCGACTCGTCTTCGCCATCTTATAATATACGTAAATGTACTTGTCTCGAGTCGCTATCGCGACTCTAGATTAGCGTAAAGTACCGTAATTAATGGTAATTAGGAAGATATTTTGAGTCTTGATTGGTTGTCATTATGTAATTAATTAAAATTCAATATTAATTTTATTGTAACCGTATTATTATTAATGTAAAATTCAATAATGAAATCATGCCTAATAAATATAAACATCGCAATCTGCTACTTGTTTCGAGTAAGATTATTTTTTTCTACATTTACATACAATAAAAAACTGAAAACACTGCTTTTTTGTCTATCGATATTGATACACTATCGCAAAGAGAATAGTAGAGAGTTTTAGATAAATAGGGAATTATTTCAAGCCCATATGATAAATTTTTATATCTCCTATTGCTATTTTCTATTTATTATGTTTTGTTCAACGCTAACTATGCCCGCGGTCTATTCGCTTGTATTTTTGGGTTACAAAGCGTGAACTTTATTATCGTCTTTTCATGGAACTTAGAAAACAAATGAGTCAATTGACTACGCAGTTGCAAACGAACTTTTATAACAAAGTACGTTAATTGAAAAAAGTACGTAGATCGAATCTCTAAAAGATGTTTTTTCTCTTTCTCGTCAAAGGAATAGGTTTTCCTTAAAATTGTTCATTTCCATTTTCATTTCAATTATTATTAGAAACTAGGTATATTTAGAAAATTTTTAAGCACATTTTCGGAGTGGGCCTGATATTCTATAAATATTACAGATATTCAAATTTTATCAGTCTCAATCAAAGCTTTTAAGTAGTTCTTTTTAGAATATGTCTGAATTAACGCTTGAATATCTTACAATTTTATGTACTTTTTGGAGAAAATAAAAACGAAAAATTAACAATTAGCCTTGTTGAAGAAATTCAATTTGTTTTATAGAAAAGTGAAAAAAATACACACATTTTTTTGTAAGCTTAGTCTTTTTTTCAAGTCTTTAAAGTCTGAGTGTAGCCGCTATTGACCCTTCAAGTATTTTTTTACTTGTAAGCACTTGGCGAGTTCGTGATCATGACTGATACATTAACGGGAGAAACCAGTTTAGGAGGCCGAAATTCTGATGTTTTTCGTGAATTTTTTTTAACAGGGAAGAAATAATCAGAATTTATTTAAACTTGGAGGATATTTTATTCATGTTTTGAAGTATACTTTGTAATTTTTTCAAGTCATTTCCGCCAGAAATAGTAGAGTTAGAAGCTTTCTGAATGTATGTACTTTCGAAAACAGTAAAAAAATCGATTTTTTGAAATTTTCAAAGTGGACTGGCCCCTTAATATTGATTTTCTCGTCAAAATGTTCTCTAACCATTTTGTAGAAAATATCGTCTACAAAAAACAGAATTATAATTTTTTTTCAGAATCCGTTTTCGCAATGGTTTTTCGCCTATTATTTAATAAAACGCAACTGCATAGATAGCACAACATTTTTGGTCGTACAGAATCACAATCTGAAGCGATTGGCACTAGTCGCAACCCTCTTAGATTTTTTTAAGAAGTTGGGCCGCTAAATCGGCTTCATTTCCTGGCCTATCGGGTAAAGTCAGTACTTTAATGAGTGATTACTTAGCTATGCACCGACTCTCACATTTAAGCGGAAGGCATTTTTTTTAAGTTTCTGATGGTATGACCCAACTGAACATTAGTAAATAAAAATAGCCACCTGTATCAGCCGGGTTTTCCTCCGCTTTCCTGGTTTAAAATACAGTTGTTCGATAGCATTTCAAATCTCACAGAAAACTATAGTGGTACCCCCCAGAAATTTGCTCAATAAATTAAAACCTCACCAAAAATTACAGGCAAGCAAAAGTTAAGGATGATCAGGAGGTACAATCGTAGATAAAAGTGTCCAAAAATCTTATTTCACTGATGTTTTTTTATTATATATGCCTAGAGTAAAAAAAAATGAAAATTACCGTTGAATTTTCGATGGAAATGTATTGTTTTCATTTTTTTGTTTTTTATAGAAATTTTTAAGGTTTTATCATCTATAACATCAACACTTTTGAGGGAAGTAGGAAAGATGGCAGAGAAGGCAGTCGAAGGGAAAGAGAACGCCCGGAAAAGTGCATAGGAAAAGAGGAGAAAAGAACAGAGAAATGAAAAAGTGTGAGGAGCGAGGAGGTGTGGAAGGGAAGAGTGGAGTGAAAAATGGGAAAAGGGGGAAGCGGTAAAGAAGAGGCAGAAAAAGATGGAAAAAGTGAAGCGAAAACGTGAGGTTATGGTCGGCGGAAGGGAGAGGGGAACGGCGGAGGAAGGAGAGCGCGGGAGAAAAGTGGCGACACGGACGGATGGCGGAGGAAAAGAAAAGGAGAGGCCCGAGTCGACCGCAAGCCGCGGTTGGCGTCCAGGGCAAATGGTGCGGGCGAAGATGTGAGGATGGTGCAGCGGCGAAGGGGTTGTGACGAATCCCGATTCGTTACTCGTTATCGCCGCGTGAGGCAGCATCGCACAATTATTTTTACTATAGGAAAAGATCCCAAAGTTATCATCGATATTTGAATATATAGAAAAACTCTGAGAGATTCGAAAGAATGTGTCGACTTTATCGTTATAAGGAAACGTTAATAACTATTTAATTTTAACCATTATTATGTGTTTATGAATATATATGGGACATTCCACGCCACATCGGCCACTTTTGAAATTCGCATTTTTTATTGTTTTAATTTTTTTCTTTAATAGTGCTTATTGAAAGGAACTCGTCTGATTTTTTTTTTCAAATTTTTATCTCAACATGTTCATCGGAAACGAATTTTTGAAAAATTTTCCGATTTTTTTCTTCAAATATCAATATCTCTCTCAAAAATGCAGTAAACCGAATGGATAAGAGGTCAAAATTTTAGGTATGAAACGTACTTTTATTTAAAAATATGCAAAAATTTATCAAAACATTATATGAATCAATTTTTTCAATTCTAAGCATGAAATGTTTTTTCCCACATAGTTAGCCTCCTTCTATTTTGCTGTTAATTTTTTATAAAAAACTATTATTTTTTTGAGGAATTTTAAACCTAGTATGTTCATGAAGAAATCGTCCATTGTATATTTTTATAATTAAAATATAGTTTTTTTTTACAATTAATTATCTATAACTCCTTGTCGTCTAGGGGGTTAAAATTTTTATTTCGAAATGTACTTTTGTTTAAAAATATGTGAAAAATTATTCGAAGTTTACATCATCTAG
Source organism: Rhimphoctona megacephalus (assembly GCA_963989365.1). NCBI lineage: Eukaryota > Metazoa > Arthropoda > Insecta > Hymenoptera > Ichneumonidae > Rhimphoctona > Rhimphoctona megacephalus. The sequence continues at coordinate 26,508,854 of OZ022420.1, forward strand.
TTTTTCCAATTCTAAGATAAAATAACCTTTTTTCATAGCGCTTGTACTAATTAATTTGTTCCTTTAATGTTTGTATGGAAGCCTGATTTATTTAATGAATTTTAAGCTAAATACGAATGTAAAAAAATAGCTAATTCTATTTTTCAAATTGTTAATTTTATTAAAGATTTTTGTTGTTGATTAGACTAATATTTTCCCACGATTATACTAGTCTCAAAATGCATTATATGAATAATAGTTTCCTGTAAAAATTTAACAGCAAAATCAAAAGGGACTAACACTACGGGAAAAAACATTTCTTGCTTATAATTAAAAAATTGATTTATGTAATCTTTAAATAATTGTTGATATATTTTTAAACGAAAGCACCTGTCAAAACGAAAAATTTAACCCCCTTATCCATTCGGTTTGTATGATTTTTCAGGAATTTGTGTATGATTAATAGTAAAAAAAATCCACTATTTAATTATAAAAAAAATACAACGAACGATTTCCCCATCATCAAACTAGACTTAAAAGTCATAAAAAAATGGTAGTTTTTGATAAAAATTCAAGAGCAAAATCGAAGGGGGCTAACACTGTGGAAAATAACATGTCTCGTTTAGAATTTGAAAAATTGTTGTATGTAATATTTTGATGAATTCCGACATATTCTCATACGAAAGTACGTTTTAAAACTAAAATTTTGACCCCTCATCCATTCGGTTTACTGCATTTTTGAGAGAATTATTGATATTTGAAGAAAAAAAACGGAAAATTTTTCAAAAATTCATTTCCGATGAACGTGTTGTGATACAAATTTGAAAAAATCAGACGAGTCCCTTTCAATGAACTATATTAGAGAAAAAAAATCAACACAATAAAAAATGTGAATTTCCAAAGTAGCCGATTTGGCGTGGAATGCCCCATATATATATTTGTATTTGTTTCTATACGTTCCGCATAGATTTTATATATAAAGGCACTCGATTTGCCAATAATATAAGACAATAATTTTATATTGCTTTCGTCCTGTGGGTTTTCCGATAGAAAGAGAAAGCACCGTTAATAATAATGTACATAAAAGTTTTCAAATTTTAATATTATTCATTAGATTTATTCGCGAATTTCAAGGGTGCTATTTGTTCACAAATGTTTATATAGAATTTATTTTCTTATTTATTTCCTTCAAGCGTCGGCTGAGTTTTTCCCAGATTCAATTCTCGAGTTCGTTACTTTTTATAAAGGGGTTTGACGACCGGGCCATTCCAAGTGGTACTGCATGGGCCGCGGGTCCGCCGAGCAGGACGGGAAGAAATCCAGAAAAAGGTCAAAAAGGGGGCACACGTGCATGCCGTAGCGTGAGCTTCTTTAGCACGGATAATGAAAGAAACGAGCGCGAAGTGATGCAAGTGGGAGAGAGGGACGAAAGCGGAGTGTGTGAGTGCAGGTATGCAAACGTGGGAGAGCGAGAGAGAAAGAGGTCACTAACAAGCCAAAGGGTAGGAGGTCTTGAAGATGGACTTTGAGGGTGACGCTCTGGAAGTGCGTCGCGTCTATCATCAGAATATTGCCGGCACTTGAGCGAACAAGTTGATCGATAATCATTTTTGGCACTTGGCGAAATAAGTACTTTGATCTCTCACGATATAACTTCACGAATATTGTTTTCTGAGTTTATATTAGAATATTAATTGCATTGAGTTTTAATAATATAGTTGACGAGGAGTTTACCCAGTTTAATTGTTGTGTTTTATTTTATTAATTGACATATCCTAATTCACATTTGAAGCTATTTACGCGAGGTTGAGTTTAGTCCTTTACGATTCAGACCCACCTCCTTGGAAGTCGAGAACATCGTTGGGGCGACGTCGAATTCTATTTCAAAGTTTGCGTCTCTATCATAACTGAGGCGTTACAGGGTGATGGTGGCGACGAAGACAGGAGAGGGGGAAAAAGGGTAGCGGGAGGACCGGAGGTTGGCGGAAAGTCCCGAGTCGGCGTGAACAGAAACCGAGTGCGGTAGCCGGCGTGTCTAGGGAAGGCAGAAGAAGGGAAAGACGAAGCAACAGGTGGTCAATGTTTATCCATGCGGCGACCATCGGGACGTGAAGACGGAAAGTGTGGTATAAAAAGGGTTAGTTGGAAGGAGACAAAAGAGAGGCTAAGCGAAGGAAAGTTAATCAAAGGAAAGACGATAGGAATGGAAGGAAAATATCTAAAATGGAGAAGTGAGCTGGTGAAGAAGTGGAGGAATCTGGTGAAAGAGGCGAAAGGGATAAAGGAGGAAGTGGCGGGTGGCGCAAGATTAGGAAGTGCGTGGGAAAAGTGATGGTGTTTCAGGACGGAAAGGACACGGAGAGGGAGGAGGAGGGTAGTGAGAAGTACATGGGAGTGAGAAGTGAGGGAAAGGAAAAAGCATCGAGTGCGGACGAGGAGGCAATAAGGAGAAAGAGTGGTATGGCAACGAAGAGGAGGAGGTGGAAAAGTACGAAGGAAAGCGGCGAAGGGGAGAGGAAAAAAGAGAGAGAAAATGGGAGACATTAAAGGTCTCGAGGATAGTGGAAGAGAGAGGTGAAAGGAAAGAGGAGATCCAAAAGAAGAAAGAAGGAGAAAGAAGAGAGAGTGGTGATGAGATAGGAGGGATGAAGAGCGGGGTGAGCATAATGGAGGAAGAGAGGAAAGAGGAAGGAGAAAGAAAGGCAGCGAAAGAAGAGAAAGAAGAAGCAGAGGAGAAGCGATGACGGCAGGAGAGGGAGAGGAGCAGGGGATGGAAGACGACATCAAGGAAAGCGGCGGAGGAGGAAAGGAAAAGGAGAGCGGAGGAAAGGAAAGAGGAACTGGTATGGAAAGAGGAAGCTGGTAAAAGAAGGAAAAGGAGGAAGAACGTGGGTATGAAAGGCGAGGGGAAAGCGGAGGAGACCGAAATGAGGGAGGTATAAGAAGTAACTACAGTGGAAGGAAGAAGCTGGACGTGGAACGAGAGGGAGAAGAGATGGGAGAAGGACGATGAGGAAGAAAGAGAAAGAAGCAGAGGACGTAGAAAGAAGAAAGAAGAGAGAAGACCGTGAGAGAGGGGAGGAAACAAGAACAACGAAAGAAAAATATAATAGAGAAGACAAGGGGGTGATGCCAAGAGAGGGGAGGGGCGTCAAAATCCTTACAGGAAGGTGCCAAGAATAAATAAAGCACATACATCATCAAACATTTTGAGCGTGAAATTACTATCTAACTGTGAAACACGAAATTTTTGCTTTCATAACTATTCGAATAAATATATAACAAATATCTAATGATGTTCCAAGACAAATTAAAAATGTAAATATACCCCTGAACCGTATGAAATTTAAATATTGAATTAATAACTGTAACAAATTAGCCTTCGTTTAAAAGGAGTAAAACATGACAGCATAGTGCTTTTTCTCGTGATAGCTGCCTGCACAATGTATGGAAAGCGGGAACATTTCTTATAGAAAAATTTGGGGTCAACTACAGGTTCTGCGTATGTATGTATCAGCTGTTTCCCATGCTGCCGCATTTCCACAGCGAGTGAGTCGCTAACTCCAATTAAAGCATCAATTTGATTAGAATTTATTTATTTACTCTTTAATAATTCAGTAAGTGTCCAATATTCTTTTGTGCATTGATTCTCTTATATCTAATCTGCATATTGGCAAATTTTCCAAAACTTGGTACCATTTTTTCAATGTGTTTTACCTACTTTAGTACACCTGAAAACAATTTTTCCATTTGATTACGTCAAAATTTGTGGAAAATTGGAATTGTTATAACTTTTAAACAGCTTTGTGAATTGCCTCGAATTTTTTTTTTACTGGCCTCAGGATAGATATACAAATATTCTGTAAAAATATTATTAGCTTGGTACCATTTTCAATATATGTCCCGAATATCCTTAAGTTTAATCTTCACAAAACGTCATTAAATAAATCCAAAGTATAAAAGCATTAATAGCCAAATACATTGAAACCTATTAATCTCTAATAAAAAAAACATTCATTCAAACGAAAATATAGCTGTGTTACACGATAATAATATGCATAAACAATCTGAATGAAAAAAGTCCGACACGAAAAAAAATTTCAAACGAAAAAAATGAAATTAAAAACAAAATTTGCCCGAAGATTATTTTACCTGTCTAAGTGTATGTAAACCGGTGAGAAACTTTATTGTCACAGAAAATAAATTCTA